>SNVD02009882.1:0-421469 GCA_013180625.2 Boswellia sacra
CAGTTTCCTCTATAATTCATAGCAACTGTCTTCCTAAGTCTCTATTCATTCCTACAGTAGTTCGTTTTTCGGCCGCAAGTGGAGATTTGTTTTAAAGTAGCAAATGCACTAGAGCTATTAATCTATTGCCATTTCATAAACGGCAATAATATCAAGGAAATAAGGCTTGAGATCAATTAAATTCAACTTCTTAATGATCTAATTATATGTTAAGTACATTAGACCCTGCACTAGTATTCTTGAAATCTTGATTTGATGGCTGCCACTTGGCAGGGCCTCAGGACAGTTATTCACATAGGCACATTGCTGATGCAGTGCAGTGGCTTTTGCATTATTGATTGATCATTTTGCTGTCATTCTAATCATTTGGATATATTACCTATCTAGAAAAATTGTTGGTATGACTGTCATAAATGTTGAGGAATGCAGAATACAACTCAAAGTTGTTGGAGATATCATAGCCCTCATAGGTGATGGCGATAATGTGGTCCAAGACAATAGTTTACCAAAATCTACAAAATATGTAACAACATTCATCTAATAACAGCACTCAGCGCCAATTTTTTTTTTTTTTTTGCATTGTTCAATTAAATCTTTATGGATTCATAATAAAGTGTTCATTTTTTTGTTTGTTTTTAATTTACTACTTAAAAAAAGTGATATTCCACCTACTTAAAAAAGTGAAAATTTATCAATTTTTTTTATCCTATTATCTAAATTGTATTTTATTACCAAAATAACCCTATACTTCCTATAACACAAATTAGTATAATATTTAAAAATAAAATGAACTTCATTTTAATTATTTTATATTTTAAATTAAAATTAATAAACATTTAAAGAAAGCAACACTGTCTTGAAAAAAAAATATATATAAAATTTTATATATAAAAGAAAATGTGATGAATAAATAAATTTTTGTATAAAAAATTTTAATCTTGAATTTTATATTGAATATAAGGGCTAGGGATGTCAAACGGGTCATAAATATAATTAAAATGACATAATTTTTAATAAATTGAGCATAACATAAAATAAAAATAGTAGAAATATAATACAAAACAATAAAGCAGTATTACAAGTATATAATATAATCTTATATTTATATTAACAATAATTTCACGTCACTATTTTAATTATATGACCTATTTGACATCCTTACTAACATCTCATTTTGATTTTTCTGCCTTAAACCCCATACATTCTTGAGTCACGCCTTGGAATAGCAACCATTGGTTTCAGTTATAGTCCTGAAAAGAGAAAATAAAAAATATGTTAATCTACCTTATTCTTTTAAAGTGATCATTAAAAAATTTTTTAATAAGAATATACAAAGATATTGCTTTTAAGATTGCAATTAATGTCCAACTTCAATTTAGTAACACAAGTTGAATATAATAAAAATATATATGCAAAAATTGAGGTATAAATAGAGTAAAAATATAAAATATAATGGATGAATAAATACTGATTCCAAATAGCTTATATTTTAGTTTATTGGCAATGCCATAACATCTTTCCATTAACACCTTCGCCTGAGATATTAAAGAAGATAGAGGACGAGAACTACCTTATAAAAGTAAAAATCCGTCTGAACAGCAAGATTACCATCATGAAACAGGCTTTTAACTTCATCTTTGACCAACAAATTTTGTATGAACCTTCTCATTTTCAATTTCATACAAAATTATGAGCAAAAATATAAAATATATGAGTATACATATACTTTGATGTATGTTTTTCCGTCGCTAAAATTTCACTTCATATTGTCTCACGTACGTAAACAATACCACACTTAACGTAACACTCTGGTGAATATTTATACATATATATATAATATTTTTTGTTTACAAGAAAATAGAACGAATAAATAAATTTTTGTATTAATTTTTTAGTTAATTTCAAGACTAAGGATGCCAAATAGGTCATCTAATTTAAATGAAATAATTTTTAAAAAATTAAACATAGCATAACTAAAATATAGTATAAATATTTACAAAACAACATATAGCATAAATATAATGAGAAACAATCACAAAAGTAGCACGACAAGTATCCAATATATTTTTATATTTATATTAACAATAATTTTATATCACTATTTTAAATATATGACCAGTTTAACATAATAAAGGCCCATTTCAAAATTTTTGCCTTAAACCCCTTATATTTTTTAGTCAAGCCTTGGAATAGCAACCATTGGCTTCAATCGTAATCTTGAAAAAAGAAAAAAGAAAATATGTTAATCCAACTAAATTTTTTAATGTGATAATTAAAGACTTTTTTAAGAGGAGCATACCATCTTGAATCTTTCAGAATGTGATCAATGTCTAACTTCAAGTGAGACAACAAGTTAAATACACTAAAAATGTATATACAAAAATTGAGAAATAAAATAAAGTAAAAAAATCAAACATAATGAATGAATGAATGAATATTTATTCCAAATAGCTTATATTTTTCTTTTTTTTCTTTTTTTTTTCCTTTTTTTTTTGCAATTCCATAACATGCTTCTATTAACAACTTCACCAGAGATATTAAAAAATATAGAGTACAAGGAAGAATCTGTCTGACGTATAAGATTATCATCATGAAAGATCATTTTAATTTCATCTTTGACCTACAAACTTTTTATAAACCACTTCATCTTCTATATTTTTGCTTTAAGCCCCATATATTCTTGAGTTAGCCCTTTGGAATAACAACCATTTGTTTTGGTCATAGTCCTAAAAAAGAAAAAAGAAAATATGTTAATCTGGTTAAATCATTTAAGGTGATAATTAAAGACTTTTCTCATAGGAATCTACCATCTTGAAGTTATTACATTACTTTCAAAATGAGACCAATGTCTAATTACAACTAAGGCAGTAATTTAAATACAATAAAAATGTATATACAAAAATTGATACATAAAATATGAGTTAAAAAATCTAATGTAATGGATGAATAAATACCAAATCCAAATAGCATATATTTTAATTTATTGGAAATGCCATAACATCCTCCCTTTAACACCTCACCTGAAATACTGAAAAAGATAGAAGACGAGGAACCACCCTAGAAAATAAGGAATTTGCCTAACCAGTAGGATTACCATCATGAAACACTATTTTAATTTCATCTTTGACTTACAAATTTTGTGCAGACCTCTTCAACTTCAATCTCATGCAAATTTATAAGCAAAAATATAAAATATATGATTATACATATACCTTGACGTATGTTTTTCCATCACTAAAATTTCCCTTCGTTTTGTGTTACGTAGATTTTCACAATTGCTTGAAACGATGGCTATTTGGTGGCAACAAATATGCAACCGATTTGGAGGCATACTTTGAGCTTCATGTCTCCGACAATTTGTGGATCCTCTCTCATCTAACTACCAAGCAAGCTCATGTCACACACAAGTGATCAAGATGTAAATCTAATTTTTGTAGCTGATTTTGGTGGCCACACAATTATGAGCTCCTGATTTAGTACCAAAAATGTTGACATGCAATGGATCTCCCCTTCCGTAAGTATCGATGGCATGAAAATTGTAAAATCCTTCCCAAAAAAACAACTCAAAGGAGTCAAGCAAGAAAGTTGTAACAAGAGAGTTCGACTACTCGCGTGAGAGAGTTTGAGTCAATTTGGGGATTTCATTTGAGTGCTTGTCTTCAAATTTTGAATACTCTATTTAATAATAGAATTCTTCTTTTATCTTTTGTCAAACTAAAAATTGAATCACCTTAATTATAGTGTGCTTCTGTTATCCTTTTTATTTTTTTCCTTTTAATTAACCTCACTATTATTTTTCTGATTAAATTGATCCTGTAGTACTTGCAACACTTAAGTAAACATAATGTAATTAATTAGTAGATGATCTACTAATCGAGACTACTAACCTATGTCCTATTTCGCTTGGTAGCTTATTATAATAAAAAAAATTAATCAAGAGAATCATGTACAATATATTTAATGTGTGTGTATATCATTTTAAGATTAATTTCTAACTTACAAAAGTACTCTCATAGAAAGAGGCGTAACCAGAAATTTTTTTTTTTTGAATGAGCTGAAAAGATTTAAAAAAAAACTTTGGTAAAACTTGACGACATGAATAAATCTTATTAATTAAAAAAAAAGAAAATACATCTAATTAAAGGAAATTGTGTATCTTAGTTTAAAAATATAAATTGATATTAGAAAACAACAAATAAATTATAATATAATAAAAAACAAATATATATAACATAGAAATGAGATAAAAGAGTATCAAAATTTTATTTTAATATGCTTCAAATAGTAAAAGTCAACTATTATTTGTAAAATGAGAAAAATTACTATATGACATATATGAAAATAAAAGAGAGCCTCAAGTTTGGGAGGAATATAAAGTGTAGGAGCTTTGGGAGATAAAACATTGCCAAATTTTTTCTAAATCTTTTTTAAAGAATTAAACACAAAACCGAAAATCCAACAAGAGAAAAAATCAAATCCCTATAAATATTTTTCGTTGTGCTTAGTAGTGATCGTTGTGCTTGAACATTAGCTGTTAAAGTTAGTAAGTGGTGGACTGGGTAAAGGATGGTAAAGTTGTTTGATGGTTTCTGAAATATATTCATGAGTTTCTTGTAATTTATCAAATCTAATGGGCTTGGATAGATTTATTTAATTTTTTTTTGTAATATAATTATAATGGTATGGTGTAGGTAGTCTATAGTTAGATTGCAAAAGTATTGGCTATATATACTATTTAACTACCTTAGGGATGCAAAAATAAAAAATTCCTTTTTATACCATAAATCATTCTACTTGATTGATTTTTTTTTCAAAAATTTATTTCTTTTAAAAAATAAATTAGAAATTAAAAGAAATGCTGCTGCAGAAAATGAACAGTTTGGGCGCCTCTGTATTTGTGTGTGTATCAAGAAGGTCGGGATGACGAATGACCATTGTAGGTGGCTATGGTATGATGCAAACGAGTAAAGAGAAGCTGTGGTAGCTTTAAGTTTGATCAGAATATATATGTTGGTAGGTTGGAGGCGTGTAGTGGAGTTGTACTTAAAAAGAAAAGAGATATGTTGTGTTTAAAAGGAAGGAATAGAGGGCCAATTCAAATAGGTTAGGGTTTTTACTATAAATATCAACCACAAGTATACACTACTGGTGTTATATGTACAAGCTGCTGTAACTGCCACCTGATGTATATGATAGACATTAACCATATTGTCAAGCTTCAAAACCGAAAAGTTATTAAGACTTAAAAGCAAATAAAAAGTTTAAGAGTAATGCTACATCAATAACTCGTCTATAATCAACTATTTATATAATCTGAGTTGACAAAATATCATTGAATAAATAAAACGTGAAATTAAATTAAGGAGATTAAATGTAATTATCTATAGTAGCGGACCTACGTTTGAGCATGAGGGGGCTTAGCCCCTCCAACCTTAATAGTAGGTCCTCAGTCTTATGAAAATATGCTATTGTACTTCTAGATGTTTTAAAATTCTACAGATTGGCCCCCCTAGCCAAAAAAAAAAAAAGACAAAATTATAATATAATTTTTACTAGATAATTATAATTCTACATATGAACTCTCCAAATTTCTCATATTCATATACATATCTTACAAATTATTAGGCGTCACATTTATATTTTATATTATGATTATCTTATATTCATTTTTATTATTTTTATTATAATCTCACTCTTAAGTAAAACTTAATTTTTTCATATTCAAACTTTTTTTCTTTTGAATTCTTCAAATTTTTAGTTATAAAGGCAAATCTATTTTTTTCTCTTTTTTTGTGAAGACTTGCTTTTTTCAAAGATATAAAATATGTAAAATTTTCAATGAACTTTTTAATCAAAATTGGAGAAGTTATAACAAATTTTCAAAAGCGATATTTTAGGATAACAAGAGTTTTAGATTTGAAACTTTTGTTTTCTTTCAACTCTTTTTCATATATGTTATTTAAGAAACAAATTTACTCATTTTGTTTTCTTGATTTAGATTAATTGATATATATTTTCTATCACTTCAGTTTCAAAATTAGTATAAGAGTTTATGTTTAATCAATGATCATAACATTAAATATGAATCAATCAATATAATTTCTCATATTTGAACATAAAATGAAGTTTATATTTTGACCCCACACACACACAACCTACCAAACTCCACCCCACCCCCCACCAAAAAAAAAAAAAAAAACTAAAATGCTGGTTTGCCACTGATCGTCCATCCAACTAATAATATTTTATCAAATTATGTTGTAGAAAGAGTTGGTTATAAATGGGTTTGTAGGTGTTGTATTATTAAAAGTCTAAATATTAAAAAAAAAAAAAAATCCTATGAACTCCTCTTACACTCTAGATCGGATAAACACATATACCTAGAAACTCAACATCTTATACAAATTAGGACCACGAAAATTGTGGAAACCTCTTTGCCAAAATCCACCAAATCTTTAATTCTTAACCATCAAAAGACATCTAAGCTATTAGACACGAAGAATCACAACAAACTGGAGTAGTTATATAACTCTGTTAAAAAAAGAAATAGTTTTCCATATAAAAAATATATACACATGTTTATATCATAATACAAATGCCTGCATAATTTTGTTCATAGACACACAATACGAGGGGAAAGTGAAGTACTATCCTATAACTTACTGAATACTTATGAATGAAGCACTCTCTTATCTTATGATTTATCACTCTTTCACTGGGAATATCAATTAACCATTTAATTACTACTTAGCCTACTTAAATAATGTATGTATCATATTGCTACTAATGATACATTTTTCACCTATTATCCCTCTTAAGGAATTGATAATCTATTACTATCGTCGACGTCAATGTAATATATACCTCTTCACTTTATCACTCTTAATGAATAAATCATTAATGTGTGCATATATTATTAAGTTTGTCGCTTTTCTAAAAGCATGATCTTGTAGATATGGGTTTAACATTAATTCTCTGATACATCGTTTTACGAGTAAGGGCCCTATGCACTTGTAATGTAAGGCGGATAGAGACTCACATGCTTCAGCGAGTCTTACATTTAATTGGCTTGTAGAAAAATAGTAAATTTAATAGGGTATTAGAGTCATCATGACTAGAGGATCGCAGGTTCAAATCCCCTCCATGTTATTTAAAAAAAAAATCAATTATTCGGCCTACTTGTAAGGCCAGCTAAGACATAAAAGCTCAATTCAGTGCAAGTACACGAGGCCGTTGCACATGAGAGAATGTATTAGATAGTTAAATACTCAAGTTAAGCCTACATCTCTAAGTGCACGGAACCTTTGCACATGAGAGGACGTATTAGAAAATTAAATATTCAAGTTAAGCCTATATTTATAAGCTTCACCTTTTAGAATAGTTACATATCCATTTTCTCTCATCTCTAAAATTTTACTATCTAGTCTTTTTTTTTTTTTCTCTTTAAATCTCGATACTAACTCCAATAATTTTCTTTTTCTTTAGTAAGACTTTTCACTTTCTCTTCTCAACGAAGGCTCCATTGCTGTAGTTGCTCAACGAAAATAGTTCGAGTAACAAGAATCATTCTATATCGATAAAAATTAGTGACTTATGTTATGCTCTGTTTTCTGCACAAAAAATTTTAGAAAAGAAAAGGGAGAACAAAACAGAAAAAGGAGAACTGACCCAGACATTACAAGTTCACATCTATTTGCTCATCCTTTTTTCAAATCATAATTTTATTCGCCTTTTCTGTTAGAGTTATGCTTAGTCTTCCCACTCTTTCAGCTCTCTACCAAGATGCATAATCTTCATTTTATTTCACCTTCCCTGAACGTGTAGAACTGAGAAAGATGAGGGTCCTCCCCATGAGAAGAAATTTTTATGTTCAGTTCAAATCACCACACCAGATGTAATGCTTTATATCACAGAAGACGAAAAGTCAAGAGTCAAGGATGCAAAAGCTTCTGCAGCTTATATGGTCTATTGCTTTCCGGAAAAACAGGTTAGTCCTGCCGTTGTTTTCATTTATTTCTAGTAGCAATAGAAAGATGCTGTGATTGTTAAATTCACATCAACGTACATTTCTGAACATGGGGTAAATGCATACAACTATCATCCTAAGTTTACAGTCACTCAATTCAAACGACTTGACTGTGCAATAAGTTCTTTTGCTTTGATAAGGGTTTCTCTAAACCTCGTTACATTTATCCTCAAATTCTGAGCATCAAGATACACAGCCCTGGCAGCCTGGTAGCCTTTTGAGAATAAAGACCAAGGATCCCTAATAACAGGGTCGTCTCTACCATAAGTCTCAATGAGACTGCTCTCCTCTGGTTTAATCTTGTATTCCAAGTATTTGACGCCCATTTCTCTTGTAGGGTCACCATAGTAGAAACTTGAACCCCATTCTAAACCAATTGGCACGACCTGCACCACCACCGCCCCAGCCGACAAGAACAACTCATTTGTCATACCAGCACCATGAGCTCCAACCATCACACTGCAGGAGTTCATCACCTTTGAAAACTTATTCAAATTTGACATCCTTTTAGGCCTTGTCACGACAAGCACTTCAAACCCTAGTTTTTCCATCGTTACTACCATTTCATGTTCATTTAGAAACTTTCTAGTGTTTCTACGGGATATGAGAATCAGAAGTGGCTTTTTTCTGATTATCTCGGAAACACTCTTGTATTTAAAATTGTATGTTTCTCCAAGGAACTTCCTGAAGTCAAACATAGAGTACCCTCCTGGAATATCCGTGGAATTGAGGGACACAAAGCCATGGTACTTGAGGCCTATAACAGCTCCAGGAAAGCAATGAACGCTGCCATTCGCTGCTGGATTTATAAACTCGTAACGAGACAAACGGGATAAAATTTTTCTGTATTTTCTTACCCAAGAAGGGTTGTAATCAACGATGACAAACTTTACATGGGATCGAAAGTTGCGGGAAGTGAGGAACAAGGGGATGATAATTTCATTGAATTCATGGAACAGGTTTCCTGCAAAGCCACCGGAGGAGAAAACCAAAGCCCGGACATCATGATTGTATTTACAAGCTGGTGAGTTTGTATCTCCATTAACTATGATCTGGACCGCTGTAACGAGGTGCAAGGGATCTTTAGTTGGATATGGTTTGATTACTCTTTTAAGTTGTTGAGATTGAGAGGAGGGAATGTGAACAGTCAATGCCTTGTTGTCAATTCTAACTTGCCGGTTTGCAATACACAATTCACAGTAAAGGTCGGTGTGGCAAGCAAAGCCTTTTTGGTCAAGCTGGATCCGATCATCACCTGCATGCAGAATGCAACACTTAAAGCAACTACACACAAGATAAATTTTCTCTTCCCAAATTAAAAGTGCATAAGAGATAGTAATTATGACATAATATGTGAAAAAGGTTATACAAAGGCGCGTTGTATATATTAGGTTAAGTAATTTGTTTAACTCATCTTACAAATAGGCTCACTCTTTCTTATAATTGTATTTTGAGAGCAAGTTCAGGCTCGAATGAATTATAAGAATGCCGAAATTTAAGATTACGAACCTCTCACAAGTCCTCTTAATGGAAAATCAAAAGTCTCGTTGACTACAAAACTAAGGGCTTCATCTTCATGATCAGCCCTTTTGCTGCTGAGACTACCTCGACTATTTGATTGCTGGTTATACTTCCCTTCACAGTTAAATGACTCTAAAGTTAGCCAACAAATTGATGAACAAAAAGCTCAACATTAATAAAATTCCTTTCCAGGCCTTATTATTATCTTTTGTCATTAAAAAAAAAATGATACTTACATAACTCAACTAGTGACGCATCTGGTAAGTAAACTGTAGCAAGAAGCCATGCAACGAGGAGGAGGAAAATTAATGAAGTACTTGCACCAAGAACTAGCTTGCCTTGCTCCTTTCCCATATCTGATTAATTAGGTAGAAACAATCAGATTCTGTGGACGATAACAAGAGAAAAATATGAAGTAAACAACCCTTGATTTATAAACCAAAATTTCTTTAGTTAACGAGTCTATATAATCTTCTCAATCGTTCTCATCACTTGGTGATCTCTTCTCAATTTCATTACATTCTTAGAACAAAATTCCTACAACAAACTATAATATCTACCACGTTAATTAAATTCATGCAGTAGAAATACAACTTTGTCCTTGCGTGATCGATTAAGGAGTTGACTTGAAGCATTAAATGCATATGGTAGTGGCAAAAAAAAATATCAATACCAAGTTTTTGACTCGAAGCATTGACCACATTTCATGTGCATAAATTTGTTCTGATTCGCCACTTGCACAGTCCATTGTAGGTGTGTCTTTTTTTAGATTTTTCATTAACTATATCACTATATATGCACATGATTAGTTACCATTATGCATCACTTAATGTTGAAGACAATGGTTTAAAAAAATGCTTAGCATGATATTATTGACTTGGCTGCATGTTGCAAATTGCAATATTTGCTGCCACCTCTTCAAGCAATTAAGCAAGTCACAGCTTGAAACGTACGTGAGACAAAATGCATGTCATTATCACATCGTTAACGTAATTAATTAGGGGAAAAAAAAAAGTTGCGCCTATTTAGTCGCCATTTGTAATAAACATCAACCGCAACTAGTGTAAATGTAATATGTACAAACTGTAACGTGCCTCCTAATGTCGCAGCGGCGGTCCTAGAATATTTATTTTATATCTTAGGGGGCCGATCCGGTCAAAAATAAAAATTATAATATATTTCTATTAGGTTATATAAAGCAAAAGAAAAAAAAACATAATAATTTTGTTAAATTAATTATATATCAAGAATATAGAATTTAATTTTTTTAATCTCCCAGAGAGATATAAATTGAATAATTTAAATAAATATTTGTCAATAGTACATACTTATGCAAATTCTTTAAAAAAATAAAATGAACTTTATATTTTTTAAACAAATTATCGACTCTTAATAACTAAACTATAAAAATGAAGTATAATTATAAAGTTTGAAAAGATTAACAAAAAATAATATATTATTCAAGCTTTTTAATTTAAAGCTTCAATCTAATAACAATGGCGGATGTAGATTAAATTTTTGGAGGGGTCGGGTTATAAAAAAAATTATTGATAAACTAAGTACACAAAATATACCAATAAAAATTCATATAATAAAAAATAATATTACTAGTATCAATAACACGTAAAAAAAATATATTCATAATTATTATATTTAAATTGTATCAACTTGGTCATGTATTAAAAAAAAATTGATATTCTTTCATATTTCGAAAATTGATTTTATGCTAAATTCTTCTACAATTCCTCTTTAAATATATGTAATTAAAGTTTTCCTATAAAAATTAGAAGATTGAAAATGTTTACTACTTTTTTGTTTAATATATCGTATAATAATTATTCCTCTAATATAACATTTATTTTTACAAAAATATATTATTTAATTAGGAAGTATTATTTTTGTTTAAAGAATATTTAATTAATTAAATATAATAAAAACAAAAAATTGTGTAACCTATTAATTAAAATATTAATTATATCCTTATATGGATTTAGTTATATAAAAGACACGAAAAAGCGAAAATAGTAAATGAAATACATACTATTTATATTATGTAATATTTTAAAAAGAATTTAATAATATTTTTTTAGCTTAGTGGAGCCCGAACCCCCTTAAGCCTAAGCTATGGTCAGGCCAACGAATCTATTTTTTTTAATTAATAAAAAATCATTTGCTTAGATAAAAGGTAAGTAAAATATTAAAAAATATTGAAATAGTTGAATTAAATGACATAAAGATTTTTGAGCCTCTCTACATGACATAGTAATTCTATCATTATTAAGAAACTATAAACACGGAAGGACAGGAAGAAATGTTAGCACAAAAAACTTAAGATTTAACGTTTATTATAACAATTTTCAAAAATTTAAGGAGGCCAAAGATTTTTTTGATCATGGAATCACTTCGTACACAAGGGCTATTTAAGAAACTGTATAAAACCTGGAGGGGCGTTGATGCCCCATAAGCCATAACACAATTCCTCCGCCCCTGCTAATGTGATAGATATTTTCATATTAACTAGATTGTCATTCATGCTCCGAAACCGAAAAGGCGTTAAAAGTGATCTTAAAACAAAACGTAACCTTACAGCGAATAAAAAAATTTTAAAAAAATTAAAATGAAAAAATTCCTCGGCTTGCCTATTACACTATAAGACAAAACACATTTACCTAGAAATTAGAATTTCAACATCTTATACAAATTAGAACAATGAAAATTGTGAGAGCCCTGCCAAAATCCATCAGCTCTTTTAACTCTTAGCCATCGAAAGACATTTGTAGATATAGGATATATAGAATCACAAATTTGAGTAAGTATATAACTCTATAATTAAAAAATTAGTTTTCTATTTAGAAAATCACATGTATATATCATAATATAAATGCATGCATAATACTCACGGACACGCAAGGGCAGTGGAAAGTGAACTTTTCGATAGCTTATTGAATACTTATGGAACAAAACACTCTCTTGTCTTATAAGTTTGCCACACTATCGTTAGGAATATTAATTGATTGTTTAATTACTAGTTAGCATATATCCTTTAGATTAATATTGATCAATTGTTAAAATTTGATTATATGGCAAGTAAATATAAATGCAATCATTGAATGCATCTAGAATAAACAACAATTAAGTTGAATAATTAATGATCTTTTTCACTCTTCAATCTTCTTTCTTTTGTCTTTACATCCTCTCTCTCCTAATTTAGGTATAATTTAAATTATTTCTTAAACAATTTTAAAATAAAATAATCGATAAAAATATTTTTTTATTATGTTAATTATTAAAATTATTCCTCGATCCATAACTTAATGTTCATTGAAGACCAGCTAACCAAACAGGGACAGGAAAATAACAGATAATTGACAGAATAATAATCAATTTCACTTGCTTAACCACCATACACAACAGTAGTATAAACACAAAAGAAAACATAGCCATAGCCATAGCCATAGCTGAGCAACGAGTTCTCAAGAACAAAAACACTCTAAGCTAGAGATAATAATAATAAATAAATATTGTCTTAAAAAATTATTTTAACGGTTGCAAACATGGCATAAAATTGTATATTAGTATTATCTTAATTTTATTTTCATTGATTATTTTAATCATTAACCTTATTAAATAATATTTCTATTGATTATTTTATTAAAAATTATTTAAGGTATAATTTAAATTATACTTAAATCATAGGAGATAGAGGATGTAAAGACAAAAGAAAGAAGACCGGAGAAAGAAAAAGATCATTAATTGCATAACTTAATTGTTATTCATTCTAGGTGCATTTAATGATTGCATTTATATTAACTTGTTATATAATCAAATCTTAACCATTAATATTAAAAAAAAAAGTGCAATTACACATTTTTCACTTGTTATCACTATTGAGGAATTGATAATTTATTACTATCATCGTGAGTTACATAACTCTTCAATTTATCACTCTTAATGAATATATCATTCATTAAATGTGTGTGTATATATCCATTTTCTCATCTCCAAAATTTTATCATCTAATTTTTTTTTCTCTTTACACTTAGCTAGATCTCAACACTAACCCCAATAATTTTCTTTTTCTTTCGTACGATTTTTCACTCCTCTAAAAAACCTCCATTTCTATAGTCTGCTCAACAAAAATAGTTCCAGTAGTAACAAGAATCATTCTATATCGATAAGCTTATGTATGAATTTTTATATTCTCAAAGTGGACTATAGACTTGGTATTACACTAAAAAATTATTGGCTCAACTAGCTTTTCAGTAATTTCATTTAAGGGTGTTTTATTAATAATAATTAAAACAAAAAAAAAACTTACAGGTGTTAAATGATATAATGAATAAGCTATTTAGAATCAGCTTTGCAAAAGATGATTGGGAATTAGTTTTGTTTGCAAATCACAATCTGAATCCCCTAAGGGCCTAACCTGCAAGGCTGAAAGCAAAACGGCTATGAGGCCTGTAAATTGCTTTGGGCTGAAATCAGAGGTAGAATACCAACGACCCCACCATTGAACCCTGAAAAAGATGATAAAAAAAAGGCTACTTGAACCCCATCATGTAACTAAATAACCCCCATGTATAATTTATGTGAGAGGAAAATGGTAAACAAAATAAGTGCTTTTTGAAACCCACCTTCTACTGTTAAAAAAAATGCTCTCTCTCGGGAAAGGTGGGGCTTGATTTTGTAAATAGAGGATATCATTGGAAGTATAACATATGTATATTGTATCCTTTTCTTTGAAAATATAGTTTATGTCAGAGAAAGCATAAGTAATTTTGATCAAAGGAATTGATCCAGTGTTAATAAGATGGAGATGATGTTAACAAAGAACCTAAAGCCTACAAAAGATACGTTATTAGATAGGACCTGAGACGTTTGTGGCAGAGTTTACTAACATCTATTTCCCATGATTCAATATCTCATGAAGGAATCCAATTAAATTAAATACTCAACAAATATTTCCAGTTAAGCTTATGATTTGTTGAGCTAGAATGAAGACAGTCAGTCAGATAGTTTGTGGAAAGCTAGTGAATGATATCCCAATATATCTACATGATAGAGAGTTGATAGAAAAATAAAGAAAGATAGAAATGATTGATGTAATGGCTCACATGTTGGGGAAAACTTTTAGAACAAGAAGACCATGAATCTGTTTCTTTAGGTTGGGCTTTAAAATGGCTGTCTCTGTATGAAAATGCCACAAGAATATCAACAGCAAAACCATGAAAAAGCAAGATAAGGATCTAGGCAAGCAAACAAACCCTTCACGGGCCCCCACACGCCACAGGACACAAATTGGAATTTACGTTTGAAATAAAGGATGCGCTATATTTCTCTCTCACTCAAATCACCACCATGAATATATTAACAATTGAAAAAGGAGCTATAACTTCACAACAAAAAAGATAAAATCGGAGATATGCATAGAGCATTTGCAGCAAGAACATTCCAGCCAACTAACCCAAACGCACATCGGCAAGGGCTAATGGGATATCTTGTCCCCATTATTTCTTCCTAGCTACCGCATAGGTTACTATCAGTATCTTTGAGCAAAAGCTATGATCAGATTCAATCCATGCTTTAACTATTTCCTTTTAAGAAAAAAATAGCATCTGAATTCATACATTATCTATTAATTTGGAAAAATAAACAAAATAAAAAGGCAAACGCCAAGAAACTATGCTATAAATTGCTAAGAATATTTTTCATATCAACATGAAAAGATGTTTCTTGTGAGTGGAAAGGCTATGTATATGGATGTTCAATGTATGTAGATATATCTCGTGTTCTTACAGGATAGTAAACCTCAGCTTGAAAGACCTTTTGTTGGCAAAGGTGAGTAGGATAAGACAAATTAATTTGGTGCCCCTCCAAGCGAAAAGTACTTCAACGGATTGTGATGAAATCGAAGTCACCATTAATCTTGAATTAATCTGCTGATTCTACTAATAAGAAAAGCAAAATCCAATAACCAGAATCTGTTTTTTTTTTTTATCATCATTATATAAACGTATATTTTTCTTTACGATATATATATATATATATATATAAAACATTGGTAACATTGCTCAACTGTTCATTTATTAACTTCTTCAGTAAACCCCCTAAAGTTTCTGTCGTTGCTTGTTCGTCCTATAAACGTATATTTTATATGTGTGTGTGTGTGTGTTCATCCGAATTTATAATTACCTAAATATACATGCAAGGAAAACAATTGATTTCATGACGACTAAATTAAGCTATTGCAGCAAATGATCAACATATTAACCTAGGTAATGCGTAATTATTAATTACAACCAAAACAATTAAAATATATATTATATGGATATATATATATTGGTGAATTTCATTGAAAGAGTGCAATAAACTAATGACATTATATAACCCTCTCTCAGGCAATTAATATTATAAGTTCTTCAGAAACTTTAGTAGGTTGGAAGGGATAAACGACAACCGCTAGAAACATATAAAGATGAAGAATAGTAGAAAGCAGGAGGAGGTGATGGAAATTGGGTTGCATATGGTGAAGTATGATCATGGCTTTGAGGCTCGTAATTTATTCGTATAACCGTGCAAGTGTATGCATTTATAATCATTTCTTCTGCAAGTTAATCCAGAATGAGACTTATAGCAAAAATGGAGCTTAAAATTATTTAGATCAGTAACTATCAATATCAAAACTGTTTAGCAAGCAAGCTGAACATATATGAAGCAAAATTCTTAATCTGCTAAAGGAGAAAGTGCTGGTTTTTCCTAAGAAATCTAGTTAAATTGCTGATAGTTGATCAGCAAGCTGGTTAAATATTAGCTTATCACATGCACAATTGTTGCCGGTATTTTGCTCTCTCTCTCTCTCTCTCTCTCTCTCTCTCTCTCTATATATATATATATATATATATATAAATATATATATATATATATATCTTCCATTTTACTTTTAATTTGTTCACACATCCAGTCATAATATTCATTTAATTAGCAATGTGCTGCTATATTTTTTGACATTCATCAAGTACTAACTACTATGATTGTCTTATTATGTAACCATTTATTAGCCAATTGCATTAGTCAATAGAAAAGGTTATCAAAAACTGCCATGCAACGCAGCAATGGTAGGTTTACATGGTTGCAAATTGCAATAATGGACAAATCACTGTATACAGACACAAGATTATTACTGGCTAGACTACAACGAGATTAGCATCAGCAACAAAGTAATTAATTATATTAATTAAGCGCTGCTTATGCAAACAAACTCAAACTCCCAGTCCCAGAGTATTACAATTTAACACTGCTCAAACTGATAACATGTACGTACGAGTTTGCTGATGATAAAAAGACACACATTGTATTATCATATCATAAGCTAGCCAGAAAACGATATAGGGATAAAATATTCATATAATTCAACAGCTAGCAATTCAGAACAAACAGCTACAACTGCCTTGTTTGACGACATCCATGTCAAATATCTTATGGAATGTCTTACTAGAAGTAGAAGCAGTTGTGATATGTAAAATAAGATCAAAGAACATGGCCCCTGCTAGTACCTAGTAACTTAATTTTCTGTACAAAACCCCAACAAAGGGAAGAATCATGAATCCCATGGACGATCCATGCATGCATTTATGTAATAAACCCAGAACCAATGATCCTTCACTGACATCTATATTCGTATTATAATATATATCATGATAATTATAACAAAAGATCATTAGAGAGCACAATATATAGATATATATGATATTTTATGCGCTTAGAAGGCTTTCTGATAGAACCCATGAATCCTCTTCCATGACTCTTCCCTCTGCATCTTCAACTGCTTGTAGAAGTTCCCAATGAACGTCTCAGCTTTGGTAAATAGCTCTTGCCCACTAATCCCACCAGCGACCTCTTCATCTTCCTCCTCGTACTTCTCTGCAACCACCTCCTCAGCTGCCTCAGTCTCCCCACTTCCAATGAAGAAAAGGCTTGGCGTGGAGGGACACTTTTTCACCTTATCCACCTTAGGTACACTTGCAGGGAGCTTCTGAGACACAGATTTCTCAACAACTCTAGCCTTATTTTCACTACCTGGAGGACTAGCCTTAGCCTCAGCAGATCCGTCCTGGGCTGCCGCTGCAGGTTTTGGTGCTACAAAAACATAATGTTTCCTGTCCTCAGGAGGTTTGGAGAACACTGACAGAAGGCCAGCCTCTGCTCCAAGCGCTACAATGAGGAGATTAATGATGACGTAGAGATAAGTTGGCCTCGTTGAGGAGGACAAGAGAGGGGTTATGAAGAGAAGCGCTGCTAGAAAACAGAGCATCAAGATTTGAGTCTTCTTGAACTTGTTCATGGTTTCGATTGTCAGCTCAGTGATTGAGTACTGAAATAAGGGTGATGATGATGAGAATGCTTGAAATATTAGAAGATTAGGAAGAATTTGTGGTAGTAAAGATCAAGCAGAAGCTTATGAAGATATAAATAGAGAGATCACCAGAGAGAGTTTGATAGATAGAAGCATAATATAATATATAGTTGTTTAATAATTAATTACGAAGAATGAAAAAGACTGCATGGATGTTATTAATTTGTCAAAAATGAAAAAGACAGAAGTGTAGACGAAATTATGAAGTCTTTATAGGATGAATACTGAACTGTGAACTGTGAACGCACGTAAAAGCTCTTGCTGTCTGTCATTATATTTATAGGTATCTTTATCATATTAAATCATATACTAATGTTCTTTATAAATTAAAAATAATAAAATAATATTATCAATCAACACCTTTCATTTTCGGGTTACACAAAAGGGTTCATAATCATAGAATAAATTAAAACATGCAAAGAACGAGACATTCACTTCAGCAATATCTCAAAATTAAACTAGTAATTGGAAAAGTAATTAAAAGGATTAACATGAATTAACAAGAATTAGGCTTTAGAGACAGGAGAACATGCAAGAGGGAGAAGAAGTAAATTTGATTGGACAAAGCTTGATAAGGTCGGCGAAAGCATATTCTATATTTATAAGCTCACTTTTTTTTTTTGTTTTTTTGTTTTGAACAATAATAAATGCCTTTTGATCAGCCAGTAAGGCAGGGCTTCCCCTATTGAGGCACGATTGTGTGGTTTCCGGTGCTAAGCGATGACAAAAATTGGGGTCCCATTTTCGTGCCTATGGAGTGGACCCTCTGGCCTTTGTTGAAGAATCGTTGATTTTGGTCGGGCCCACTACAGAATATTTGCCGCCAACTAATATAATCCCACTTGTACTAATGCGAATGTGGTCCCCCAAGTACATTCTTGGCCCACTTTACCTAGCGGGCCTTAGATAGGCCTATGATTCGTCATTTGGTGATTTATTGCGGCCCAAGTTTGGGAATTTTTGCTTAAGACAACAACAGCCTTGAATTTTTTTTTTTTTTGGTTTAATGTGAAAGGACTTGCATACTAGTATTTTTTTTTTTTTTAATCATGGTATAAAGTTTGCCTTATAGGCAAACGACCAAACTTCAAGGTATTTTTATTTATGTCTAGATGGGATAGGGATGAATAATGTCCTAATTATATTATCAATTTGTCTCTCCTCTCTCTTTTCGAAAAAGTTTAATGAATTCATGAGTTGGTTAGACTATTCTTATGACATCCTAGATTTTTTCTTTTCTCACTAGTATCAAACACATGCACACAAGTAGCATAGAAAGCAAAGTTAATTTAAAAAGCAAAGGTTATATGCAAATGCTTTATCTACTTTTGGAAGAATTTTGATTTATGAACCCAAGAAAAGTGGATGAAGAAAAGGGAAGCATGGCTATTAGCCTATTTGCACTTTCCAAACATCATATCTATAGTATATATCATGTCATCAACCGTATTGCAATGCGCATGTTATGCTCAAGTATATCCATATTGTTATAAAAATTCCGCACCTCTTTTTATATCATCTTTGAACTATTACGTAGTTATCTCCAAAAAAGCATAGATCACAATAGATTAACACTAGTCTAGTCAATTATGGTGTACTACACCACACACCGACCCACTTGGGTCCCATAGTAGATATCATCTACGATAATGGAGACAAGATCAACTAGGAAGAAGAGTTGGAGTCTTAATACATTAGCCAAGAGATTCCCTGTAATCTTCCACAAGCAAATCTTTTGCATCTCACCAAGTTTTCAAATTCATCTCATTTCTTGCGTTGCCTCTCTTGGTTAAAGCCGAATGGTTTCACTTTTATCTTCACCATTTCCATGCATAATCATTCTTATCAAGGAACATGATCCAGCCGTGTGCCAACCAATCACCATTTTTACTTTTGGTGGACTTTATCCAACTCATGCTCGCCTGTCTCTCCACTTCTTGGCAACTTGCTTCCAGAATTGAAATAGCACCTATGAGAGGTTCGAGAGCTACGCTCTCTGGAAGTTTCATTAATGACAAGACGTTTGATTATTTACAATAACATTTATCCGCTTTTTACTTGAGAAATCTTATAGTATTCAATGTCGTGTTATCCTCGTATCTATGTGTTTCTGTACCGCACCCAGTGAGTGTTTTAATTACTGTGAAACAATCACTAGTTTTGTCCTCGCCACAAAAATTAGAACAAGCTGGTCCGCAGCGTGTGGTGTTTGTGGACGAATATCCTGCTTGTTGCGCTTTTGTGGAGGGCATTTATTGTCGTGAACAGCCGAAGTAAAAAACAGAAAAATTAGCCCATTTCACCGCAACTAACGTTGAGTCATACTACGTTATTATTGTTATTTTATACATCAATTTTTAAATTTATATAAAGTTATAAATAAATGTGTAAAAATTATAAATTAATATATAAAAATTATAAATATAATTTTTATATGTTTAGTTACAATTTTTTTAAATGAATGTTTAAAAATTGTGAATGAATTTATAAAAATTGTAAATAATATGTGTAAAAATTATAAATGAATATGTAAAAATTATAAATACAACTTTACAAATTTATTTATAACTTTTACTTATTTATTTATTATTTTTACACATTTATTTATAACTTTTACATAATTTAAAAAAGTGCAGATCCATCAGGTATAGCATAACCACACCCAATAATAACACACCCAATAATAAGGGCTTCCACCTGTTAAATACTGTTGCATATCCTGCATAAGAAAATGACACCTAACATTGGCGCAAGCTGCTGTTATATCTTTAACCCCAAAAAGAAAATCAAATCGTAATCGAGCAAGAGCTGAAATTCAACTCCATGACAACAGCTCTATTCCGCTAAGTCAGAATCCCCAGGTCACCCTTATTTAAGGTGATCCAGACGTCTATATAAAACACAGCACAAGTATATTTCATTCACCTATACGAAATGATCCTCATTGCAAGTTTGCGTCACAAATTTGGTTGGCCTTTTTCCTAGCTAAGAGTGTTATTTACTCCCCCACAAGAGAAAATATGGCTGGCTTTCTCATTCTAGCTTCGAGCCAACCTCAAGGGATGGATGCCTTAACCACTGCAAGACAAACTTCAAAAAGTTGCAAGTATAAGCAATCCTTTTAACTGGCAATTTTCGCCTTGACAGTTGACACCGCCAGCTCACTTCATTCATCAAAGAAGTAAATCTCATTGATTGTATCAAGAAGATGGAATATACATAAAAGATAATAGTATAGACAACTTGAAACAAGACATCTACCTTTACAACTTGACATTCAACCAACAGTTCTTTGAGGTAACACAAAGTACTTGATTAGGTACATGTAATGTCATTTAGAAGTGGGAATATTACAAAACAAACAAGCATATACCTCAGCCACCCTTGGTACTCTCATCTGAATTTGTATTCACAAATGTACAAGCAGAAAACATCATGCCATTGTATGAAAATATATATCTACATGGCGCCTACATCTTTTTTGCCCATGCATATTTGATGGGCCACCAAAACCCAACATGCAGAGAAACACACACGATATTCTACTAAACGAATTCAAAAAGAAGCATCATGTTCTAGCTATGATTGATCATGGACCACTTTCTCAGTGTTTTGGTGTGCAGAAGTTAGATGTATACTGAGATCATCTAAACCGAGGCAGTCACGGATGATTAAACCGTGCTCATTGGCCAAATGCAGAAGGCAAATGAAACATAAATGGGGAGAAATATCTTTTAGAGCTGCAGCCCGGCAATCAACAGAAAATGTGGCCAATGCATGTCTGAAAGATACTGTGTCTATGCACACCTTTTAAAAAGAAATATACCGTCCATAATGAGAAAATATATTATAGACAGTTCAAAATTAGCATAGAAAAACAATCATCAAAGTTGCACTGTGAAGCCGGAAAAAAAATATAATAAATTGCCAAAAATAAATAAATAAGTAATCATGAGTAGCAATATAAGTGGTACTTAAATAATGTTGAATCTATCAAAGGTATCAAAAAAGTAGATCATCGTGAAGCAGTTTACATCCATGAAAGTAAATATGTTACGCTGCAAATCAAGTAATAGAAAGAAAGAAATTGAAACCTCCAACAATTGCAATAAGGAGATTAAGTAGGCTAATTGAAGAAAGATATAAGCCTAAAAGTTAAATGTAATACCAATTGATATAACAAATATATGCCATGATAAGATGCACATAAAATTCTAAAAGAATGATTTTCCCTAAAATGAATTAAACAAGAGAGTAAGATGCTCACTGATCCTGGAAGTTCACTGATTCCTTGTATATGATCCCATAGTGCTTCCTTTAGCACATGCGCATCTACTTTGTTAGAAGTCTTGTTGTATTCAACTTCAATTTTATCTACCTGAAATCCCAAGACCAGAAAATAATAAAACTTAATTATAGTTTGTCATCTTAATAATTCAGAGAATAAAATCTAATGATAAATCTTAGCAGACGCAAATATACCAAAGAAATCACCTGAAAGAATTTACAGCATTAAGTAACGAAATAGAGGCTTACTTATGATGACAATCTTTGCATTTCCAATAAGTATTTTGTATTTTTGTTTTCCTATAGGAGCCTCAGTGTTAAGCAACTCAAACTCCACCAATCCAGATCCAGAGGAGATCATTATTGTTGCTTACTATTACTATTATCTTTTATAACTCCAACTTTCAACCCAAAAATATTAATCCCCATAAAAATATAAATTTTAATTATTTTGAAATCTTTAAAACTGAAAATCCTTAAGCCTATACCAGCAATCAGTTTTTGAAATACCTATTCGCCTAACACGGAAGGCCAGCAGCATTGGCTTGAATTGAAAATCACAAACCTGGCAAGGCAGAAAGACAAGCCCATCCAACTCTCCAACATCATTAAAAATGCATCCTTCATCATATCGGCCACTAAGCACACTCTCGTCATCCGATGATGGCAAAGCTCCAGCATAATCATAGTTCTGTTGCCACGAACCATTTGGAAAATAGTAGGAAGACAAATATTACACATTTTGATCTCTCCGTGAATGTCCAAGAGACACAGGAGGTGCTTCCCATGCTATTAAAAGCTGTAAAAAGCTTATGCCATTAACAAAAAAAGGAAGAAATTCAACATGCTTTTCCCCAAAGTGATTATTATCTAAGCATAGAACATCAGACCCTTGCCCTGATACATAGATATTTAGGGAACATGAAAGCAGACTGAAAAAACAAACTTAAGTGAATCTTCAAAATAATACGCCCAACTTTCCACAAATGATAATCTAATAGGCCAGTTACTGACAACAGTAACCTAAGCCAAACACCAATGATACACAACGAGAGGTAATAGCAATAAATCAACAAAATCATACCCAGCTTTGGAAGTGAAAACTTCGTCCTATTCCTTACATAACAGCTGTGATCGAACCAAATAGACCCCTCAATTCTTATTTCTTGAATCCAGATGATTTTCTCTTAGCATATATAATTTATCCTCAATTTCACTGCATTAATGGACCATTCCAGAAATGGAAGATTAACAATCTTGCAGTTGTCCATAACCTGTTACTTGAGAATTTATCTGTATCCTAACAATCTCTGTTTACGTGAGATAGCATGCATAAACAAATAAACCTCAAAAGCTAAGAGAAAGAACAAATACCTGAAAGTTTTCTCCTTCTCTTGCCTAGACACTACAATTAGACAAGGAAATTTATCATAAACTGCTACAGAACATAAGATATTAAAAAGAATTTGCCCACATATTGCTACTCTACGCCACTGGGGTGTTACGTAGGAGATATGCTTGCAAGGTTTGCCTGATGGACTCAGGCAGGCTCAGACTGTATTCCATAGTTTGGAGTGACATCAGTCACAGATGGGCATCTGAATAAGGTTCAATTTTTGGCAATTAGTGCTAGCAAGTAGCAATCGCACAATGAATAAAAATGTATTACCAGTAAATTGCGAAGAAACAACTTGACAAGAGTCTCAGGCTGAAAATGGCAATCTTCTGGAAGAGTGTCACTGCAAGGAGCTCTCTTCACAGGTAAAAGTAGAGTCTTGGAATTTTTGGGGGATGCAAAGATATCAGGCATTTCTACATGCAAAGCTTGCATGAAGTTGATATCAGCTTCTGTCTGGCTCTTCTTCTGTTTCTCAGTGTGGAATGCCAATCTACTTTCAGCAGTGGAACCATCCTCTGAACCAATAGAAAAGAATCATATTAGACAGTGAAACTAATAAATAACCGGGAAAAGTGACACAAGAATACAGCTTCCCTGCTGATACTCTACCGTTAAACTTCGATACTTCCAGTAATCAGCACCTGGCCATGCACTCTGTTTAGAATTAAATCCCAGCCCTTGAAACAAAAAGGTGGTAACATCCTCAAAACTCTCATCTATAGGTTCATATGCTGCATAAAAATCATTATCCTACACATATAAACCAAACTTACATAAGTAAATTCGCATCTTATCTCCTCTTTACTTTTCATTATAGAAAACCAGGAAAAAAAAATGAGGATTCGAAGGCGGTAGACTCTTTTTTGGCTCTTTATAAGGAAAAAAGAGCATGCAATATGGTAGCCAAAAGCATTTTGAATTCAAAGCCCTGCAGCACCTGGCATGTAATAAATACCTCATGAAGACCATGAAAAGCAGGAGAAAAGCTGGAGCTCTCATTAACAACACTTGTCTCCTCATCATGATCACATCCCCATGCCTCATAGTTCCCAAATGAACTATCATCCAATTCAACTTCATTAGTGTCAAATGTGTCTGCCCCATCATCAAGTGCATCAGAGTTGGAATCAAATTTTTGGTGTACACTGCATGTTTGTGCCTTCTGATTATCTTTATCAAAATGGCAGATCATCTCCTTGAGGATTGGAGAAATTTCACTCTTCACAAGTATGTTCATTATCATCTGTTCAATTAGTTCTAAAGAAACAAATTAAATAAATATTAGACAAAGGTACTAAACATTGAAAAGTAACAGCCAACTATTACGGCACATGACCTAACAGTTCTGTTATCCGCAAAGTCATATACCTTTGGCAAACGAGATATCAATAACATCTGAAGTATTGTTTTGGAGTAAATAAGATTCTCACTTTCCAGGCACTTCAAGAGAATCAAAAAGTACCCGACATGCTCCATATATTCCAAGATTATTTAGTAGGAGACTTTTGGCCCCACCTTCATCAATTTGTGCTGATGTCTGATGATATGGGGGACCCACAACAAATGCAACTACAAAACCAGGATAAAATTAATAACTGAAAGAGAAAAGAAATTTTTTATTTGGAAGGCTAATGTAAGATGGCACCTACCATCAAACTTCTTTATATTAAAAGCTTCAAATGAAGACTCCAGTGTTGACAGCGGTGAAATCTACATAAACCACTTACATGAGTTAGAATTCTGATTTGCTGAATAATTTAATAAATTAGAATAATATCAACCTTCCTCTCAGACTCTTTCATAGAATGACCTCCATCTTGTCCATTCTCGACTACACCCGCTGTGCCAGTCTCTGTCACCAAAGCAATATATTAGAAAACTGATGAAAACAAATGTCTCTATATGCAGCAATATAATGCAAAGTGAAGAGACATCATCATGACAGTAAAACTTGTAGCTGATAACTCAAAGCTAGGAAGCACGAGGCTGAGTAACAAGCCACATTTTAAGCAGAAAAATTAACCATACCCACAAGCTCATTCAGTGACGTGTCATTTCAAAAAAGAAAAGAAAAAGATTATTAATAAAATCAAATAAATTTCAAGATGAATTAAAACTTTCCCAAGAGAATCTCTGGGACATGCTCTCTATTCTTCCATACTGAGAATTCTGACACATCACTATAAAATCTCAAAACACAACAAAGATCAAACTATATCCAGATTTTAACACCATCACCTAGTTCATCATCCAGACCAGCCCGACTGATCCCAACGAGGACCTTACACGCGTCAGCATGCGCAGCATCAACCCTCACAGAATAAATTTTCACTCCTGCCTCCAATGTGCAACTTGCCTATCCATTTAAAATTCCATTAATAACCAAATAAAGTAAAACAAAAACCTCTAACATTTTCAGTTAAACAGTTCCAACAGGAGCAATCCACACCTTCTGAAAATTAGTATCCGCATCACCTTCTACTGTTTCAACTTTAATAATCTCACTAAGATAATCTATTAGCTTCAGCTCCCAAGTGTTCTTCTGATTTATTTTCCAAATTAAGGGAATAAAGCAATCAATCAAAGCTATTTAAAATTTAGCCTCAATTCATCAACAATTATTGAATGTTCGTTTGTGAAGAAACCGTTCTTTATTTATACAAATAATGACCAAATATTTAAATATGCTTTCGAATTAACAGAAACTAACACAAATTGATTTAATATGATATAAATATTCTAACGTTTTCGCTAGCAAGCTTAATGCAGTTTTGGAACAACTCGATGATCTGTTCCTGGCTGAGGTAAGGGTCATCATTGGGAGGCCGAAGCGAAGTGGTGGCTGTAGCTTTGCGGCGGATGGCGGCTACGCGTGCGGCACGAGCCCGGACGCGTTCTAGTTGGTCGTCGTTTGAGCCTAAGAAGAATTGTCTCGTTGATGACAGGAGTCGGTTCGACACAGTGGCCCTCTGCCTCGGGGTCTGTGTTTCCGCCATTTTAGAGAGAGGGGGAGGTTTTGGAAAGTAAAAATTTAAAAAAGCGAGGGATGGAAGAATGTGTTTACGAAGGAAGCGCAAAAAGGGTAAGAAAATCGTTTTGGAGAAAGGGATGTTTCGCATGAAATAGCGAAAACGTTTTTTTTTTTGGGTTATTAATAATTTACCCCATGAGGTTTAGTGAAAATACAAATTACCCCTTAAAGATTTAAAATTACAAATTATCCTCTGATTTTTGAATTCTGCCGTTAAGTTAAACGGAGTAGGGGTATTATTGAAAATCAAATTCGTGTGATACAAATAAGAGATATTAACAATTTCCTCTCTGAGATTAAGCGAAAATATAAATTCCCCCCTTCCGAGATGAAAAATAATTAAAAAATAAGGATGAAAACAATAATAATAATTCAAAACAATAATAATTAAAAATATTTGAAACTTTATTGAATAAATAATAAAAAGTAAATTTGAATCAAATTGAAGTCAATATCTTAATCCAAGCTTTAATTAACAAACCAAAATTGGGTGGCGATGAGTTCTGGTAGAGGAAAGAGAGGAGAAATTGGTGACGGGAGCAATTTCGCGAATGAAGAGAAGGAAACGACGATTGTAGAGGTGTCAATTCATTTCATGTGTGTTGACCTATTTAATTGTTCTTGTGGAGACACGAAACGCGGATTCGACACGGTTATTAAATGTGTCGTCCACATGTTGTAATCGTGTCATATTTAATTAACATAATTTACTTAATTATTTAACCTAATTATGCATAGTATATCATATTCTATATATTTATATCAATTAAAATTACTATTAGAATATAAATAATTGTTAGTATTAAAAATTATTAAAATCATTACAATGTACTATA
The DNA here is from genome assembly GCA_013180625.2 of Boswellia sacra. Lineage (NCBI taxonomy): Eukaryota > Viridiplantae > Streptophyta > Magnoliopsida > Sapindales > Burseraceae > Boswellia > Boswellia sacra. Next base: position 27,514 of record SNVD02009882.1, read on the forward strand.
TAATCAAAAAAATTTTAATTTTATAATATATATGTTATAAGTAGTTAGAGAAGGAGGCGGAAGAAGAAAGAAATATAAGGGTATTTAGGTAATTTTGAAAAAAGTGAGTGAAAGTGTTTGTATTTATATAAGGGTATTTTTGTTAAATAGCATATGTTATTCTCGCTTTCATCTTTTTTCATTTAATTTAATGTCGAAATTCAAAAATAAGGGGATAATTTGTAATTTCAAAATATGCAGGGGGAATTTGTATTTTTGCTTAAGCTCAGGGGGTAAATTGTTAATATCAAATAGCGAACATAAGGTTATTTTAGTAAAATTGTGAATTATTTTTTTTCTCTCCTCTTTTTCCGTTTAACTTAACGGAGAATTCAAAACCATGAGGCAATTTGTAATTTCAAATCTTACAGGGGGTAATTTGTATTTTCACTTAACCTCAAGGGGTAAATTGTTAATAACCCTTTTCTTTTTTATCATTAAGCATAGATAATACAGCATTTACAACTCACCTTTAATTTAAACTCCACAGTCTAAAATAACAGTATATATAATAAAAATTTACTAATTAAAAGAATAAAAAAATTACATATCCCATCAAATTTTATGATATAAACACTACAACAGGTTATAAAATATAAATTATATATAAAATATAAGTTTAATATTACTGTTTATCAATAAAGTACATGAACAACCCCACTATTACATGCTATTATTAAAAACTATTTATACAAACTTATCTATACAAACTGACGTGACATGATATGATTTGATAAATAAATACGGTGATTTGATAAATATATATTAATAATAAATAACATTAATTAACATGAGTGATGTGACGACCATATAAGAATGCTACATCAATTTGTATATGTGAGTTTGTATAAGTAATTTGTATGAGTAACATTACTCTTTTCAAATATATTTAAAACTACAACCCTCAAACACTACGATTTTATCATATAAATTATTATATTAAGTTATAAAATTTAAATTATATATAAAATATAAGTCTAATATAAACTATCATATCTAATTATAAAATATTAAATTTTTATTATCATTACATCTTAAAGCAATCAAATTTTTATTATTTAACCACCAACAAAAAGTCACACGGAACCCCCGGACGCTTTTGTGTCCTCTTAATCAAACAAGTTAGGAAAAGTTTTAAGAAAATAAAAATTGCACTTATTAAATGTTTTTAATCTCAAGCAACGATGACGTTTATTTCAACTAAACACCTTTAAAACAAAAAAAAAAAAGCAATTAAAATGCTTTTGACAACACCACAATGAATCTCAGTTTCCTAGCTATTAACTAATTTGGGTTAAAAAATAATAAAAATAATCATCAACCAAATGACTTGATTAAAATCATCAACACCTTCAGAAGAACAAAGAGCTTACTTTCAGTAGTCATTCTTAATTTAAAAAGAGAGACACAGAGCCACAAGTACAACCAAGGGTAAGTTTAAATACAGATCATTAGTAAAGTATCCTATATTTCTTATGAAGATCGCAGGCAATTACATTAGCCAGAAATCTCCCTTTGGTTTACATCTTTAAGCTTGCAAGCATCAAATGCATCTTATTTATTCATTAGAATGGTCAAGGAATTGCTATACTAGCGAGGAGCTACATCCACTTCTAAACTCTCATGATGTATGCTACTATACATCCCAACATAGCACCAGCAGCAACCTGCACCAATGACAGTAGAAGTAAAAGTTACATTTAGAAAATGAAAACGTGTTACGGTGATGATCAGGAGTTGCATCGCCATGGGGTATGGTCCAAAATTGCCATTGTTTCTCAAAAATCTTCTCATCACAGTTCTCATTTGATATTAGTTTGTTTAAAAAATAGCTCCAGCAGGACATTAAAAGAAAGAAAAACTGTACAAATTGTACAAATGCATACCAAATAACAAAATAACCCCAGACCTGAATTGGTGTATGACCAAGTGAATCTCGTAGAGGTCTAATGTTGGAGACAGGGTGTTCAGGAGGTAACTCACATACAATTTGATTTAGTAACTGGAACAAGTAAGATATACAATTAAATTATTGAATAAGTAATGACAAATAAAGTGTGCTATGAAACTAATGCGGCAGCATCACACAAATAATAGAAAAGAACCCAATTATTCAGCTAGCAATAACCATGAACCAGTTTTCTTTTAACTTATATTAACTTCCATGAGAGCAACCAGTTGTGTAGTAACAAGCACTAAATACAAGAAATGAACGCATAGCTGCAAATGAACATACTTCTGCTTGGCGGCCAGCATGAAGCCTTACACCAGAAGCATCATACATTACCTGCAAGATCACAAAAATATTAATCCAGACAGCTTTACAATGTAAATATGAACAGAGACATGAGAAATCATTTACAAGCAATGACAAAATGCCTACCCATCTGCTTGATCAGACGAGAAATTAATCTGCTTTAGCAAAAAAAAATCGTATAAATAAGTAAACGATTGTACTTTCTCCTATTCAAGTAAAGAAGTTCTTTAAATCCAGAATGGACAAATAGGACCTAAAAATTCCATCCATCTAGTGCAAGTAGGAGCTGACTATGGTTTTCAATAAAGTAAAAAAAATACTATTAGTCAATGAGTTTTGCAATCATAACAAGGCAAGTTCATGGATAAAGATTAAAGATCTGTAAATGTAATCCCCAGGAGCTGACTATAATCGCTTCCTCGTTAAATCACTTGATAGAATCTAATTATACACAGAAGTTGAATGTTCAAAAACAAATGAGACATGAGACATTTGTATTGTGGTTTAACTCTGATTGAACTAAGCTACAATTCAACCACAACTGGGAATTTAATATAATATGTTAACTTGCTTGAAAAATTGAAGCACTTAGTACATAACAAACTGATTAAATTTAAATTTAACAATTGAAATTTAATATCGATATGATATGGATGCAGACACAGGTGTGTTCTTTTTGTGACCTTGTGTTTTTATTTTCAATAAGATTTAAGAATATGTTATTTATTTTAAATTATTTTAAATTTAAAAAAATGATACGTGATGGTTGATATTGAATGTTATATGCTTTAAAAAATGTACAGCACATAGATAACAGGATTTGAGTTTAAAAAAGGAAGCAACCTATAGAATGAACAAGACCTGGTTAAACAAGTACGTACAACACATGCCAAAACCAAGGCGACAGCAAATGCTGATCCTCCAGTTCCTTCTTGTAATCCAATAGCAACAGCAAGAGCTGTCACAGTTGCTGAATGGGACGAGGGCATTCCACCTGACCTAACTAGTCTTTTCACATCCCATCTCTTCTCCTTGAACCTGCCCATTCAACAACTGAGCACATAAAACAGAATGAATGTTTTGTCTTTTCTTTTCCTTTTTAAGGAACCGTAAAAGTGTATTAAAGAAAATTAATTACAGAAAAGTTATGTTATTCAAAACAATTGAAAGCCACCCATTATCACATACCAGCAACATGTGGCTATGTGAAGAAACTCCAATTAATGAAGCACACACATTTGTACAGACAATTTCAAAATCAAATACTTTATACAGTTTCTTGTAGCCAGTGATGATACCATACCACCAGGGTTTGTTTATATATTTTTTCTATTCTTCTATTTTGCCTGTTTTCTCAGCAGCCGAACAGGAAATAAAGAGTGAGAGGAAGGGACAAAATACCAGGCGGTGAAAAGCTTGAAGAACTGGGCTGTAGCGAAGGCGAGAAAAGCGGAAAGTAAGGGGACGTTAGAGGGGACAATGGACGGCAGTGATGACCCTGATCGAAAGCTTGATGACCCATCAACGGCTGTTAATACTTCGTCCATTGAAATCCAGAGCCAAAACTCCAATACAGAGATGCAGCGATAGAAGTTTCAGTCTTTCAAGTTCAAGCAAGTCCCAGTTAAGGCTCTTCTTCAGCGCATTTAAATAGATTTATTTTAAAAAATAAACAAAATGGATTATTATTGGTAAAGGCGCGCGATAGCGTGAGCCAGCTGGTTATTATGGATTCGTTTTTCGTCTGATTTTCGGTATCTCCGTTCTTTTTTTAATTCGGAGTCGGGATATTTATAGCCTTTTTAATCTTCCAATCAAGCTATTTAGTAGTGACATCAAATCACACATGATTGATGCTCTTTGTCTTAACTTAATTGCGTGTTTTATTCAAATTGACATTCACCTTTTTTGAGCTTCTTTGGCTATTGCTTAACGCATTTAAAATCTTTAAAAGGTTATTTAATTTGTAAATAAGAATATGGATCAATATTATACCCCTTCCCTTCCCTCTACTTTAAGGGCATGTTTGGATGACAGGATAAAAGGGAAGATTGGACTATTTTTAAGATTATTTATCCTATTTTTTTGTTTGGAATACTTTAACAAGATTGGAACTAGACTAATGCTAGTCTTAATAGTGCCCAATTCATGAACCATGGGACAAGTTGTCCCAAGTTTGGATCAATATTTTATTGTTTTAATCTTATTATAATTAATAATAATAAGTGATATAATATAATAAAAAATAAAATAAAATAATTATTAATAAAAATATTAAAAATATAATATATAATATTTATCGATAAAAATTAAAAATAAATATATTATCATTAATAATTTTAGAAAAATTAATATAATGCAAAAAGAAATATTATTACACTCATATTAATATAAAAATAAAAAATCTCATAAATATAATAAATAAGTACATTATTCAATTAATAATTCCAAAATAATATTAATTTTATATAATAAAAATGAAATATTACCAAAAAAATTATTATAATAACATAAACACTTAGAAATAGAATAATTAATTGAATTAATCAATTAATAATTTCAAAATAATATTATTTTTCTATAATAAAAATAAAAAATTATTAAAAATTAATATAATAATATAAACATTTATAAATACAATAATTAATTGAATTACTCAAATAATTAATTCTAAAATAATTTTTTACATAATAAAATGGAATATTATTTAAAAATTAATATAATAATACGAGCATTTATAAATACAATAATTAATTGAACTACTCAATTAATAAATCCAAAATAATTTTATTTTTATATAATAAAATAGAATATTATTAAAAAAATTAATATAATAATATAAACATTTATAAATACGATAATTAATTAGATTACTCAATTACTAATTTCAAAATAATTTTATTTTCATATAATAAAAATGAAATATTATTAAAAAACTATTAATAAAATATAGAAATTTATATATATAATAAATAATTATATCACCTTTGTAATAATTTCATAATATAGTATAATTTTTAATTATATTTACATATTTAATTATTTTTATCTGAAATTAATCTTCATTATTCACTTATAAAAATGATGTAATAATAATTAAAAATTAATCCAAAATATTAAAATTATTATTTATAATTTATATAATAATTAATTCCTAATGAAATGCAAAATATGTTAATTTTTATAAAAGCATTAACAAATTTTTAAATATTTTTAATAAATATTAAATTAATTTTTGTTTAAATCAAACTTGATTAAAATAATTTATTTTATATTTAAAAATTGATTTCTAAAATTTTATTATATACTAATATAGTCCAGTCCCATACTACACCAAACATAATATATTACTATCTATAGTCCAGTCCAATCTAGTCTAGTCCCAATCCTAATCCCAATCTCAGTCCAATCCAGTCCAGTCCAGTCCAGTCCTGACTCCCAAACGCGCCCTTAGGGAGTCAGGACTGGACTGGACTATTCTATCGTTTTAAAAATTCTACGCTGCTGCAGTTAATCAAAGTTAATATATTTTGTAAAATTTTAATGAAAATAATTAAAATATCCTTAAAATACTAACCCTATGAAAAATCTCTAAAATCAATAGAAATTAAAAAATCAGTTTTTAACGAATAAATAAATTATTGACTACCATGGTTCATCCAAAGGAGTTTGAAAATTATATTATTTTTAGTTGTTTCTTAAAGTTTAATATCTTAAGATATTTTAATCATTTTAATTGAAATTTAACAAACAAAAATTAACTTTAACCAATGGTATGTTGGGTAGGAAAGGTTTGTAAGATTTTTAGTAGAACTACAAGTAGTCTACTGAAATTACCCCAAAAAGTAAGAACAATAATTGTTAATATGAATAACACAGCCGCAAGACATCACGGATCAAGCACGAATAGTGGTGAGATAAGCAAATCGGATTAAGGCATGGATGGGGCTAATATGAGGATTCATTGCCCGTAAAATGAGAGTCGGATCCAACCACAAAACTGTTTCCTTTTTTTTATTAGAAAACTGTTTTATAACAACGTAAGTTTACCTATAGATTTAAACAATATTAATCACGTATTATTTTCAAAATCAACTATATATTTTTGTCAAATTATGAAAACAAAAACGTAAAATATAAAAACAAACATATTATATCTTGTCACGGTGAATTTCATGTATGTTAATAGTTTCATGTTTGTTAATAATAACAAAATACAGGATCCTCTTAGAAGATTACAAAATAATTACTAAGAAAAGTTGAGACGATAATAATAATAGAACTCTGTATCGAAACAATTGATACATTTCAATTGCTTCTTCGTAAAGAAGTCTACAACAAGAAGTTATGGGCTTAAATGCTTCGCTTAAAATACAAGTCAACCAACCTCATTCAAATGAATGTTCTCACCTTGGGCCTAAAGGAATTCTCCCCACCGCCCACTTTGGGCTAGCCAGAAGGATCATGCGGTGCAGTGGCGGTGATCAATCTCTACAAGTAAACTCTTTCCACTTTGTTCAATTTCTTCTGAATTTGGGCTAAGCCTCTTGGATTTGAGCTCTTTCTATGACTTTCCCAAGAAAGATCAAATTTCAAGACTCCAATTGTTTATGAATTTTACATTAAAAGATTTTTTTTTATTTTCTCAACTCCCTTTTCAAATAAAGTTAAGAATAAAATTGAGGGTAAATACTATTGATGACTTTAAACTAATGTCTAATATTAAATATGACCCCAAGACTTACTCAAATGTCAATAGTAACTTTAGCATTAGTCAAAATCCATTAAAAGTTGACAGCAAAAGGATAAGCTAGTAAAACCCTTATCATCTCATAAAAACTTTTAAATTATCACAATTATAAATTTTAATAATTGAAATCAAAATAATAAAAACAATAATTTATAAGCCTTAACTTATAAAACTGAAAATTAAAAAATATAACAAATTGAAAATCTGAAAATAACAAATAATGACGATTAATAAAAATTATAAATTAGTTCCAACACTAGCTAATTTGAAATTAAATCTCAAAATAACAAAAATGATAAAAAATTATTAATTAGTCTCAACACTTGTTAATATAAAATTAAAATCCCAAATTAACAAAAACTCCTAATAATTAAAAAACAATAATTCCTAAGCATCTATAACATCTATTTGAAAATAAAAATAAAAGAAAAAGAAAAACAAGTTAAAGTCTAAAGATAACAAAAAATCCTAAAAATTAATTATTTTTAAGCCTGAATGATATTAATCTGTATTAAAAAGAAATAGAACAAATCAAAATCCCAAAATAATAAAAATCATAATAGTTAGTTAAAACAAAATAATAGTATAATGTTGTAGTAAACAACATAATAAGGTTGTGGGACGTTATGTATATTTTTTTCTTTAGATCTCACGATTGAAGCGTACCTTTTGAAAAACTTAAGGATAAGGCTTCAGGTACAAGGAGCATATTATTATTTTCCCAAGTTTATTTCATGAGGATTTAGAGGTTGATGGTGTGGGGCTATTACATTTTACATTATTGGAATATTTATGAATAAAATTAAAAACAAAAACATATAAACCCTAATTCTTTATCTCTATTGTTCACCTCTTTTCTATGATTTAATTTGTAAAATTTTTTTTAAAGACATTGATTTAATTTTCCTTGCATAAATCCCTATAACAAGAGCAGCTAGCTAGTGCTCACTAGCAAGAATTTTCATATCTTGTTTGCTCTTGCATTTTCTATGGCGAAATATTGCATTTGAATCCCAAATTTTTGTTAGTGATTACAAAGTTGAAGGTTTTTGAGGGAGTAATATTGGTTCAACTTCAATATAATCATTCTACATGTAAGCTAGAATCACACTTTCTTAGCATCTTTTGCAAAAGCCGCCCTCAAAACTTTATAAGAAATTAAAATAAAAATTATTGGAGATCGACAATGTATTGATTCATAAATTAATTAAGGGATTCCAAGAAAACTCAGGACACCACACCATTAAAATACCCTAACTAGTTAGGGTTATCCTAGGAATAATAAGACGTGCTTTAATTAAAATTTTGAATTTTAAATTTAATGATAGGAGTGGCATGCTGCATGCATGAAGTTGTCAAGTTGGGTATAGAGCATTTTTTATGCGTATTTATACGCACACCCTATAATATATATAAAATACACGTATTTGTTTTTTTTAATATAAGATTCTTTGTAATTTATTGAAAATTTTTAATCACGGGTGAAGATTGCTTAAATCTATAATCCATTAAAAATTATGCATAACATAGTTAAGAAAACAACACATTTATATTATAAAAAGGGCGATGTTGATGTATTTGGGAATGGGGCTAATGTGAGAGTTGGTGGGACTCATATAATATTACTCAGGTTTATGATTGAACAGCAATAATTGTAAGTTTATAATAATTTAGTAATAAATTAAACATCAATAAGAGCATGAGATGAGATTATGAGATGAGGAGATGAGATGGAAGAATCCAGACTCCAGACATGACAGGGAAGCAAAAATGGTGTTGATGCATCATGGGGTGAAGGTCCACCCATGTGGCTGTCTGTAAATGGCCCAATTTCACATTCATGTGTCTTTGAATTTGTATAGAAAAAGGCTGCTAACTCCCCTGATCCAAACAGGCATTTTCATATAAAGACGAGAGAGAGTTCGAGCGCATGACAATCACGCGTCCCATTATTGGTGCAGCTGCAATGTAGTGGTTGCACCGTAGACTCTCTCTCGTTTAAGACCACCAAGTGTCAAACACGCTTACCTTCCTTCCAGCTTTAGTAAAATAAACCAATGACTAAAATTATGTCAATTAGACTCAGTAAACTTAATAAATTAAAATAATTGTGAAGAATGACTGAAATTAAGAGCACAACTTCGAAATGACTACGCATCTATAAAATCTACGCATCCTAATTACAACGTGATAAAATAATAAATTTATTTATTTATTTACTATTAAGCATTAAATGTCGATATCTTAATAGTTATGAAGATGTCGAATGTAAGAGGCCAATAACAAAAAATATATGTTGATTTATTAGTCTATCAAATATAGTTATGACATCTAAGTTTTTCGAAATTATCCATTTTGGGAACACAGCTTTTGATTTAGGTCATATATAACTAGGAAAGAAGTATGATTATTTATCTCAAAATTTCATAATGTCATATATTCAAATTGTGTGTCATTAATCTAAGTTATGATCATACTATACTCACTTGGTAATTGTAAATTAACAGTCTATATCAATAGATAGAAAAAATTGGGATAAAAATTGTAAATGATGAGTTGTTTTACAATGATGCATTAATCTTAATAGAAATACTAATGTTTCTGGTAACAGTATATTTACCATATTTTGAAATTTAAATATTGATTTAAAATAAAACGATAAGAAGAGGAAGAGCTAATGTTGAGAGACATTTTGTGGTATTTCCAAATTCTAATGAAATAAAATAGCTTTTACCGAGTTGATGGAGTTTGGGTTCGCAAGAAAACTCCTATGCACAATATCATAAACTTTGTCATTGCTTGATTAATATGTTTGCATTCATATTTTGAAACTTCATAATTGGCTGCAAATCCTTGCTGAAGTTTAGTGCACAAAAATTAGATTTATATTATGCATTTCTTATTTCAGGATTCGTGTAATATTACTCATATTTAATATACACAAGACGCTATCACATGACAAAAAAAATGTTTTTGGAATCTTTCCATAACTTTATATAAAACCAACAATTTGGATAAAAGAATTCGGCGTTGGTCCAATGATATCGCCCCCTGATCTTTGATAACGTGATATTGAGCACATATAAAGATATACACCTAGCTACGAAAGATTAAAAATAAGGGAAATTTTTATTAATATCCTTAAAATTTGAGAAAACCAACTTAGATCTAAAAGTTTCCCGAAATCAAGACTATGATACTTGCATTTTATGTATTTCAAATATTTTAAAAATGTTATCGTCAATTTTTTTTAAACTGTAATCATCAAAATTTCTGAAATGTAACTTAATCAGGAGTGTTGTGTTGGTGTTAATATCTCTATAAATAGATAAGAAAGAATCAACCTTTCCCGTCTCAGCTTGCCCCGATTGAGATTTGAGAGGACAGATGGGCAACAATAATGAATGCGTCGCATGTTCAAATTATGTAACGTGGCTATTAGGATCCCACATGGGTTAAACGGATACTGGATTTTTATTTTGCGATACAGAAATTTTTTCTATCTTGGGTCTGAACAGCTTGTGTGAAAGTTCCTTTGTCAATGTCTCATGTGTCCGTTTGCTCAAGTGAAATTTTGCTTCCATGGGCACCAATCGCCGAAAATTTGTACCGATTATCTATTCCTTATAAACTTTATTCTTGCTTTAGAAGCTCCAAAAATAATTGAACAAACATGAAATGTGAACCGTTTGACTTTTTACCATTGATTATTGGTGAAGACAAGATAAGATTATTCAAGAAGCATAATTGGGGGACGGTGTTTGTTTTTCCATTACAATATGAATTTGATTGATTTTTAATTATTTAAATATTTAATATATATATTAAAATTGTGTTCGTTTATAAATTTTGTATTTTGCTTCAAATTTTTTTTTAAAATATATGATTGATATTAAATTTTAAGTGTATTAGAAAATGTGCAGAATATATATAATTTTGTAAATATAAAATCATAAACACAGCCTTATCTTCTTAATTAAATTGTCAATTTTTAATTACCTAAAATAAAAATGATACTGTTGTATAGTTGGTGTCTAGAATTTTAAAGCAAACTCATTAATGCAAACAATTCTAACATCCAAATTGTTCGGTAAAATAATCCTGTCACCCATCGAAAAGATCCTTGGCAAACAAGTAGGATGAAATTATTACACGATAGAAACCATGAGAGTTCTAGAAATATGCAGTTATATAAAACAAAACAGTAAACTGTAAAGTAAATTGGCACAGGAGGATTTTTACGTGGTTCAGTTATAAAACTTACGTCCACGGACAACTATAGAGCCGCAATTCACTAAGTTTTTGTTTGTACAATCTTTATGACCTTTTATAATGCTGACTCACTCTCACACACTGATCTAATCTTTATAAAACAAAATCTTCGCAAAGATCATAAACTCTAGTGACACTGTCAACTTTCTGTCGCAGATAACTTAACAACACACTGTTAAGTTATACATAACAACGACGTCTGACATTGAATTACATAAACACTTAACCCGCAAGTTATCCCAAGTGTCTACTAACTCACCCATACTTAATCAATAACTCATGTATGATTTCTACCACTCATGCATGGATCAAAAGACTCAAATAATCAAATTAAAGAAGCATCTCAATTTGCGTTGAAGCTCTTCTATCAATTCATGGAATGCCAAAATCAAAACTCTCTCACAACCAAATCAGCTAACCAGTTAATCTCCCTTTAACGTGTTCTTCCGTTTGTTTATTACATGGTAAATATATAGTGAGAGATCTGAACGAAATCTCTTAGAAATCCTGTAAAAGATCTAATCAAAATCATATTAGGATTAGGAAAAATAAAATAAGAAGTGATATAATCAAACTCATAAGGAATTAGGATAAATAAATATTCTCTTATTCTAATTAGAATATAAGATACTATATCCTAATATAAAGAGATATTTATTATAAATCAAATCTTTCCTAAAATTTAATTCTAAAAACAGTAAAATAAGAATCAAAATAATATTCTTGTTTCATCTCAAGTTGTTCAAAATATAACATGTGTATGACACATGCATGTTGACACAAAAATTCTGGTCACCAACATTCTCGGCATAAGTGTCCGACACACACTACTCGACACTCGACACTTGAAACTCGACACTCAATAGGTTTGACATAACAGTCTCAACATGTGATACAATCGCGACACGACAAAAACTTGACACGACAAAAACTTGACACTCGATAAAATCTCGACATTAGACGAATACTCGACAAAATGTCGACAATCACACTTGACACCAATAATCTCAACACATCTTGACATCAACAAACCGCAATATGATATACATATTTTATTTTTATATTGCAAAAGGTATTATGAAACAAAACAAAACAAAACATTTCATTTGAAGCACATCCACGGAATAATCTCAAGGATCCGTACAGACTAATAGCAACCTCAAGAAAGTAGATGATTAGGGAGCGATTGAATTGAATCTAAGCCATACATTTATGAATCATGAAGAACATCACGTAGTTTTCAAAGGAAAGTTGCATAATATGGAGAATGATCCATCCCGCCATAGAATCTGAATCTACGACCTTTTTGTAAATCAACTTTCTCTACTTCGATCATATTCGGTGTTTTCTAAATTGTTAATGGAAGATCTGAAAGCCATCGGAGTCAGTCGGGAATCGATTCCATTATTATTCCAAATTCAAAATCCAAAGCCCACGTGAATGTATATCTGTTAAAGGATGAATATTAACCCAAAAAAAAAAAAAACCCCAAGAAAAATATTGCTCTCTCTCTCTCTCCTCACAATTATCGAATTAGGTTTGGTTTGATTATTTATTTATTATTAGAAATTAAATGTTAGATGATGACATAAAATGGTGGTCCCCGCTGGCGCTGGGCAACGTGTAGTTGACATATCACGAGAAATTGTGTGTATCGGAGTAACGTGGCCCAGCCCAAACCTGACTGTTAGAGATCTTTTTGACTGCATGAAATTTCCCCTCGTGGATTTTTGTGACCCACCCGGGCCCATACTTGCCTGATGAAAATGCTACGAAAAAGCTACAAAAGCAAGTAGCATGCAATTTTTTTAATATTTTATTTTATATATTTCTTAAAGTATTTTACCTTTCCAGGTAAATCAACGGAGGCTTTTAGATAATATTATATATATATATATATATTATTTATCATACTAACCACATCTATGATTCGTTAATTTCAACACATATACATGTCATTAAAAGAGCGTGAGATGACGTGGTGTATATCACTTTCACTTATTTTGATGAGATTAGAAAAATTTTTTGTTTAAAATTGTGGGTCATTAGTCTTCTAGAATCACAATAGTTAATTAGGAAAAACTTTAACAATAGTTTAATTTATTAGAGAATTTTTATAAAGGTAAGTGTTAAGCTTATAATTTAAATATAATTTAAAATATATAATTTTATATGTTAATTTATATGATAAAAATTTATTAGGAAAGAAAAAATAAAAATAAATCAATAATATTAGATGTCTAATATGATTTTATCGCATTAAATTACAGATTTTAGATTGTATTTAAATTATAAGTCTAATATTTTTATTTTATAAAATAATCAATTTTTAGTTAATTAATTTAGTATTGAGTTGTAAAGTAAAGAGTTTAGTTGTAAAACTGGCCAGATAAATATTATCGAGACATGCATCATAGTTACATGAAATATAATGAAAGTGATATATCTATCCAATCCAATGCGAATTAACAAGTAGATTTTACATTATTTGATAACTTAAAATTTTCAAAACGACGTTAATGTTTCTTACTCTTTTAAAATAAATTATTAAAGTTACTAAGAATATAATTCACTTATTAATTTATTATTAAGTAGATATATATCATATCATCATATATTAATGTAATACAACAAAAATATCATAGAATTTCTCTAAATGGAATCAAAGTAGACACATAATTTTGAGAACTTGTTATTTGTAAACAAAATTTGAAAATTAAATTATTTTTTAGATCATTTTATGGTAGTCGAGTAATATAAAATCAGATTTTTTAATAAAAAATTGGGGATTTAAAGAAAAAAATTGAAGAAAATTAATCTAAAAGTCGAGACTTTTTCTATGCACCGGGATCATTGTAGTCAATTCAATATTTTTGGTTATTCATTGCCAGATAATTAAGCTAATAAATATTCTAAAAATAAAAAAAATTAACCAAATAAATAAATATCCCGTAACTGTAAAGAGAGGAGAGAAAGTAATTAAAGAGAAGATACGTTTGAGCATACTTCAAGGTATAAGCGCGTGGGTGGGATTTACCAAAATTAAGCCGTTCCAACTAATTAGGATTAAAGTATAGCTAACATGTGAATCACAAAAAACCCTGTATGGTCCCCACGCCAATCGTACGCGCAGTGAGTTTTTGTGTGGTCACTCTCTCGGCCCCTCTCCCTCTCAATAATTGTCTGGATACACAGTGAACCAGCATCACCACTAGCTCGATAGTACGCCTTCTCGGCGCAACCTGAGCCACATCCCAACCTACCTCTTCTCACATTCACTCGCTTCTTATCCATCTATTTATTGCCCTTCGCTGCCCTTCCTTTCGTTGCCCAAAGCGAAAGCTTAAAAAAGAAAAAAAAGAAAAAGAAACAGAAATCTATTTTCTTCTTTCTCTCCTCGTATGATTCGATTGATATTCTCAGCCTTTGCCATCTCTAGAAAACCTTGGATTGTTAGTTGATTGTGCATCAAGTGGGTGGGTGATTTTGGGATTGGGAAAAATTGTTTGTTGGGTTGGTGTGTTTGGGGTAAAACCCGGGAAAGGCAAGTTGCAGACATCACGGCTATACACAGAGTAATTCGGCCTCTACTTCATGTCCGGGCTGTACGACGCAAGGGTTGTGTGATTGAGAGCAACCCTTCGCCGCACGGCGGGCGTGGCGCTTTGCCTTCCGAAGGCGGTAGCCCTTCCGATCTCCTCTTTCTTGCTGGCGGTGGCATCTCCTGCTCTTCTGCTTTCTTTTTCTAGCTTTTTAGATTAGATTTCTTTTAAGGGTTAATTATTAGAAGTGTGTTGCAAAATTAGGTTGTTTTGATTAAGGAAAGCGAAAAAAATAAAAACAGAAGCCCAAAAGCCTTGTTAGTTCTTCTTCTTCTTGTTGTCGTCGCTTTTGTTGTTGTTTAGTTTGAAAAGCTAAGATGTTGAAAATCAAGAGAGTGCCAACCATTGTTTCGAATTACCAGAAAGAGGAGGGGGAAGAGGGTTCCCGTCGCGGAAGCGGGTGCGGTAGGAATTGCCTTAACAAGTGCTGCATCCAAGGTTCTTGTCTAAATGCCTATGCGAATTTTTGTTTCCATTTTTTTTTTGGTTAAAATTTTGAGACATTGACTTGCCTAGGCGCTCGGTTAATTGATTTTTGATTTGGGTTTTTATTTAAATAGATGCAAAGCTTCCTTTCTATGCCTTTAAGAAGTTGAACGAGATTGAAACTAAAAAGGAGGTGCTTGGAGAAGAGAATAGCGAGCTTCCCTTTGCTTTTCTTGACTCGCTCGTGCTCGGAGAGGTAAAATTTGTTAAGCAAATGATAAAGAAATTTTTAGCTTTATTTTGGATTGGCATGTTATGGAGATTAAATTAGTATACAATTTCATTGTAGTGGGAGGATCGCATGCAGAGAGGGCTCTTTCGCTATGACGTCACTGCTTGTGAAACCAAGGTCTGTTCTGGGTTCCTATTCTAACTTCGTGATTGAAAAAGAAAAAAAAAATTATTAATCATCTTTGATATGGTTGTTTAACAAGGTTCTTTCATTGACTTGATATAGGTGATTCCGGGTGTGTATGGTTTCATTGCCCAGCTAAACGAGGGCCGCCACTTGAAGAAGAGGCCAACTGAATTCCGTGTTGATAAGGTCCTCCAGCCCTTTGATGGGAACAAATTCAATTTCACCAAAGTGGGGCAGGAAGAGGTGCTATTCCAGTTTGGACCAAGTGATGACGGTGAAGTCCAGTTCTTCCCATCTGCCCCCATTGATGTTGAGAATTCTCCAAGTGTTGTTGCCATCAATGTATGATCTTTGTCGTCATTTTATATTTAACAGAGATGATCAATCAAGAATAATAGCCTAATACATTAGTTTTCTGTTATATGACTAACAGGTTAGTCCTATTGAATATGGGCACGTCCTTTTGATCCCACGCATTCTTGAGTGCTTGCCACAGAGGATTGACCGTGATAGCTTTTTGCTTGCACTTTACATGGCTGCTGAAGCTGGGAATCCTTACTTCCGCTTGGGTTACAACAGCTTGGGTGCATTTGCTACCATCAATCATCTTCACTTCCAGGTTTATATTTACTTAAACTTCTTACTGCCCAAAATTTAACTTAAGATTTTTGGCAAGTGATTGTTACAAGTTCTTGCATATCAGTTGCTAATTACAAACACAAATTGTTGATTTGCATGGTTACAGGCCTACTATCTCGCTGTGCCCTTCCCAATTGAGAAGGCCCCTACCAATGTCATAACCACTATGGATAATGGAGTGAGAATCTCTGAGCTTCTTAAGTATCCAGTCAGAGGTCTTGTCTTTGAGGGTGGAAATGCCATGGAAGATCTATCGAACACTGTCTCGGATGCTTGCATTTGCCTTCAGGATAACAACATACCTTACAATGTGCTAATTTCAGATTGTGGAAAGCGCATTTTCCTCTTACCACAGGTAATAAAATTTGTAATTATATTTCTTTCTCCAAGATATGTATGTGAACTGTTTTCCTAATTACTTAAATGAACAAATAGTGCTATGCTGAGAAACAAGCTCTTGGGGAAGTAAGTGCTGAGCTTCTGGATACCCAAGTAAACCCAGCTGTGTGGGAAATCAGTGGGCATATGGTGTTGAAGAGGAAGAAGGACTATGAGGAGGCTTCTGAGGAAAATGCATGGAGGCTGCTTGCTGTGGTCTCCCTCTCAGAAGAGAGGTTCCAGGAAGTGAATGATCTCATCTTCGAAGCCATTGCCATAGGTGATATTGCCAACAGAGATGTTGCGGAGAGCAGAGAAGCTGATGTCAAATCTGAATCTATCGACTCCCGCTGCCCCATGGGGCCTGGGACTCAGGAATGCCTAGTCCTGCAGTAAGTTCTGGCTTGCTGACCAGATCTTTTGTGTATGTGGTTCAGGGTCGTCTATCATTGTCTGTATCATTTGAACGTGGCAGTTGCCTGAATAAGCAAACTATGTTTGCATTTCTGTTATTTGTGGTCTGCGGAATCTTACGAGACTGGTGATGTACTGTTTATATTGTTTTCTTTATGGTGTTATGTAAGATATGCTGCTTGGTGTTGTGAGTTAATATTTGCCTTTATTTATCCTCTTAATTTATTTCTGTTTACTTATTTCTTTTAAGCCCATCACAGAGAGAAATAAATGCAAACCGCCCTTTTTGGAATTACAAACGAAAGGTGATTAGGAGTATCATATCCTTAGATTGTGCAGTAAATTACTGCTCTCTTGCGATTTAGACAAGTATCATTTCTCTGCCCGTAGATATTCCTCTCCTTGTGTATGCTTACCCGCACATTGTCGTATAGGAGAAGAGGAGATAATACCATTGGAGAAACTTGGGTGTTGCGGCTATAGGTAGAGACCAAATGTATGTTACCCTTGTTAATGTGGTGCTCTGTTAGTATTTATATATATATATATATGTCGCATCCAAGGTTTTTATTTAATCCTAATGGTGTTCTTGGCAGCATTTCATGTTTACATATGTGCATTCCTAGGAGGCAAGCATGGACCTTTACACTAGATTTTCTGGAGTGAAATACATAAACGTCCCTAGGGTTTTCTCAAAGTTATTGAGACTTACTGGTTTCATTTCAATGTATATTTGACTTGTAATAAAATAAGAACAACTAAGCATTTCATTGCCATTTACCAATATGTCATAACAACCATCACATTAAAGATCTCAAGAGCTTTAGATTAATATATTAGTAATCAAAATATTCTAAGAACTTGTTAAGTAATTACTTGGAAATCTTCATTTTAGGATATTTAGCAAATAAAGAATATAATATTGAAAAACATATTGAGGGTATTTCAGTCCTTGCATAGAGAACTTCATGTTAGGAATCTTATTTTATTAATTTGTTGGCTTTGTTTAGGGAGACGTTTGTGATTCTATGAAACCTTAGGGATGTTCAAAGTATTTCATTCCTTTTTTCTCGGATGTAGAGCTTAATTTAACAGAATGCTTAGCTAATTTAATACTAAACCAGCCTGTCAGCCATATTTTATGGGAAGAAGCTTTAGCACAAACGTTAATGTCAACATACCTTTGTTTTTTCATTTGAATTTTTTAGTCTATCGTGAGATCATTAAATTCTAATATAAAATTATCTTCCTTTGCAATCGTGAGATTATTAAAATTTCCTAACTTGTTTATTTTGCTAATAATTTGATGGTTTCTCCTTTCAAACTTATTCTATTAAACTTGAGTTGTCTTTCGTGATGGCGGCATCAACGAATAGATTCTTTTAATAGATCCCATTAGTATATATATTTAATCAAATTAAGATAAGTTCAAATCAAGATGGCATATTCAATAATCAAATATCACACAAGTTGCATAATCAATTATGCACCTGAGAGAATCATTTTAATTTTATAAGCAATGGTCCGTTGACTCCATTCAAATCCAACAACTTTGAACCTACCCACGCACTTCACTTTATGTAAATGTTAAGTGCTTCTATTTAATTTATCAATACTTTATATATGATCTAATCGATAACAATCTCAACTCAACTATCAGTGAAGTCATGTCCTTTGACTGTTCTTGCCGGTTAATTATCAGTCAAATTAAATCGTTTTATACAAATATTTATAAGATCTTTGTGACTTGAGGTTGATTTCATTTCAAGAAAATATTGGGTATAATACTTACATATATAACCATCAATTATGATTGAATATCTCCCCGGCATATACTCTATGATTGAGATTGAGGAGACTGCATGTACAGCAGCTGTATTTAAGATATTTTCTCCTTTTAACTAGCACATATATTTAATATTTAAATATAAAATTATTGAGTGGAAACATTTTTCTGTCTTTTTTTATTTTTATTTTATTATAAGCAACACCTTTTTCCTTAAATATGGTTCACCCACCTTCACATGTTTGTTGTATAACTTGTATTGGTGATTGACTCGATCAAAACATTGCAACTTTTATTGACTTGAGAAAAAGCCATTTGCTTCCACGTGTAATTGTTACAATCAAAGTAAGTTTAAAACTTTTATTAATCTTTTAATCTCATCAGGTGAAAAGATAATAAAATATGAGCAGCGTTAGATATATAATTAAGTTATATAATATTACTTATATAATTTGATATAGTATAAATTTATTAGATGTGTAATAATAAAAAATAAATTTATTAATTTTTAATAAATAAAATGGGACTTATATATTCAATTAATTTATATCATGTCAGATTATATAGATTAGGTTGTATACCTAATATTATGGATAAAATATTATGTCTATTCTTTTTTAAGTTACATAGCATTTATCTACGTATATGACTAGTCATAATAGAGTAGTTTGTTGTAATTTAAAATTTTATTCATATTTTTAACATTAATTTATAATCCTCTTATAAATAAATTAATAGATAGTTGTTTGAATGTCATTTCAACAACTCTGTACTGTTGATAAAAAAGTTATAATGATAGTAATAATTTAAGTATGAATAAGATATTGCCCCTTAAATTTTATCAAATTATGATTTTCCGTCAAGTAAAAAAAAAAAAAGTATTAAAATAGTCGCTGATTTTCTACTTTACGAGTTATTATTGTTATTATTTTTACTACCATGCATCCAAAGTGAAAAACTCCCTACGTTGACAAAAAATAAAATAATTAGGCTTCTCAAGGAGGGCGTAGTGTACATAGGGCTGCTCACCGTTTGGTTTGGGTGGATTTTCAACAAACCCAAACCTAACCCAAAAAAAAAAAAAAAAAGAAGTTAGGTTAAACTACATCCCAAACCAAATTTGGTTCTTTTTAGTTAATTAGGTAAGAATCAAATGATGAATTTCATAATTTTTTTTACTAACTAAGCAAAATATATTTACTATGTATTATTCAAAATTAATAAATTACCATTAGGTAAGTAAAAAAAAGATATCCACATAAACCCTCAATCATTAATATAGAAAGCTAAATTAACTATCAATAAATAAACATATTCCAACGATTAAATATAAAACATTAGGAAACTGTGAAACTAGAATCTTAGGACTTATTAAGAAGAAAAATTTACCCATTTGAAGTTAAATTGAATGTCTTCCTTCACCATTAGTTATAGAGTTGGTTGTTACTTCTGAAAAATTTTTTCAAAAGACCCAAGGGGTTATTTTAGACCAAGAACTAATAGTAAAAGAGGGAGCGACAATCATTTTACAAAACCCAGCGGCGGAAATTAGGAAAAGCACATAAAAGAAAAGCTACGCGCATCGGCCAGTAATCTTCGCTTACTCACTGTAAGTCTCTTAAATCACTCACTAATTGACTTTCAGCTAGATTGTTGGATAGCACTTCTTCTTCTCTTTTATATTTGGAATTATTGTTTTGTTTTGAAGCGGAATTCCACTCTCTGTAAAGCATCATTCGTTTTGTTAGATGATGGTTGTATACTAAGCTTGACTATTAATTATAAATCAATAAGTGGGATGTTAATTACCAGTTCATATGGCAAAATGGAATTGTGCTTCTCAGGCTGATTATTTATTGGGTTTCTAAAAATCGTAGTGGTGCTCTCAAGGTGTTCGATGGAATGCCTGTGAGAGATTAGTGTTGTTGTGTTAATTGTTCATGCTTAATTTGTAGGAGGGAATGTTCAAAGGTAAAAGTGTAGAGGTTTACTTCGGTTGAGACTAGGCTGACTCGTTCACATTTGGTTGTTTGATGATTGATGCTATATCTAGGGATTAATGAAACAATTTACATTAATTGTTTTATTGTAAAGTCTTGTGGTGGTTGTGGTGTTATGTGATATAGTGCAATAATACGAGTATGATTGAGTGACAAGGAGATTGTTTTGATGAACGTGATATAACCGGGGGAAAAAAAACCTTCGTTTGAGGTTTACTTCGATTTATTGCTCTTTTTCGTGATAAAGTTAATTTAAAATAACCTCCTCTATGACTAACAGATTTGTTGAAATGAAGAAAGGAGTGCACCCTCAGATGCAATGGATATCCTATGTGACTCAGAGTGGCAGATTGATGCATGTTATGATGACAAAGATACACCATGTTGGTAAAGTTTACCATTTTAAGGCAAGACGCCAAATGGCTGAAAGTATGGGGCAGCTTGCTAAGTTTAAGCGTCGCTATGAGCAGCAGGAGAATCAGGAAAGCAATGAGAAATAGAAAGCCTAAAATACGAAGAGCAGTTAGGTTTCTGGAGAAAGACTCGATTTCTACTTTAGAGATGAATTCAAACCTGTTGCTCTGAAGCCTATTTATTTTCTGCTCTATGGGTGCTCAATTTTTAGCAAATATTTTCATTTGGATAATATTGATGTCACCTGTGGTTTGAAAGTTATTTCTGTGATTCAATTAGAGGTACTTCAACTGCATGCATCTTTCATTTTGTTATACGCTAAACAATGATAGTTATGACATAATACTATGATTCATGATATTTTGTCTTCCTAATCTTGAATTGAAGTCAAATGTGTTATTATTGCTTTGTGATAAAATTTAATTTATCTTGAAGAGGACTATCATTGGGCTTTTTTTTTGGGTCATGAATGAGCTGGTTTTTGTGTCTGTTATGGTGGACTGATGGTCAGCAGTTGGAAGGTCTTAGCTTCCCTAGGTCCCTTCCTGACTTTCCCTTGACTTCATTCGATTATTATTAAATTTAATCTAGAGGTGGTATTTGAGGCACAATTATCCTGGCTGGTGTGGGTGGTTCATTTGTTCTGTTGTTAATTGGTACTGAATTCGAGTACAAGGGTACTGGGACATATCAATAGTCTCTCGTTCTTTCTCCTGTAAACATTAATTACAGCATTTATAATTTGATTAGTCACGTAATGTATCATGTAATGCCAATTGGGCTATTTACACATACCCTTTTTAGGTTTCGGCTTAATTTCGTTCAAAAATATTGTTTGTCATTTTTCATCATGCGGTACCCCTGACTTCTTAAAATTTATCATGGATACCCCTTCCGTGAGATTTTCCGTTATGTACTGGTTATGTATTTATAATTATATTGAAAATTGGGGGGCATAATAATCGTTTAACACTATATATGAGTTTAAATAAATTTTACAAAGATCCTACATTATAAAATGTAGGAGTGGGATTCGTGTCGTGTCGTATCGACCCATTTAATTATTCGTGTCAAAACATGAAACCCAAAACCACCCGATTATTAAACGTGTTACCCACGTGTCATAATCGTGTCATATTTAATTCGCATAAATTACTTAATTGTTTAACTTAGTTATATATAATATATTATATTCTTTATATTTAAATTAATTTAAATTATTTTTAAAATATAAACCATTGTTAGTATAAAATATTATTAAAATCATCATAATTTATTATTTTAAAAATTAATTTATTTTAGAGTATAAAAATTTCAGTTTTATAATATATATATTGTAAGTAGGTAATAATTTATATCATTAAATAAATTTACATATTAAGGATATACAAAATATATTTAACTATTCGTGTCATTAAACGGGTTGGCGTGTTGAATACCTTCAACACTAACCCGACCCATTTATTAATCGTGTAGCGTGTCGTGTTCGTGTCGTATTCGCAGGTCGTGTCAAAAATTCCCACCCCTAATAAAACGTTTTATTCACCACCAAACTACTAGATATTTTTGTTTAAAGTCAACAACAAATATATTTAAGCTATAAAGTATGCTATAAAATATGCCAAATTTTAGGTTGTTGGCACTCGGACCCAAAACCCCCCCTTTCCCACATAACATGATCACCACCAGGCTACAACATATTTATGCATAATGTTAATAACAAGTAAGATATAATTGATTCAAATTAATTATACATTTATACATTTTAACTAATTTATTAAAATAAATAAATTAATTAATTAATAAGAATTAATAAATTAAAAAAGATTAAAATAAAAATTAATAAAATAATTAATAAATCTGTAGTTCCTCTTATTTAATTTATAATTGATTAAAATTAATTATAAATTTTAATTAATTTATTAAAATAAATTAATAAATTTATTAATATGAATTAATAAATTAAAATAGATAAAAATAAAAATTGATAAACTAAATTAATAAATATATAGTTTATCTTATTTAATTTTATAATAGATTAAAATTAATTATAAATTTTAATTAATTTATTATAATAAATTAATATATTTATTAATAAGAATTAATATATTAAAATAAATTAATAAATTTAGATTAAAATAGAATTAATAAATTTAGATTGAAATAGAAATCAAAAAATAAATTAATAAATTCAGATTAAAAGTTTAATTTTGTATATTTTGTTGGTATTTTTTAACGGTTTTGTAATTTTATTGTATCAAAAATTCAAAAATTATAATTTTTAGATATTTTGTTGAGTATTTTGTGAATTTTTAAATATATTTATGGATATTTTATTGGGTATTTTTCAATTATTTGAAATTTAATTGTATATTAGAAATGCTTTGATATATATTCTCTTATTTAATTTTAAAATTGATTAAAATTAATTATAAATTTTAATTAATTTATTAAAATAAATTAATAAATAAATTAATAAGAATTAATATATTAAAATAAATATAAGTAAAAAATAAATTAATAATTTTATGGTTTTTCTACTAATTTATTATTCTACTCACCATAAACAAAAATAAATTAATAAAGTACAATAAGAAGCTCTATTGTTTAAGTATATTTTTGTTCCTTTAGTGTTAAAAAAGTTGTTTGGCCCAATGGTTAGAAGTCTTTGTGATAGTTTGGAGTCTTGGGTTGGAGTCCTTTCATTGTATTTGTTTCAACTAATTTTTTTCTTAGATGGAATCTATAGTTAGGGGTATTTAGATAATTGTAATGGTTTTGGATGGAACAGTGATGTCATTTAACGGCAAAAGTGATGGAACAGTGATAAATGTAATGAATTTCAAAAAAGTCAGGAGTACCGATGAAAAATGATAAATAATATTTTTGAATGAAATTAAGCCAAAATCTATGAGGTATCTTTGTGAATAACCCAACGCCAATTCGAATTATCTTCAGCAGTTTCGAGGAAACTAATGCTTTAATTGATGCGTGGTGTCTTGTATATAAGCAGAATCCTGTAGATATTGGGAGAATTTATCAAATTGGAATGTGCAAATCATGTGATTAGCTTGATGATTACAGCTTATGAGCACCCTACCGCGATTAAGCATGCACTTATAATTGCTTTTCTTGATGTTTATGGAAACCGATAGACCTCAGCGGCTCAGCCCTCAGGTTTAACTTATGAAGAACAGTTAACCAAGACAAATGAAAGCCATCTTCCAAATGGAAGATGCGTCTGTCTATGAATAGGGTTTTTAAAAGCCAGTTGATTAATACACCAAATGTTATAACTTTGGGATTTGTTAAGAGTTAGAGCAAAAAGATTTGTTAAAGCTAAAGCACTTCCATGCCCAAAGCAAAGCATAAATC
Source organism: Boswellia sacra (assembly GCA_013180625.2). Taxonomy (NCBI): domain Eukaryota; kingdom Viridiplantae; phylum Streptophyta; class Magnoliopsida; order Sapindales; family Burseraceae; genus Boswellia; species Boswellia sacra. Next base: position 52,284 of record SNVD02009882.1, read on the forward strand.
TCCTGTCTATCACGTAGTTAGTAATAAGCACCTCCCACAACACGAGTTTTAGTAGTAACCTATAAGAAAAACATGAACGCCTCAATGTCCATAATAGTAACTGAATCAACTTTTTGCTTATATAAATGTATGTAGTTCATTATTATTTTTAATGCACATCTTCAAATGACCCGGCTAGCCAATGCTCTAGTCCCCATCTTGCTGCTATTGCAACTACCTTTCGTTGTAATAGTAGAAGGCAATTTAGTACCCAACGTGGTGCAACAACATGTCGTCAATGGTTCTCTATCATCACCGTGGCTCAAGAAAGTAATCATCAACAAAGGACCCCGACCCCGACCCCGACCCCCTGGCTGCTGGAACATGCCATGGATATGTAGACAGGGGCAAAGACGAGGAACCCGAATGAGATGTTGTAGAAACCGCTGCGTCGATGTCCTTTCTGATGTTAATAGCTGTGGTTTGTGCAGAATTCGATGCCCATTTAGTTGGCAATGTTGTCGTGGCTTTTGTTCCAATACTAACAGAAGCCGCTTTAACTGTGGCAAATGTGGGAATAGATGTCCAAGGGGAGTCAGGTGCTATTATGGTATGTGTGGATATGCTCAACCCTGGCCAAAGCCACGGCCTCGGCCTCGCCCACCGTGGCCTTCTCCTCCTAGAACACCAAGGGAAACTTGACCACCAGGTAGTCCATGCCCTTCCAGAGGTGATAAGCCACCGTCAATGCGTTGAAGTTCAATAGTTAAATCGCACTTTTTCTCTCCTATATTCCGGTCATTTCCAATGGGTTGAAGCTATTTTATAGAACAAGATATCTAGGTCATTTCAATTGTTAAAATGCTTCCGTGTTGTGTTGTTTTTTAGTGTCTGTCTGTTGTTACGAGTTTGTGTGTGTTCCCGCTGCTGAAATGTTGCAGACAAAACAAGAGGTAAAAGATGGATGGTGTGGAAACTACCGAATTTGTTGTCATAATTTCAAGTGAGTTATATTAATGTGAGTTCTATCTATTCTCTCTCTAATCAGTCTAATGCCAGCCCTCCATATGCCTACAAAATATAGCAATATACGTCTTATATCATATACGCCATGCATGTTTAGCTTCACATGCAAGCGTGTGCACATACAAAATCCAAATAATTAAGACACGGGATTTACAGTGAAGTAAAATAAATTGGAAAATGCATTAAAGTATTCATATGTGATTTTGTTTTAAAATCTTGTATATTAAAAATTGAATTCTAAAAATCAAATTTATTAAATACATATTCTTAACTTTTAGACAGCACAAAATTTTAAAAATAAATTTTACTAAACATAGTACAACCAACAACTAATTTTTCTTACAATTTTTTTACACTACAGTAATCCCAAACCTCTTTTTTTTTTTTCGTTTTGTGAGAAATGAACAAAAAGACATTAAACGATGTAATATATATTTCCTTCAATTTTATTCACTACGTTTCCCAATTTTCTTATTTATTAAGCGTTTTGTTCTTTATTTATAAACATTTTTTATATTTAGAAACTGTTTTAAAGTTAAAAACTATGAAAAACCTTTACAAAAGTTTTCCCATTTTAAAATTTCATTCTAATTTTTAAGATGGATTATTAGAAAACTGTTTTAAAAGTATTACTGATAGGAGCTAGTGATAGAAACTCTCAGGCCTTGGGAGTTCAAGAAAAGCTCTTAATTATAGCAAAGTAAGGGGTGCATACTTGCAGTCCTCTAGTCGGGTTGGGTTGGTTTTCATCCAACTCAAATCAATCCAATATATCATCGGATTCTGAAACGGGTTTTTGAAAGCATTAACCCGACTTGCAACTTACCACTTCGGGTCGGGCCAGATCGATTGGGTTTGGCTGAAGCAATGCCACAACTTCAAAGTTAAGGGTTTATAGGGAGCTTGATTAAAAAATTAATATGCATAGACTTCTGAACAGCTGGAAAAATAGTATTTGGAGAACTAAATACATTCAGCTCCTTGAATATATCATTCAATTTATGTCCCTGAAACTGGATTATATATCCTATCATGATCAAAGATTTTGACATTTATATACAAATTTAATATAAAATCGTGGATGTATGAACAATTAGAAAAAGATCTTCCAATTGCAAACAAGTTGTAAAATTCGGGATTAGCAAAACTTAATGCTTTTTTACCAAAAATTAACTGTCAATTCCTCTCTTTAGGTACAATACGTTATCACAAAATCACACTTTCATTCCTGCCAAATTATATCAAGCGGGTGGGGATGCATGATGCAAAGCATTCCTCTCTTGTTTGGTCCAACAGCATCAAAACTGCAAAGAAATAAAAGATAAAATAAAAAAGTAATAAAAGATAAAAGATAAAATAAAAAAGTAATAAAAAGAAAGTTTTTTTGCTTCATAAAAGTTGATAATTGTCAATTGAACCCAATAGAAACAAAAAATGACAGGCTTAAGAAAGTTTCAATACAACACAATTATATCTAAAAACCTTTTCCAAAGAGGTGGGTCGATGTGTAGAGATTAGGAGCAGTTTTTTATCAACCACAGTGATGTGACAGTGCGACCAAGAGGCAGGGGCCAGTGGAGGCCTCCGTAATAAAGGAGAGTGGAGGAGGCGATAGCAACACGTGTTAAATACGATAGAGTGGAGGCACGTTGCAATCGCAATAAAGACGGTGGAATGAAAGCGATCCGCCAGCGAAAAACAAGCTATCCTTTAGATGAGAGTGGACATGAGCCGTAAGAAAACGACTAGCCGGCAACGCTGGAGGGGAGCTGTGGAGGCTGGAGCAATGGAGGGGGAGGGCGAGATTGGTGACAGAGGAGTTTTACGATAAGAGAGTTAGGGTTAGACGGTTGAATGCATTTTATATTGTTGATCAGGTGTCGTAAGATCCATGGTAATTTGCATAATCTGCTAATCATATATAGACTATGAGATCCATGCAACTTGTATAATCTGTTAATCATAGACAGACACGTGGCAAAATATGTCGTGGCAAAATATGAAATATTTTAGGAAAAACATATCGGCCCGGGTTTCGCCGAGTTGACAAAAGACATGATCAAAACCTGATTCCACAAAACCCCATCATTAAACCTTATTTGGGGTTTTTTTCTTAATAAGATCCTATCACAATCCGACCAACCCAATAAAATCCGATCGGATTAGACTTTTTTGCACACTCCTGTAACAAAGGCTATTGGTGACCTTGCTCATACTCAATACATCCTTCATTTTCTTCTTTTAGATCAAAAAAAATGGAAATCACCATCATATAAGTGTTTCTATTTAAAAAATTATGCTACTTCACCGTAGCCAATGGAAGACTCATCTGGTTATGTGTGATGCAAAAACAATACAAAATGGTACTAATAAGTATAAATTGATAATTAATAATAAATACAAACATGTTCCTACTGCAATGCTTACTAATAGGTAGGAAAGTTTGGATCCACATCGCGTGCCCAAGACTCCAGACCGCCGATGATATCCCTAGCCAACGAGAAACCCATGTTCTGGAGACGCTGGACAGCTCTCTGGGAGTCATTGCCTCTTCTACATACTACATATAGGCTAGCACCAAAACCGGAATTAGGCCCCTTCTGCTCTTCCTTTTCCTTCAATGCTGAAGAAATTTCAGGTAACCTAGCCTCCAAACTTGCAAGGGGGATATTTATCGAGTTTGGAAGGGAAACAATCTTGAAGTGATGTGCTGGCCGTACATCCACTAATACATGTGCTTCCCCATTATCAACTTTTTCTTTGTACTCCTTACCGCTTATTCTGGAATCAGCTCTAAGCAAATTCAACTTCAAGGGAAGCTGCAAATAATCGAAAATTCAACACATTAGATTTAGGTAACAAAGGTCAAATAAAAATGAATTCAAGAGGAAGAGAAAAAGGCAGAGACATTCAGTAATACAGTCTAAACACAATATGCAGTTGAAATGAGAGGTAATACCGCAGATAGAGGAGACTGAGTGAACTTCTCGTAATCAAAATTTCTAAATTGATCATGAGTAAATGCTGAATTTTCCCCACAAACTTGGCACTGTGATGATCTACCTCTAATCTTGACCTAAACAATGTTAAATATCATGTTAGCCACAGCAAGTAATACAGATCCAATATTTATTAATACCACAAAGGCAAATATAAATGGATGGGCTAGTTGAACTATTAAGAGATAAAATAAGGCCACATAAAAGGGAGCTATTCAGAAAAGGGTCAGGTCACTGTAAATTTACATCAATTCTGGCTTCAACAAGTATCAAAAATGCTAATAACCACTATACCAGCCACTGCAACTTATTAAGGCTTAGAATACTGACTATTTGAAGATTATGAGTTTCCCCTCTAATAACAGATAACAAAATCATGCATTTCATACCAATAGTTGAACATGAATAAAATCAAAAAGGAGGAAAGTGAAACTTACAATACGAATTCGTCCTGACAAAGCATCAAATAGAAGCATCCTTCCTGAGAGTGGTTCACCAACGGCACTAGCAATTTTAATGGCCTCTAGGGCTTGGAGACAGCCAATGACTCCAGGAACTGAAGATAAAAGATTAAAAACTTTATCTTTTCCTGGAGAAAATGTTCAAAGCATTTCTAACACTATGAATAATCTTAAATAAGTGTTACGCCTGAAAATCTCCTGTATGGAAGCCTTGGGTGTGACTATACATATATGATAGCAGAATGGACCACATTTTTTTTTTTTTTTTGGGGAAACATTATAACTTCACATCCATAATCTAAGTTTAAACCTTGTACATCACCATATAATTCATCATCTAATATTATCAACCACAATATACCCTTACTAGCTTTCCCATGTTATCGACTAAACATATTACATCATTCAAAAAATTTATATACAATTATCTATCCTAATGTTCAAAGTCTCAAAGCTTTGGTCACTAATCAAAATAAATAGATAGTCTCCCAAGTCTAGGCTAAAACCAAAATGAAACCCAAGGACTCCGGAATGCTATCATCCAAGACATATAGGAAAGTTTGCGAACATCACTATCTCATGTGTCATCTCATACAAGTGTGGAGGTACAGGTAAGCAACACAGCCCAATAGGACATTTTAACCTTATACTTAACCACAAACACCCATACATTCATACAATCACATTTTTACATCATCAAAATATTCTGTGACACAAATCATTCATGCATTATTGCATCAAACATATCGATTAACCAACATTAGAAACACATAAATCATTTACATTCAAGCACCAATGTGTTATGCTCATCCACTAACCAACAACGAAAGATGAGCTAGCACAAAAATTTCCTATCCATATGTAAGTGTATAGATATGTATACAACAGCTAAATTCCATAATCTAGTGTTTTCCTTGAATCTGTATCGCAGCCCACCAAGGCCTAACACAGAACCTCTATGCCATGTCCCCCTTGGACCCATATCACTGTGGGCCCATTCAAGGTCCAATTACTGTTGATTTTTCATGTTTTTGTTCCCTTGGATTTGTATGACAATGGCCAATCCAAGGTCCAAAAACTTCCACTTCCATTCCAATACAATCCCTAGGGTGGTACACACTCAAAATTACCTAATCCCAAGATAATACATATTTAATTCAATGTCTCAAATAAAAATTTCCGCCTAGATAAAAACACAACTCAACAGCTAACAATCAACTTTGAAAATTCACTAAAATTCATAGACAAAACCAATTTTATTGAAATTATTTGGAAATGAAAGCTTAGTAAGTGTAGAATGAAACTCGTTTGATGGTTTTACAAAACAAACCCAAGAGAACACAACTGTCACAAAATACACCAAGCTGTCATAGTATAGATAGAAATTTCAAGCTTATGCAGCCAACTTTGAAAAATCATCAAGAATTGTAGAAAAATGTTTTTCAGGTTCCTCAACTTGGACAAGAAAGCTTATTAAGTCTATTTGAAGTTAAGAATATTGGTTATATTAAATAATCCTCCAAAATATAAAGTTTTGCACAAGTATGCAGCTAGTTTGGGTAAGTGGTAAAAAATTCAAATTCTAACAAGCACTTTGAGAATTCACTAAAAGTTCATTTCAAATCCATATCAAGCAAATCCAATGGCAAATTGAAGCTTAACACGTCTAGTTTCTATGAAAAATAAGGAGCTTTCGGAAACAAATACCAACAATAACAGTTCTTCAGAAATGTTCAAAGCTGTCAGTTGGACATTAGAATTGCTAGTTTTCAACCATCATCTTCAAAAATTCCTCTCAAATCTGATTCTAGCAAGAGCACTGGCAAATTGAAGTTTAACATGTCTGGTTTTCAAAACAAAAGAGAGATTTCTAAAATCATACGCCAACAGATACAGATTTTCACATGAACTCACTGCTGTCCAAAGAACAAGGTTCAAAATTTCACTTTTCCCAATCATACCACAGCACACGATGTCATCATCAATTTCTTATCTGAATATGATACAAAATCAGTTCAACAACACATGAAACAATCAACCTTCAAGATTTATGTCTTAGGAAGACAATTTTATTTTATTCTCAAAAAAGAGCAAAGTTAAAACCTCTACCTCAAACCCGAAGCTATAATCTTTACCCCTTTTTCTCTTCCCTTTCTCTTCCTTTTTTCTCTTTTCTCTTTCTCCATTCTCCGTCTTCCCGTTGACCCTCTTGATAAGCTAAAATGATATTCTCCACACACTCAAACCCTCATTCACATGTTTATTACTTAAATTTGGGTCTAAAAAATACATGGAACTGACAAAGCTTATCCATTTCCAACCTTTTTGACTTAGCTGGCCCTAGGAGAGGCAATTCGTATTGGTGTATTGTGCTCGTGTCGCGTCAAGGGACAACAAAGTTTTGCGCAATACTAACACAGACCATTTATTATGTGTCAGAAGTCCAAACACTAAAACAACACGATTATTAAATGGATGACACGCTAATATGTATAATAAATATGTTGTATCTATGTCATATGACCCATTTACACGCCTAATATGAATACCATGTTTAACACAATTATAACTATTTAAAAACAAAATATATAAATTTTTTTATACTATATAAGCTATAATCAAGTCCATCTACATCATCAAGTTCATAAGACATAATTTAAATCCATCCACATCATCAAGGTCGTAAGACATAATTTAAATCCATCTACATCATCAAATATCATCCAAACTTCAACTACAATGAAAATGTAAACAAAAATATAATAAAAAGTCCATAAAAATATGAAGAAAAAAATATAATTCGTGTCAATATCTATTAATCGTGTTATAAAAGTATTCATGTCATAATCGGGATTGTGTTATAGACGGTTTAACGACCCTCAACACGCACACAACATGATTATTAAACGGGTTGAATCCTTTAATACAAACACAACAAGACCACGCTGTTAAGGTCAACCCTAACTCGCTAATTTTATGTCGTGTTCACTTGTTGTATTGAAATTTGCTACCCTTAATTAGCCCACATAAGACAACTTGAGCCCAAACCTTATAATCTATAAAGTACATCATTAACATACAATTACATAAATGTCCTTACACATTAACACAACAAAATATGAATATACTTATAAAAAATGAAAATTATGGACATTATAATTTTTCGGGACCCAACAACCATGCTTCTATATAGATGGCAAATTTCAGCCTCGAGTTAAAGAACTCAATGAATAATGAAAGGTGAGAGATTTCTGGGTTATCCAAAAAAAACAAAAAAGGATCGGAAATGTCTTGTGCTAGCTAGTCTTCATTGTTAATTAATGAATAGGTATAATAGGTCTATTTAGGGTGCACCGCCCAATTCCCAACTTTTTGGGGTTTTCTTCCCCAACTTTTTGGCCATTTTCCCAAACTTTTCAGGAATTGAAAGGGTGTACGTACTGGCAATTGGCTTATCAGGTAAAGCTACAGTGCACCTGGTTCCCCACAAAGTTCAGAAAAATCCTCAAAAAGTTGAGAAAAAATCCACAAAAAAGTTGAGAAATGTATTGTGCTAACTTTCATTGTTGGTTAATGGTTGAGCATAAACATTCTATTGTTATATGCCTAAAAATTACCAACAGCAAAAATAACGTCTTTAACTTAAAATCATTGTTAATCTAGGATCGATGAGACTTGATTTTTTATTTTTTAAAGGAAAAAATGAACTCCTAAAAATATGCTCCATAACTTTGTAAAGAGATACTATGCAAACACCTTGCAACTTAAAGCTAGCTTGGACCATGTCAATAATGAATTACCAACATACCTACTCCTAAAACTCCACTGTCAGAGCATCTTTGGCATGCTGTTGTAGGTGGCGGAGATGGAAATAGGCATCGATAGCAAGGACCTCCATTGTAATTGTAAACGGTAAGCTAGAAAATAAATATGATAAATGCAGTTATGCTATGAAATTGCACTGTATACAAAATTAGTATGCTTTAAGCTATAAAAACAAGACAAAACTGCAGATATAGTGCTTACCTGCCCTTCCAATCCTAGCGCAGCACCTGATACTAGAGGCTGCATGTAACATGAAAAAGATTATTAATTATTCCAAGAAAAAAGGCACAGCACGTAGACTACTTTCTTTATAAGTATAAAACCATGTCTTAAAGCTGCATGCACATATGTTGTATAACTAGAGACGTTTTTACTAGAACAACGCATTCTCAAATCTCAATTTATTGAAAATGCAGTAAAATAAACACAGAACCCCTATTAGCCTCATAGTCTTGCATAGGCCATATTAAACATTGATTAACTGAACTCCAATTGTCCATATTATATTAATGTTTCCAAGATAATTTATACACTTTTGCACAATAATTCAAAGGATGTGCCATCCCCAAGCGAATCTACCTTTCCCAGCACTACGCAGCAATCACTGATCAGGTACCGGCTTGGAGCATTATCAGTTGCATCCACTACTATGTCATATCTAAAAAGTTATAGCAGTCATGGAAATCTTTGAAATTCAGATGAATTGGATCCAACATACAAAAGAATATGAGAGAATATGAGCAACGCGAGATTATTTAATTAAAAAGTATTTCATCAAGAATACTTGCTCAAAATTTCCAAAGCATTAGACGTTCGCAAAGCTTCTCTATGTTCGACAACCTGAATAGTGGAATTAATCCTGAAACAGAACTCCATATTAGACAAAACAAAGACAAGAGGAATACAACGAAAAGTCCATCAACTTTCAGAAAAAAAGAAGATCTGAGTTTCAATTCATAAAGTGCAATAGTGCAAAGTATTTCACAAGTACTTGAAAAATCACAAAAGCATCACATACGAGCGACAAGCGGTAGCTGCAGATGTCACTTTTGACTGGCCAATATATGCTTCAGTGTGGATAACCTGAAATCAGAAAATCACACAGATATTCGTAAAATAGAATTCACAATCTCAATCCACAAACACAAATAATAAAATAAAAAAGACTATACAGTCGTATCCTTTTTTTTCATATTTGCAGGAGTCATCCGTCAATATATATCCACAATTTGCAGAAACAAAAATCCACTAGGTGGTAAACAAGAATTGCAAAGCTTAAGGCACAGGACAACGAAAGACACTAAATCACAAAATGGGTACGTAATCAAAGCCATTGAGAACCAACCCCACCATATTACCACTAAATTTCATAGCGCAATTTTGCAACTTATACCTGCCTGTGCATGTTGTTAAGCTCCACCACATCATGATCCACAATACCCAAGCGCCCTGAAACACAAACCCAATAAAATGGTTCGAAGAAACTCCAAGCTTCAAAGTGCAAAACATGTACATTCAAAAGGTGTATAGAACCCTTAAGTCACTCATAGATTTTCTTCTTACCAACCCCACAAGCTGCAAGATATAGCAGAGCTGGCGAGCCTAAGCCGCCGGCTCCCACGATTAAAATTGAAGATTTTAAGAGATTCGACTGGGCTGCGTCAAAATTAACAAAGGAAAACTTGGAATTCAATAGAAACATTTTAAAACAAAGGTAAATATTTAAAAAATATTAGTTGAAAAATCAAACCTTGAACTCCGAAAGAAGGAAGCAAGAGTTGGCGACTATAACGGTAGATCATATCCGGTGACAACCCGTGATTAAGGCTGGAAGCAAGGGTGGAGATTGAAGGACAAGTAGAGCCATTAGAAACGGCGTCGTTTCTCTGCTGTTGGACATTGGACGTCTCACGAAGCTGAGCTTCGAGGAGGAAAATTCTGTGCTCAATGTCACTCTTAGCAGCCTTCAAGGTTTCGATTTCGCTGAGGATTCGAGACACGTCAGCGCCACAACCCCCGTTTGTCTCCATACTTAATGTCAAGTAACGAGGGAAACAGAGCCGTTGTCGAAGATATTGAAGTAAGGTTCAGAAAAACCCTAACTCAGAATCTAAGTCGAGTTGAGTTGAGTTGAGTTGGGCTGAGCGGACGGCATTGCCTAATTTACTGTTGTCTCTTTGTCTGTTGTGGGACACGTCACAGTTTAATTTGGATTATCAAAGTTAAAATCGGGTAAAAGACAATTTAGATTAGTTCTATTAACCCCCATTTTTTCACCTCAGTAGCTTCCATGATTCCATCTGTTATTTAGTAAGACAAACTCAAATTTAATTTTAGATATATTTACGATAAGTTTAATTTAATTTTCAATTAATTTTTTTTATCTTATTTACTTCTTATTTGATATAAGATTAATTAAATTATTATTTAATTTTTAGTTAAATTATTATTTAACCTTAATAGCCTTTAATTTTTTTTTTAATTTTTGTTTACTACCAATGATACTTAAAAAAAAATGATGATCTTAATATTAATCAATTTGTTATCATATATTATTAAATTCTTCAAACTCATATAAAAATAATCAATTAAATATTTTTTATAGAAAAAGAAAGAAAATAAATGATTTGATATGTATTGATTAGTGATTGAAATTTAAAAATAAATAAAGATAAATAAATTTTTTAAGAAAAAATATAGAAATGGAAGAGAGAGAGATGGAATAGCGTGTGTATGTGTCTCTGAGAGAGAGATGAATTTGGTCATTAATTGTGTTAGAAAGAAAATAAAAAAAAAGATAAAGATATAAAAGGAATAATTAAGAATTTTTATTAAATAAATTAGTTGTATATTAATTATTTTTTATTTTATATTTTTATTATAATTATATTATTATTTAATATTGAGAAGAGAGCTAATGACATAAAAAATAAAAAATAGGGCCGATGACACCACTTTACAATCTAATATAGAGTCATATTTATAGTTGGGCCTGTTGTATATAATAGGTAGCCCAAATCAAGAGATCACTTCAGTCGATTAAAGGCCCAACAAGCAACCAAATCTTTTGTGCTTCTACTCCAATTGCTCCTCTCGTATTCTTCAACCCGCTTTTTCTGTTTCTCATCACACATAGATGATAGATCAACGCAAACTGTCATTTAAGGATTCTGTGATGACGGTGTTTGCAAGAGATTGAAGGCGGGTTTTTCATTTTGGTCTCTTGTAGTCCGAAGTTGTAGTCTTAGTATTTGTACAATAATATGCAGGGCACATGTTCGATTTATTGCTTCAGAGAACTTTTTGTTGGGATTATATCTCTTATGTGGCTTACGGTTATAAAGGTTCATGATGGAGCTAAAGTCACGGTCTTCTTTTGAGGGTTTGGCTAATAATGGCTTTTAAACATCTGGCATTTCTTGTACCGGGTGTAAAACACTTTAAAACCAAGCGTGGTAGAGTTGCGCATTTGAATGTGAGATTGTATCACTGCTCTGCGGAGTCTCGCGAAGAATTTTTGAGTTATGAATGGTATGAGAAGTTGTTACCGAAGATTATAAGTTTGTCCCAGTTGTTAAAAAACGTTGATTTAATTGATGGAAGGCTTGTTAATAACCAAGATGATTCGGTTATCATTGATGAAACTATTGGACTCAGAATGCGTACTTTAAAGTCATTTGTGAGGGCCTTTCTTGGGTGTCCCTCGGTTCAGCAATCACTGAAGAAGAATGTGGTGGTCTCCTCAGTGGGTGAAAAATCCATCCCCTTTTTTTGTTTTAATAAACCAAGTGAAAGAGAGCCTTTGGTGGTGAATACACTCACCAAAGTGAGCAACTTTTTGAAAGTTTCTTCGCAGCAGAGGAAGTCAGTGCGTCTCACAATATGCCCGCAGGTTACACAGCACCGGATATGGACAGGTGCGCTTGAGGAGATATTGAATGGATTGAAATTAGAAATTGATTTGTTGAATGATCAATGCCGAAGCCAAGGGACCAAGATGGGTCAGCAGATTGTTTCTAGCTGTCTAAAGTTTTTAGCTGACACGGATACTTCCAATGACCTTGACTCCACTTCTTGGATGAAGCTTGCCCCTGCAAAACTTGTTGATTCTTCTGTTTCCTGTAAGTGGGGAGATGTTCTTGAGATGTTCATTGATCTCTTTAAGTGTCTGGAGAATGAAAAAGGCTTACTTTACCATGTGTCAAAGGTTGAAGTCATGAGAGAGGGACTTGCTCAAATCAAGGATGTGTTGGTTGATAAACATATTGGATACAAGGAGGTTCGATATCAAGAAAGCTTAGCGCAGAAGAAGCTTTCCAAGACACTGGGTCACTCATCGCAGTGCTTGTTTACACTTTTGTTGTATTACCTGTATGGACAAGTTAGAGACATAGAAGTTGATGTATGTGGTAATATATATGCAAGTGGTGATAATAGGTTTACCCTGTGTATGGGAAGAATTCTAACATCCGATGAGGAGAAGATGGTTCGGAGAGGGGTTAAGCAGTTAGACAGGGCTCTAGGATTTTTCAAGTTTGTATGGGAAACAGCAGGCATGAAAGGAGAATTGGAGTTGCAAGGACACCTATGGTCTGCAGAGGCTGAAGAGAGGTCACTCATATATAGAGGAAATGCATTCTTTCTACATGGGATCAGTCTTTGATTTTATGCTATTTGCTATTATCAGTTTGTCATTTGAAGCCTGGAAATTACTCTCTTGCATCCTTGTTACATGATGGTTTATTTGGAAAAAGCTCAAGAATTAATGGTCTTTTCTAATACTAATTTTAGAGGGCTTATATTCATAGAATCCTGCCGTGATAGAATAGTTCTTTCTTGCTAATGGTTATTCTTTAACAGAACTACAAACAATCTTTATTGCTTGTATTGTTTGCTTCAACTTCAATGACTTTCCAATATTCAAATCACATAAATTGAAATAAACTTGTTTTGATAACATAATTTATAGTTGTATCAAATAATATCTCTGCTGTGGGGGCTGATGGTGGAAGCAGTTTCAGGGTTGCCTGCTATTTCTGCCAAAGTTGCTCAAAATATATATTTATGTCAGATAAACTAGATTATAGTATTAATTTTATTTGATATAGATTTTAAAAATATTATAGACATCTTTTATGGCTTTGTTGGATATCTTAGAACGGGAGCTACATCATAGAAGGTAAGTATGATACGTGACAAGTATAGGGTTCTAAAGTTATATTATTCTTTATCAAATCTTTGCATCAAAAAGTGAAATGGCAGTTTCGGAAACCACCAGGTGTATAGATAAGTCTGGCTTAAACAGACACGTAAAACCTGTATATAATCATTTCTTTTTCCCATTATGCCTTTTAATTCCACCGCCAAACTGTACAACTTGGAACAAAACAAAAACAGAGAAAACACCTTATAGCAAGTTCAACGATGTCGCTGCTATCCCAAGTGAGAGGCTTTATCTTCCTTTTCTACAAGTCTGCACGACCATCTTCTATCAAGCCGTATACAGCCTGTGTTTTCAAGCGCCCCTTCCCCTTCAAGGTACCTATATCATCATCGCTTCTGAATTTCTCATTGAATTTCCTATTGCAACTGTATGTTCTTTTAAATGTTCTAGGAAATAGCTAGAAAGCCTCATCAAATTTTCAGGTTTAATATATGTAAAACATGTGAAAAAAACAGTTAATTTTTGAAAGTTGATATAGGTATTGTTTTTGTGCTCTGAAGCTCTTCTCTGTCAAATTGTACTTTGTGGCGCACTGGTGCTCCAGCTTCAGGCTTCTATAATCATATCGCAGTTATTTTGATGAATTTTTCGATTACATCAGTTCCTTAGAAAAGCATAGTTATTCTCTATAATTCTATATATGTATCTCTTTGTCTAAGACTCTGTTTTACAAATATCTCGGCAAAAAATGTAGATAGCTTTGACAGAATTATATTTATATAATATAGTATGAGTTAACAAGAACTTATCTCTTCATCAAGTTTTGAGTTCCAATATAAAAGGAATCATGCATGTAGCATGTGAGCACAATCGATACAACTATACTTCTTTGCCTGCGAAGAAACTTGTAACAAGTACTGCAAAAGTAGAAAAACAATTTGTAACCTACATAGGTTGTTACGATTATAATTTATATTATTTAAAGTTCTTCATACAAGCTGCATGTCATTTATTAAGATTTTGTGGTTTTATACATGCAGCGTCTATCTATATTGGTTGAAAGAGAGTCTAGAATACCATGGATATAGCATAACCCACTAATGAATTCATGTATATATTATTCTCGCTTTCATCTATTGCCGAATATTCAACAGTGAATGTGCTTGGTGGTTTTCGAAATAAATTTTTCATATTGGTGGGTTGTGTCAAATGATACTTTCTCACATTGGAAAGAAATAGCCTGTGTGTGCTGATCACAAGCAACGTCTTAGCCCGGAAGTTTTTCATTTTACAAGATTTAATAACTGGCTCGCTTGATTATCAGAGTTTGTTGTTTCAGTGGTATAGCCAAGAAAGCAGACAATATGATAGCCAAGGAATGGAGGAGAGAGCACCTTCAACGGCTCAGGAATTCACAAGAGTTGCAGAGGAAAAAGAAAAGCTAAAGTTGGCAGACCAAGGTGTTGCAAGCCAGACCAGTGATAAGGTGGATGATGGAGCTGAAGAGGCAACCATTGGTGATTCTAAAGTTGATTCTGTCAAAAAAAGATTTGAGGAGCGCGCAGAGGGAGCTGACTACAGCAGGAGGGGTGACAAGCAGGATCAACTTAATTAAATACTTTAAACTTGTATTATATATGTAGTTAAAAAACTTGTTTAGTAATTAAATAACTCAGTTTGTGATTTGAATAATATTATGGATGGAAACTACGAAAACTTTTGTATACCAAGTAATGTGTAGACCAAAATCACACATCAAATGAGAGGTCAATTGAATTATAAAAAAAATCAGAACAATGGGGGTAAACTAGCTAGTCTTGGCTGAGGTCCAATGAATGAAGTTGGATGTGTATTTTTTATTGGTAATTATTGTTAATGGTCTTCAAAGTTTTGCTTATTCTTGTTCTGATTGATTTTCCAAAATGAATTTAGTATCTTATCATTTGTTAGCTTCATAATGAAACGTTAAACAATATATCCTTCGAAAACCAATCTGCCATTAATTAAGTATTATTTGTTTGCTTGTTTTGACAGAACAATCGAAGAAAAATACGAATATAGAAGTATACGCGAAATTCACAAAGTTCTTTCTTTAAAAAAATTTCTTATTTGATTAATTTTACGGACGAATTAAAAATTGAAGTGATGTTAACAAATTTTCTTTTTGCACAAATCTTTATATTTAGACCTGACAACGGATCGTATTAGAGAGGTTTTATGTTGTTTCGTATTCGTATCGTTTTAAATTATATTAATTCAAATTCAATTTATTAACTTATTGGGTATCAATCTTGGAACCCAAACCCAATTGTCAACTTATCGTACTATCCAAATTTAACTCACTTAACTTATTTTTTATTTTCAAGTTAGACAACAATATTTATAACAAGATTTATAAAAATTCTATACATAACACATAACTAATAGTTTGTAAATTTAATATCTAACAAATATTTTGAAATCTATTGAAAAATCCAAATTTAATATAATTGAAAACATAAAAATGTCATACCAAATTTAATATAATATGAAAACGTAAAAATGTCATACCAAATTTAATATAATACAAAAAAATAAAAATGTCTATTGAACAATTTTTGAAAATAAAATAGGACATTCTATATGCTTCTTCCTTATATTCCCCAAAAAATGTTATACTCGTGCACACCTAAGGAAAAAAAATATTATTATTTTAGAATTCGTTAACTAAAAAGTAACATAAAATTGAAAACATAAAACAATTATGATAAGTTAATACCTCTTATTAATCATCAAGAGCAACAGTTGAGTTTTGTGATGTTTTATTAGCCTTAGATTCCAAATTGAAGACATCTTCTGTGGGCTCTTCCAAGTTGGTTCGTCTTTTCCTATGCAAAATTATAAAATAAATAAATGAATAAAAAAATAAAAATTACAAAATGTATATAATCAACTTATAACATAATCATATTATTGGTATAAAATACATAAGGTTTACCTTTTTGTCCAAAAAGCCAATCTCGAGTACATATCAAAGGTTGAACAGTGTCAGGTAATTATGAACTACGATATTGATCTAACACTCTACCACCAATACTAAATGCTAATTCAGATGCAACAGTAGAGACTGGAATTGGTAAAACATCATGAGCTAATTGAGAAAATATAGGATAACGATGTTGCTCTCCTTTCCACCAAGTTAAAACATTTAACTCATATTTCCTGTCAAGCCTTTCTCCATCAAGATACTTACGAAGTTCAGTTTTATTAGTTGAAACAAAACCTTCTTTATAACTAACATCAATGTCTTGCAAAATATCAACTAATTGATATTAGCATTACGATAAATGCAAATGCATTATTATATATAATAAAACAAATAGAATTTTAATTTACCTTGAAAATAACATCATTACTTTTAATTCGAGTAGGAGTGTCATCCAATGAAGTACTTAAGTCTACAACATAAGATAAATTCTCCATGTATTTATTGAAAAGATAGAAAAATGTCTCATGAGCACGTATAAACTTACAAGAATGCTGACCATAAAACTTTGAGTAAGACCACTCACAAATTATAGCTTGTAATGAGGATCAAGAATAATAGCAATTGCTAGAATACTACTATAGTGAGACCAATATTTTTCAAACTTCAAGTTCATCTGAGTTCCCATTTTCCTCAAGAAACTATCATTACTTTCAATGGCTACCTTAATATTATGTTGGATTAAAAAGATCTTACGAAAGAGTAAGTTTGATGTGGGATATCTTGTCCTAGAAAATAAACAAGTGACTGCATAAAAATATCCCAAAAACTTAGAGATCTTTCCTATTTTATCCTGCTCCTCTGGTGAAGGACAGCAATTAAAATAAGAAGCAATCAACCCCAAATTAATAAGAAGACGACGATAAAAAAGTGTATTCTCAAGCATAAGATAGGTTGAATTCCATCTAGTTAAGACATCTTGTCTCAAGCCTCTCATACTACCTATTATCATAACTTGCGCAACACAATCATAGAATTTATGTTTTCTTGATGGTGATCCTTTCATATATTTAATGCATTCCCTAATCTTCACAACCAATGCATCAATTTCTTTCAGACCATCTTGGACTATCAAGTTCAATATGTAAGCACAACAACGAATATGAAAGAATTGACCATCCATCAAGAGTACACCTTTAAAATTCAATTGATTTTTCAAAATATTAACAAAACAATCATTAACAGAGGTATTATCTAAAGTAATAGAAAACAACTTCTTCTGAATCCCCCAGTCATCTAATGCATTGATTTTATTTGATAATGCAACACTGGTGTGCAGAGGGAGCATATGACAAAAGTTCAAAATTTTTTTATGCAAATTCCAATCTAAATCAACAAAGTGGGCTGTTAAAGAAAGGTAACCATCGATTGATATAGAAGTCCATAAATCAGATGTCAAACATGTCCTCCCTGGAATTGAATTTAGCTAGTTTTGAAGTTTAAACTTTTCATTTTGAAACATCCTCAACACACTTACTTTGGCAGTATTCCTACTAGACAACTTGATATTAGGAGAAATATATTCAAATATAGTCATAATACCCTCATACTCAACAAAATTGAAAGGTTAATCATGCTTAATATATAATTGCTCCAATCAATAAATCATGAAATATCTCTAAATCAAAATTTTGAGAACGCAATGAGAGAGTGGCTTGAGATTGTGATTTGGATAAAAATAATTATTCTATGTCATGATATTGCCTCCTTGGACAAGTTTCAAGGTGAGTCAACATATTTCCTGTCCTATGATGACTATTGCACTTATATTCCAATCCATATAGCTTGCATTTGGCATGCTTGTTTAGACCTTTGATTCATGGTATAACCTCAAACATAGTCCAAGCACGTGATCTTAATTTGCGTTTACTTTTCTCATTGTCTTACGATTTTGTACCCTCTTTTTCTGCATTATTTGTCGTTGTAGCTTCTTTTCTATTTGTGGTGCTATCAACCAATTTACATGATTCAACTAAATTTGTGTTCATGTTTGCAGAATCCATCTAAAAATAAATAAATAAAATGTCAAACATTGATATGAAACAGTAAAATAAAAACTATTAAAATTGCATAAAGAAGAAAAAATTATTTACAATTTATATAATATAAGAATATATATACTAGTAATAAATCTTTTGGTGAAGTATAATTTGATTTAAAAAACAAAACAAATATTTATTCTAAATAACATCAAAATTAATATCTATAGATATGCTCGAAAGTATATTATTTGATATGATATTTAAATCCATTAATCAATACACTACAAATTAAATTATTAAGTAGCCTATAGATAAAAAAAAATTACAAGTGAACAAGACAAGCACAAATAATTTGTACAGTACTTAAGTCGACAAAAAATTCTAGTGGCTCCCTTTTGTGCATGATAACACGCAGATTGTGCAACAATTAAAAGACTATGCACCAATGTTCAGAACCTCTGAAAACTAATGTATAATTTGGTGTGTGCGTGCGTGCATCATAGAGAGATGCAAAACAAAATTCAGGAAAAAAAATCTAAACACAATTTCTAATATTTGTAAAAGAATCAGTTTGTTAACCACAGTTGGGCTACCATTAAAATATATATGTAGTTCTAAGTTCCAGGGCATTTAATCATCTTTTTCTTTGATGTTGTTGATGTCCAATGGGAAAGAGGCTATAAAATTTAATGAATTCCCTTTAAGTCATGAAAAAGAAACAGTAATTGATGAAAATATCACCAGTCATATATCTTCCACTTAAACCACAAAACACATATAAATAATTTCATACAAAACAAGACCTAATGCAACAAATATTATACTTTATTCTATTGTTCAATAATTGAGATGTTGCTTTCTAAGGATACATATTGTTAAAGAATTAAAACAAGTAACAAAAGAAGCTCATATCTATCTTCTCTTGATTTTGCTGCTAAACTCTTGTCTTGCGTGACAGTAATTTTGTGGTTAAATAGATTAACTTAAAATTTTTAGAATAATTTTAATTAGGTTAAACAGAGTTAGAATTTGGTATTTGTAATAATTTTTATATTTTATTTTATATATATTTTATGTATTATAAATAAATTTACTAAATTATCCTTAATATTAACGGGTTTAACGGGTGAAACAGTTCTTTATAAGATGAACTCAAACACGGTTCACTATCAAACGGGTTTTATTGTGTTAACCTATTAACGACCTGATCCAATAATATTAAATTCAAAATACGTTTTTATCAAATAAGTTCGTGCCATAGCAATGAGTCATATAAAATTTGTCATGCCTATTTATAATTAATTGAACCCAAAACATGGGTTATTTAGCAAATAGGTGGAAGCTCTTTAGTTATATTCAATAATTGTTGTCAGGTCCAAACTTGGGCCTGAATGGCACGAGAAGCAGCCCAATTGGGTAAATTATTTTAGTCCCTGACGGCCCGAAAACCAGAGTCGCGGTAGGATACTCAGTCAGATCAAGTGTCAATTCCACTTCTCATCTCAATATCCGCCGCCCACCTCCCCCTACTCTCTAGGTCGACGTCCAGGAAGCACGCCGGCAAGCCGTCACCAGCCGTCGGAGCAGAACCTTCACGTACGCAGGCGAGTCACCACTTTAAAACGAGTCCGACGCAAATACAGCCGTGACGCTGCCGTGCAAGCTTGGACAGGTTTTTATTGTGGTTCTCCTCGTCGAAGATATTTCATGTTTCTGCGTTTTCTGATTGTAACTGTTCTTCTTCAACTACTATTATATGCTTTACGCATTGATGTTTCTTTTATATTATTGAAATAATGTAAGATAAATTGTTCATCGAGGTTCAGGTTTCAGAGTGAGTCTTGCTTGCTAAATTCTTGGAGACAAGCGTTGTCTGGTTAAAGCTATAAAAGAGAAAATGAAAGGATTAAAAGGGAATGATCGGCGATAGAAGTGTTTGTGGTGGCCAAATTGTGAGAGTTAATCAATTAAAGGACGGGAGTATTTGATAATAGGGAAACTGAGTAAGGAAATATGCTTCCAATCTTCGCTACAAATTGGAGTGAGATTTTTCACCGAAATAGATTCTTTTTATCTCAAAGTAATGAATATCTTAGTTTTGAAACATGGATTCTGAGAGTAAATGCATAGTTCGTGGTGAAATCCTGGAATTTTAAGATGGGAAATTGCTGCGAATTTATTTGGGTAATCTTCGTTAGCAGTCTTGAGCTTATTGTTAAGTCTGTCTGGTTGTGTTTTGATTGAAATCCTATATTCTTAGATGATATAATTTGGTTATGATGATGATATGCGCTCCACATATTCATATTCTTGTGATGTCTGTTATATACGCATTTCATGTTCTTTTCTGCTTATATTTCTTGCTATTTGTTTAAGAAAAGAATATGGCATTTGATGTCTAGGATTTTCAGTGGAATAACAAATAAATGAATGCTTTCAAAGCATTTAAAGCTTGTGTTCCGATTCAATGGAGCCCCAACCTGTATATAACCCTTGTGAGGGGGATGCCGGGGACAAGAAGGCTTCACAGGCGCACACTAGAGGCATTACGTCTTCGCAAATGCAACCGCACTGTCATGCGATGGAACACTCCCACAGTCAGGGGAATGCTTCAACAGGTACAGAACAAACTTTGTGATGTAGCATAGTATATATTTTTGTTATATTTTGTCAGGCATGGTGTTGTCTTTTGATTACTTTGTATTTGGGAATTTTGACTAGTCTTTAGGGATTTTGACCATTCTTAAATGACCCAAATGCCCTTAGCATTTTATGTAATTATTTAGCTGCCCTTAGGATTACCATATATATATATATATATATATTTGAAGAAAGCTTGTGAATGTGACTGTGTGTTGTGAAGTGTGACTGTGTGCTGTGGTTGGAAGATTGAGTGTTTGGATCGTTTACTGATTGGCCCTTAGTTCTTTTTTTTCTGGACTGTGTGTGTATGAGACTGGATACCCCACCAACTGGTATATCAGAGCCTTGAAACATCACCCTTGCTGCAGCTGCTTCTTCACCCACACCCCTGGAAAAGGAAAACACTGAAAAGCACCACCAGCAAACCTCCTCTTCACTTCCCAGAAACGAAAACACAGAGCTTGATCGACTCCCAAGAACTGACTTCCACGACATTAAAAATAAAAAATAAAAACTGATTAAACTACTGATATTTATTTAAAAAAAAAAAAGGAAAGTGTGAAAGCAGTTCAACAAAAGCACCACTGCGTCGGCCGCCAGCGCGTCACGCTCACCTCCTGCTGTGGTGCCTCCTCTACCTCCATTCGATCCTCCACCGATTGATGAGATTGATAGTGTCTTGGACGACCGCTATGTTACTTCTTCCACTGGTGGTTACTGTTGCTTCCTGGTTTGATGGAAAGGTCGACCACTGGATGATGACACTTGGCTTCTAGAGGACGAGCTTCGCCACATCAGTCCCCATGCCCTAGATTTTTATTTGCAGTCTCCCTCGTCTGGAGACGAGTTTTTCTCAGTTGGGGGGAATTGATGTAGCATAGTAAAAGTTTTTGTTATAAGTTGTCAGGGATAGTGTTGTCTTTTATTACTTTGTATTTGGGAATTTTGACTAGCCTTTAGGGATTTTGACCACTCTTAAATGCCCAAATGCCCTTAGCATTTTATGTAATTACTTGGCTGCCCTTAGGATTACCATATATATATATATATATGGCTTTGTTTATGTATTTTAGATGGAAATATTATTGAAACTTAACGTTGAAGAAAGCTTGTGAATGTGACTGTGTGGCTGTGTCGTGAGAGTGTGCTTGTGGTTGGAAGATTGAGTGTTTGGATTGTTTTACTGATCGGCCCTTAATTCTTTTTTTTCTTGGACTGTGTGTGTTTGAGACTGGATACCCTGCCACTTTGAAATGAATTCATATTAATCTTTTAGTGAAGATTTTCTCTATGTTTTGGTTTTCTTGGGTCTGTCTTTACTGATTTTAATTTTCACATGTATAGGTAAAAAGGCTGGTTGTTATTGAGACAGAAGAGATGTATAAGGCTCGCAAAGAGAAATTGGCCAACCACCAAGCTCTACGTCCTCCTCTGGTCATCAGTCATCTCCCAAGTTCTGAGAAATCAACTTAGCAAACTTTGAAACTTTTCATAGGCTTGCACTTTTGCCTTTTTTTACATTGGAAGTTCGTTTCCATTTAAAATTTTGGTTCCTGTGATGCCTCAAACTTTGGTATGGTCTGTTTAATATATCTAAATGTTATGGTGTTGGATGCACATTACAAATAATAGGTAATATATTCGACTTTGTCGTAGATCAATATCTTGTAATGCTATTTCATCTTTTAAAATATGTTTATATACTTAATAATATATTTGGTGAAATTTAGTTTGATTTTGTAGCAAGAGATGACCAAAGTATTCCAAATTTTATACCTTGCAAACGAAATTTTCATCATCAGTGATGCTGATTGTGCTATAGAGGTAGACTCCTTTCTGACAAAGCAGTTTTACTGGTTAAGGTTTGAATAGACACATGCATAGTATTCTAAATTTTATACCTAGCAAACGAAGTTTCCATCGTCGGTGATACTTCTTGTGCTAGAGAGGTAGAATGAAACATTCTCCTTTCTGACAAAGCAGTTTTACTGTTTAAGGTTTGAATAGACGCATGCATACACTGAATGGCACGGCATAGCTTAGCTTTATGGTGGCTAATGCTGTCGACCGGTGGTTTGTGGTAATTTTTGGATCAGTATAATAGCTACTTGACCGTTCAAAGTTCAGGATTCAGGAATTGCTCTCAATTGGCACGATCGTTATTGCCAGTGGGGAGTTATAATTCTTTTATTTTGATACAAGTATTAATGAATCTGGGTCATAGTTTTATACCTCAAAAATAAGTTGCCATGGGCATTAACTTTGCTGGATTGCAAGCACACCCATCAATTAATTTTCAGGTAGCACCACTGGAATTACATTTTGTTCTTGATTGGTAGTTCTCACAATCTCAATTAATCAGCTTATATTTTCATGGCATGCCCGTTATCGTCATAGTTATTAGAACTTCCAGGATCATGCCTTCTTCACCTGAGCATTAAAAGACATGTGCTATCTATTCACTATTCCTAGGACCCTTTACAGGATTTAAGTTGTGATACTGAAGTGGCACGCAATATGTGAAGTATATTGAATTTCTTGCAGAATTCTTAGCAACCGATAGATAATACAATATGATCAATCAATTTTCTCAATATATGTTCTTTTATTTTCTCTATATTCCAGTTTGTAAATGTCTAAGAATGGTTATAGACTGAGTTAAAGAACCCTTCTTTTGCCACTAAAAAACAATGCACTAAGGGTAAACCTTTATTAGCTTAGCTATAAGCAATTAAAGAATTAGCGTGCGAATCATGGCTGTTTAATCTATGTAATTTTGCAAAAACTCCAACAAGTGTTGCCGTATTATAGGTGCAGGCCTCGGTCTGCATGTAATTCCACCGTTCATCTCTGAACTGATCCGTGTCGTCTGGTCCACCAACAAGGGCCCCAACAACAATATTAGGGTTAGGATCACGCCGATGGAACCAATTATCATACCCCTGAGTGCACCCAATGAAACCCTTGTTCCCTTTGTAAGATTCTATAGAAGCTCCTCTGTGGTGCACCCTTTGAGGGAACTTCAAACCATAGCCAACCAAGTAAGTCATGGCCATTGGATTAGAACCCAAGACATAGTCGACCTGTGACTTAGCAAAGGCCAAAATTTCTCGTGGGGTCAAAATGCCACGATCACATCTGAGCATCTGATTGGTAGACTGAAGATAATCACTATAAACTGTGAGCAAAAACGCCGCCGTTGATACATATTGCATGTTGTTCCATTGGCGAATGTACAGTAAGCCTCCTGGGGTGCGCTTCACATTTGTGCCATTGTTCTTGCTAAGGCATGCACAGAGGTAGTACTCTGCTTTGGAACGGTATTGTTCTAGTGTCTGCAAGTGATCCTTTTGTTTTTCTTCCATCAACTGCAACACAAAGTAGAATTGACAGCAATTGAAACAGAAATATAACATATGAAATTAAAGCGTTGATAGAGGCCCAGAGAGTTTTACCATTGAAGAGATGATCTGAACGCCAGCATACTTAACGTCCCAGCTAAACTCGGTAATGGCCCAAGTGATCCCACCAAAACTACGCGCATTATCTAACACATACTCGAAATACTCCTCCTTGTCGGTGGCCCTGTACAGCCACAAAGCTGCCCACAACAACTCATCCATGTACCCACTTACCGACGGATAGTATCCCTTCACAACCTCGACACTGCTGTCATATTTCCCTCTATATTTGTCACCAAACTCAAACAACTACAAAACAAACCAAACCCATTTCTAATCACACTTAAATCAAATAATTATTAAACTTGATATGTATATATGTATGTCTCTTACGGTTAGTTAAACCATTCTTCTAATTCTTGTAATCATAATTATACTCTTTAAAGTTTCGGTGACTACTGTACCTACCATATTACATTAATTATGCATCACTGTTACAAGTTAACAACCTCATTAGTCACTAACCAACTTACTTGCTGCGCATGGTGCAATAGTAGGTGAGAATAATGTGGCTTTAGCTTCCTAAACACAATTGATGCTGCTGCCATTGCCGCTGCCGTCTCCCCGGCAACATCCGATCCCGGGTTTTTCTCATCCACCTTGTATGCTCGCCGCGATGTTGTCATGTCCTCCGGCCGCTGCCAACAGTAATGATCGGTATCCCCATCACCCACCTGACAATTATTTAACTCTTATAATTGACTCCACATTGCAAGTTTATACATGTTAAGTTAATAACGAAAGTTGTTAGCTATCTTTGGTGGATAATGCCAACCCAGGAGCTCAAGCGAGTAAGCCATTCCCTAATCAAGATCTTCCAAACTAAGGTTTCAAATTAAAACGCAGTATTCAGACATGTCATGATCATTTTTCAAGCAATGCCTCGTTTGGGATGAACTGAACAAATAATTAATTATACCTCAACCCACAAGACGTTGGGGTGAGTATGAGCTTTAATGAAGTAATCAGTCCCCCACTTGATGGCCTCAAGAGCGTGATCATACTCGCCGGCATCGGCGATTTCCCGGCCGTACTCAATAACTCCCCAAGAGAGCATTGTTATAGTGAATGCCATTGGTAATCCGAACTTCACATTGTCACCTGCATCGTAATACCCTCCCACCAAGTCCACCTACAATACAAATTAATAAACACGTACAACTTCTCATGATCAAATATTGTAGTATAATTTGTACTCCTGTAAGTATCTATGTTATTATACGCAAACTCGTACATGCTGTGATAGTATTAATTTCCATTATACGCAGATATATACATGAAAAATGGGCTCTTTTCGAACTTTGCCTGTAACACATACATCAATGCATATATATTAATGAATGGACTTACTTACTTCTTGTTCAAGGCCATCGGTGAGGCCAGAATGGTAGCGCCAAGTGACTCTCTGGTTGTGTGGGAGGTGCCCAGAACGCTGCGACTCAAAATAGAGGAGAGTTTTGGAGAGAGCTTCCGTATAGTTGAAAGAGTGACAACGGTACGAAGGTAGCATAGAAATCATGAAAAGTAGAAAAGCTAACCAATGAAGTTGGAAGTGTTTTCGTTGTTTTGCAAACATGAGTTGTTTTTGGTTTTTCTCCTCCATTTGATCTCTCTCTCTCTCTCACACTTTCCACCCGTGTATATAATGGGTTGCTGCCACGTCGAACGTATAAAGATGGCATATGTTAACATCTTTAACATCAATTTGATCATGTTATAATGACAAATAAAATATTTTATATTTTATGATAATTAAATTTATATAATATATACAATCTTTATATATATTATTAAGTACTAATTGAATTATTACAATATTAGCAATATTATTTTCAAAATGTATACCTTTCATATAATCAATATATTATTTTCTAAATATGTAAATAGAAAATGATGAAAACAATTTTATAACCTTAAATATATGATTTATCGTAATTTAAATTAATTACTTAGATTATTAATGTTTCATAAATATATATAATGTTAATTAATTGGCATATGTCAATCATATTTTACTATTATTAGATTGAAATTAAATCAACATGCTATTAAAAAATTATTTAATTGTATTATCAATTATTTAAAAAAATTATCAATTAACTAATTTACAAGCAATAATACACATTTTACATTATTTCTAATAGTGTATGTAATATTATTACTAATAAAATCAAATAGTAATTAATGATAATTAAATATTTGTATTTTATAGTAACTAAATTTGGATAATATATACAATCTTGATATAGATTACTAAGTAATAATTAAATTATTACAATATTAACAATATTTTTTTAAAATGTATACTTTTAATATAATCAATATATTATTTTCTATATATGTAAATAACAATATAATAAAAATAATCTTAGAACCTTTAATATATGATTTATCGTAATTTAAATTAATTAATTAAATTGTTAATATTTTATAAATATATATAATGTTTATTAATTGGTATATATCAATCATATTATTACCATTACTATATTAAAATTAAATCAACATGCTATTAAAAAATTATTTAATTGTTTTATCAACTATTTAAAAAATTATTAATTAACTAGTTTACAATGAATAATACACTTTTAATATTATTTCTAATAGAGTATGTAACATTATTACTAATAAAATCAAATGGTAATTAAATATTTATATTTTATAATAATTAAATTTGTGTAATATATACAATATTACAATCTTGATACAGATTACTAAATACTAATTAAATTATTACAATATTATCAAGATTATTTTGAAAATGTATACTTTTAATATAACCAATATATTATTTTCTAAATATATAAACAAAAAATGATAAAAATAGTCTTATAACCTTAAATATATGATTTATCGTAATTGAAATTAATTAATTAAATTATTAATATTTTATAAATATTTGTAATGTTAACTAATTGACATATGAATATGCCAATCATATTATTACTATTATTATATTGAAATTAAATCAACATGCTATTTAATTATATTACCAACTATTTGAAAATTTGTCAATTAATTAGTTTATAATCAATAATATACTTTTAACATCATTTCTAATAGAATATGTAACATTATTACTAATAAAATTAAATAATAATATACAAACATTTTGATTTTAGTTTGAAGATATATTATTTTTATGATTATTAAAAAATGATCATAATTATAAATAATATGATGAAAAATTGAGAATGAAGTTATTTGTAAATAGGTTAATATTATATAGGGATGAGATTGCAAAAAGTTTAAATTTTATAGGGATGTAATTATAAAAATATAAATGTTTAGGGGCGGGGCAGGGCGGGTCTGGATCTCCTCAAATTTTTTTTGTCCCACCCCGCCCCACCCCGCTACGGGGCAATGGGGCGGACGGGGCAAAAATTAGTTGAACAGGACGGGGATGGGTACCGGCCGCCCCGGACCCGCCCCGCTCCATTGCCATCCCTAATTGCCGAGCATGAATTTTGTTACAACCCTACAGTTATACCATTGTATATAAACAGAGACCTATTAACAAGGGCCACAAAATAAGGCAAGCCAATAATGAAGTTATTTAATGTGTGAATCACTATAGACAAGTGTTATTAATTATAATAATTATGTGTTAATAATTAATAAATTCTCCATATATATATATGGCTCAAAATCTGTACTTGACTGTAAATTATGGAAGAAAAGAAGCAATTAATAAAATTAAAACCAAGGTTATATATGGCATAATTCTATCCAATAAAGATTCATGGGCCCATATCGATTCCCCATCGTTGGATAAACTCAATGTCTTGTGGCAATATGGAGCAAAAGATCAATCAGAAGGTAGTTAAAAGTCTTGGGTGTACAAATCACAGATGAAATGCCGAAAAAATAAGTACTTTCCGGTCCGAAATTTATACACGATTTGAGATGTGTCATGGACTCATGGTACTATCGGCAGGGAATATATATTTGTTTACTCCATTAAAGCACCGCTATTATGTAATGTAATGAATGAGCTTTTCCATATAAGATTAATTTTGGTGTTAATGAGCTGTTTGGGACGTTTGCATGTAATGTTTCAGTTTATTTATTTTTGACTTTTACCTATTTACATTGTATATATATTTCAAATTCATGTTTATTAATGTAGAGAAAAAGTATTGTGTTAACAATAAAAGTATTTTTGTAGCGATTTTGTTTAATTAACTCTTTCCATAAAAGTACTTAAAAGAAGAAGAAAAACATTAATTTATTAACAATAATTTTTCATATGAAAAGACTAACTCAACCTTAAAATAGCATATTTTTTCAGGCATTAAAAATCCTTAAAATAGAGAAACATTTATCCATTTTGTAACGTGTTCTGTGCTCTGCATATTTTTCATTGTATTTTACGTTATATCAATAATATATCATTTTCAAAATTCAATATCAACCACACATTCTTAAATCCATTTGAAAACAGAAACACAAAATATATTATCAAACAGAGTAAGAATGATTCTATTTCACAAAGTACTTTTCATATAAACTATTGATGATTAGAGAAGTGAATTTAGAAAATTAATAGTATTAAAAAAATTAATGATATGGCATAATCATATAATACATCTAAAACTTTTTTTTTATATTAACCATCTATTGATGTATTTTAACTATATATATTATTTAAAAAAGCATAAATAATTTATGTTTCCAAAAAAACTGTTTTTTAAAAATACAAATTTACCAATACCTTTTAAATCAACATTAACTACATATCATTTTTCAAATTCAAATAAATTTAAAACTAACTACATATTGGTTATTATTTTTAAAGCTTAAAAATAAAATCTCAAAGTACACAAACCCGCAAAAGGGGTACACTTTGAAGTTCTTAAACCTAGATAAACAATAATATTTAATTGAAAAGATAAGACACTGTTTTTTTATGAATCTAAATCCAATTTTTTATACTGCACATTTTCCAATGCAATTTACATTCAATCTCAATCACATATTCTTTTCAAAATTCAAAATAATTCAAAATCAACCACATATTCCTAAATTCAATTGAAACAAAAACACTGGATTCATAAAAGAACACACCCTAAGAGTGCTTCACAAGCTCTTCTTCTTTCTCTTTTATCTCAAGGCTCTAGCAAAGTCGAACAGTGAGAGCTCCACTTCTACGGAAAACATAGATGACTTCTAAATTAACAATCACATTTTTATAGAGCATTATTGCAGTAGACCTCAACTTTTGCTGATCTATTAGCAATTTGCTTTGATAAGAGAATATGAGGTATCTATATTGCATTTTCTAATTAAAATAGATTTGATAGAATAAACCAAATTAAACAGTTGCACAGGACAAAAAACACACTGTTGCAATAAACAAGTTCCATTCATCTCGTATTAAAGCACTTATATCTTCCTATGCAACTAGAGAAGAAAAGAGTGGAGTACGTCCCATATTGGAAAGTCCCTTGACATAGATAAGAGGCAACAAAGCTTTATTTAATTACAGGAGGAAGATTGACAAGAAGCTTAGGCTAAAAAAAAAAAAAAAAAAAAAAAAAGCTAAGCTTTAATAAATGAGATAACTTGTAAGATTAGATATAACAGAAACCTGAGGTCAGGTGGGGCTGGGCTGGGATGGGATTGAGGTCGTTGGCCCGGACTGCCGAGACATTTTATTCCCCATCCCTGGAAAATCTAGGGCCGGGGAATTGAATTACTGGGTTTTTATTTTGCATGTATTCTCTAGGTATTTGCTCTGCATGTAAACATCCGTATGTTACTTATATTTAATGTCTCATTTATATTCAAATGTCAGGCTAAGTCCGGGTTCAAACCACTTTATCTGCATGTTTGGATTTATAATTGTTATAATTATTATGCATAAATTAGAATATTAAATTGGGTTGGATGTAAAATATAATAGTTGGATTTGGGCCTTAAAAGAATTTCTTAATTATTTTCAAATTCCAGAGTTAGCGTGGTGGCATTTGGGCACCTTGATTCCAACACCGAGCTCGGGTTGAAACCACTTTATCCGCAGGTTTATGTTTATAATTGTTATAATTATTGTGCATAAATTAGAATATTAAATTGGGTTGGATATAACATATAATAGTTGGATTTGGGCTCAATAAAAATCAAATTAACTGTATTTGTGGTTCATTCATTTGCCATCACTGTTCAATATTGGAAACTTGCACGGGACACCAATTTCCCTGAACCAATATAAGAAAAAGAACTATAAATCCCCACTTCGCCAGATTAGGGAAACAAACTTAGCAAAGAGCAATGAAATCTGGTAGCTTTTCTGGTAAACAGCACACTTGAACAAGAAAATTGTGTTTGTTTTTACATTTTGAGTTTTCGTTTTCAAATTTTAATAAACATATGTTATTGATTTTGTTTTTTTTTTTTTTGATTTTAAAAATAATATATTGTTGATATTGACTCAAAATGTATTAGTAAATGTGCATTTGCTATGCTAGAAAATGTTTTTGGAAATGAAAACAAACATATTTGAATTCAGATGTTTCAAATTGTGTTTAGCTATTAATTGATGATAGATTAATCACATAAAAACAATAGTGTAAATTTCCAGTAGATTGCTCGCCCTCTTTGTGCAAAAGTGTGATGAGACAACCAAGCATTTCTTTCATTCCTTCACCTGTTAACATTCATGAATGGTTTTATACTGTAAAGAAAAACATTTCCAACTGTATCAGTGAAAATACCTAGATACCCCAAAAAAAAACCTGATGGCGCAAAAATAGAGATTCGTGAATCGTGATGACACAAGCAGTCATTTCATGCCGTAAACTTGATATGTACGTAAGAATACCCTAAATCTACTCCAAGGAATCTCTTGAAGTCATTAACTCGTACTGTACATTCAAGAGGAAAATTGAATTCCTAAATCTAGTTCAAGGAATCTCTTGAAGTCATTAACTTGTACTGTACATTCATGAGGAAAATTGAATTCCTAATTCTAGTTCAAGCAATCTCTTGAAGTCATTAACTTGTACCGTAGATTCATGAGGAAAATTGAATTCTTTATTGAGTCTATGCTTTGTTCAACCTGGACATCAGATTTTCCATAGATTTTTGAATCCTGGTACATTCTGTTTGCCTCACTTCCTGACATGCCTGACGTAAATTTTCAATCCCACGCACCAAACTGGCAATCGAAGGAGCAGCAGGCAAAGATTCAGCTACAAATTCAATCCCGTCTCCATACACAAGCAATCCTGTGCAAGTTGCAACACTACACCCAAATGTTGTGAATGATAGGACACCAATTAGTCGTACACGTCTTTTCCTCGTTATTTCATAAAACGCCGTTCTCATGGCCGAAAAACTGGTCTTCTCCACAGAGGCTATGACACTGTGAGTTACTGTCCTTATTTTCTCAGCAGAAGCAGCTGCCTTCGAGACAGATGTTGTATTTGAACCAGAAGTCAAAAGTCCTGGAGCAACAAACTTGTAGTCTTGCTTAAGGCTATTGCCATTGCCTTCTGGGTCAATAACCTTAAGTGGAACAGGTGCTTTAAAAGTTACAAGCTTCATCACAGTTGATGTAGGAAGAATTATAGAGAGAGATGAAACTCCTAACCGCTGTTGCTCCAGCACCCACTGCCACAACAGGCTTATCAGAGAATAACCGCTTCCTGTTCACATTATTAGAAGTTTCCCCATCATCTTCGCAGTCAGGGACTGGCTGAATTAAATCCTTGATCTTATCAGGAACAGGTGTATTCCAATGTTTCCTAAGCCCAGCTAAGTAACTAGCATCTACTACTGCTACATAGTCTTGAACTTCCTAGCTTGACTCTGAAGAGAGTGTGCAAGGAATGCATGTAACTTCTCCTCAACTGAAAGCTCTGAGAAATCAATATTAGATGAGTCGGAATTACTCAATTTATTCATGGGTAGCCGGCCAGCATTATTAAGAACAATTCTCAACCCCTCTACTGCAATTCGGTGTAAAGTTCAGAAATGAGCTGAGTATCCACAGCTTCCCCTCTGTTCACATCAAAAAGCATCTTCTGTACAAGGGGTAGAGCCCTTGTCATAGACGGGAGATAAACAAATATATCATGTAGATTCACCAGTAATGGATAAATGGATTGTGCAAAAGATGGAATCGGATAACTACAGCTCAGCAGAACTTTCTCTGACCATGAATCAAAACTAGAATTGGGAGACTCCATACTCGATAACTCCCCAAGAGAGCATTGTTATAGTGAATGCCATTGGTAAACCAAACTTCACATTGTCACCTGCATCGTAATACCCTCCCACCAAGTCCACCTACAATACAAATTAATAAACAAGTACAACTTCTCATGATCAAATATTGTAGTATAATTTGTAGTCCTATAAGTGTCTATGTTATTATACGCAAACTCTTACATGCTGTGATTGTATTAATTTCCATTATACACAGATATATACATGAAAAATGGGCTCTTGTCGAACTTTGCCTGTAACACATACATCAATGCATATGTATTAATGAATAGACTTACTTACTTCTTGTTCAAGGCCATCGGTGAGGCCAGAATGGTAGCGCCAAGTGACTCTCTGGTTGTGTGGGAGGTGGCCAGAACGCTGTGACTCAAAATAGAGGAGAGTTTTGGAGAGAGCTTCGGTATAGTTGAAAGAGTGACAATGGTACGAAGGTAGCATAGAAATCATGAAAAGTAGAAAAGCCAACCAATGAAGTTGGAAGCGTTTTCGTTGTTTTGCAAACATGAGTTGTTTTTGGTTTTTCTCCTCCATTTGATCTATCTCTCTCCCACTTTCCATCCGTGTATGTAATGGTTGCCGCCACGTCGAACGTATAGCGATAGCATATGTTAGGGAGGGTTATTTCCAACCATAATTATAGTATTCTACACAACTATATTTATTAAAAAATTTATTACTAAAATATTCATACAAGAATCTGATATGAAAGACAATATAATATATGTTATTCTAATAATTATATAAGAATTTTTGTTCTTTAATTATATTCACCTCTCTAATTCATAAAAATATAAGTAAAAAAAATCTAAGATAAGAAAATAAAACTAATTAAAGTAATCTAAAAAGTACTCAAACAAACAAGAAAATACAATGAATTCCATGCCACTAGATTAAATTAAACTCTATTAATTTCTTCACGATATATGTCTTGCTTGACGAAATCAAATTTCTTTAACAGTACCCATGCATCAATATGAAATTCAACTCTAATCTTACTCTTAATTAGATAATAAACAAAGTCAGGAAGAAAGGGGCTTGAAATGGAAATGAAGTATAATCTCAAACGCAATAAAAGTTGAAAGAAAATGTGAGCGGCTCGCCGTTTTTGAAAAGACGCTCAAAACTGCAGATTTCAATCTCGACCACAACATAATTTAGAGATTTCTTTCCTTACTCTGTGTTGATTTATTTCCTCTTTAACTAATATTTACTGTTAAATCATTAGCGAATATAGAGGCATGATCGAAGATTTAGAGAAACAACTGAAGGATTTGGAAAATATTTAAGCTTGACAGTGAAGGCGTGGAGATTTTTTTTTTAAAAATAAATTGACACACATACATATATATATATATATATATATTACTTTGATGGTTTATTGAGAAATGTAACCATCATCAGATTTATTTTAAATCTAGGTCAAATTTGTCTTAAATTGAGCAGAGGGAATAAAATTAGAAAGTTTGGATCATAATAATAGGTTTTTTCAATGAATGTGTGTGTATTGCCGATCATGAATTTGTGTACAACCCTATAGTTATATCATTGTATATAAACAGAGACCTATTAACAAGGGCCACAAAATAAGGCAAGCCAATAATGAAGTTATTAAATGTGTGAATCACTATACACAAGTGTTAACAATTATAATAATTATGTGTCAATAATTAAGAAATTCTCCATATATATATATATATATATATATGGCTCAAAATCTGTACTTGGCTGTAAATCATGGAAGAAAAGAAACAATTAATAAAATTAAAACCAAGGTCATATATGGCATAATTCTATCCAATAAAGATTCGTGGGCCCATATCGATTCCCCATCGTTGGATTAACACAATGTCTAGCAGCAAAAGATCAATGAGACGGTGGTAAAAGTCTTGGCTGTACAAATCACAGAGGAAATGCTGAAAAAATAAGTACTTTCCACTCTGGATTTTATATACGGTTTGAGATGGGTCATGGTACTATAGGCAAGGAATATATATATTTGGTTACTCCATTAGAGCACTACCACTCTTATGTTATGTAATGAATGAGCCTTTCCATGTAAGATTAATTTGGTGTTAATGAACTGTTTGGAGAGTTTGCGTGTAATGTTTTAGTTTATTTATTGAGTAATGCTATTCATACAAATTACTTATACAAATTCACATATATAAACTAATGTGTCATTCTTATATGATCGTCACATCACTCATATTAATTAATATCATTTATTATTAATATATATTTATCAAATTACTACATTTATTTATCAAATCACATCATGCCACGTCAGTTTGTATAGATGAGTTTGTATAAGTAGATTGTAAGGGTAGCATTACTCTTATTTATTTTTAACTTTTACCTATGTATATTGTATATTTATTTCAAATTCATGTGTATTAATGTGGAAGAAAAGTATTGTGTTTACAATGAAAGTACTTTGTAAAAATTTTGTTTGATTAATTATTTCCATGGAAGTACTTAAAGAAGAAAAAAATTAATTTATTAACAATAATTTTTCATCTAAAAAGTACTAATTCAACCTTAAAATAGCATGTTTTTCAGGCACTAAAAATCCTTAAAATAGAGAAATATTTAGGGAAAATTGAGAAAATAAACACATTTAGGGGGCTTGTTTGAAAAATAGACACGTTCTGAAATTTTTTCATCTCATAGACACTTTTGTGTCTAAAAGATGAAAATACCCTTGTACTATAATAAATTCCCAAAACATTTGTTATTTTATATCCCTTCGGACGAATTTGAAGAAAGACAGTAAAGTAAAATAAAGAACAAAGAAACTAGTAACAGCTCGAATCACTTCACTTCACTGTCCCGAAACAACCTCAACATCTGAAGCAGTAAGAACAAATTTCCTTAATCCCTCTGTAAATGGCATGAAAATTTAATGTATGTGTTGTGTTTTCGTTATTGATCGCTTTGGTAACTGACAACCGCATTATATAGCTTAAAAATGGGTTATGTATGTGAACTAAGGGTAGAGATAGTGCCGTCTGTGTGAAAAAATACTGTAAATTGGCTGTCGATGTGCAAAAATGTGTTTTCACAGTCGAAGGTTGAAGAAGACGAGTGTCTTCGAGTGTCGTCGAGTCTCGTCGAGTGTCGAAAAAGTTCTGTCGGACCGAATCTCGACAATTCGGATGGTGGTGTCGAGTGTTTAGGCATTGCGTCGATTCTAGGTTCGAGTGTCGCGGGTTCGAGTGTCATCGGGGGTCTTGTGGATTGACGACGTTGACGAAAGTTCATGTGTCGCGTGTCGAGAGTCGAGTGTCGGACGCGGGGAAACCGACCTGTAGATGTCTCGAACCATGCATGTCGAGTGTTTCGAGAGTCGTCGAGACTATTTTGTCGAGCTTTTGAGTAAGCGCGTCGAGTGTACAACTTGACGAGTGTCGGATGCAAAAGATAGTCGAGTTCGAGTGTCGTGTCACATATGTCGAGTGTCGAGTGTTTTTGTCGAGCGTCGTCGAGCATTTTGGCAGAACACTCGTTTTTTCGACTTTTGCAAGCTATTTCGTAATTATTTTTTGTCCACGGATCTTATAGGATATGATATGTCTCAATCATGCAGGAAATGAAAACTTTACGCATACTCATTGTATACAATGGTTCTTGGATCAGAAAACATGAGAAACATGTATGTACTATCACACAGACCCCCCTTAGGTTTTGACTTAATTTCATTCAGAAACACTGTTTGTTACTTTTCATCATACGGTAGCCCTGACTTTTTCGAAATTTATCATGGAAACCCCTTCCGTCAGTTTTGCCGTTAAGTGACATCATACGGTACCCCTAACTTTCTTGCCAGATTTTGTTGTGAATGTTCTGCGGTAGGTGCTCACATACTTTCGAACATCATCCTCCTTTGAGAGGCTAAAAAGCTTCCTAATCTTGGATGCCCTCTTTGGACCCCTCATCCTTGGGTTTTCACTGTCTGTCAACCCAGGTAGATCATTCTCATCCTTCTTAACTATAACCAAGTTCAATACAGACAAATCTTGACTAACAATGCATCCACGAACAGATTTCCTCCTTCGCTCTCCATTGCGCCTTCCATAACTTCTGAAGCAAGGGGTTTCTCTTTGAAGCAAAAAATGAACACGACCAGGAGTCAGAACTCCCAGTTTCATTGGGAATCCTTGCTTGTCACAGCCTCCCATGATCTTAAAAACATATTCTTTGAATTCCTGACCTAGAGCATCTGTACTAAATTCCTGGGAGATCCTCCTGTCAAAAAAAAAACTCAGGCTTCTGATCGTCATCGATCTCGAGCTTGTTCTGACAATCAGTGGTTGGGTTTACTATGTCAAACTTCATTTTGCATCAACTCAACTCAACTCAACTCAACTCTTGCTATTAGCGTGTGCAGTGCAGGGGAGGCAGCGAAGAGCACTTGGATTCTGTGAGCAGCTCCTGTGGGACTGGTCAGCAGAACTAATTAGGTGGAAAGACTTTTTTTACCCTATTCATTACATTTATTTTCATACAATTAACGGCAAAACTGACGGAAGGGGTATCCATGATTAATTTCAAAAAAGTCAGGGGTATCGTATAATGAAAATTGGTAAACAGTGTTTATGAATGAAATTAAGCTAAAACCCATGGGAGGTCTGTGTGATTAGCCCATTAAAAAATATCACTATACAATAATGTGTATTTACAAATTTTCGTACAACTATACATCGTAACCATGTGCGACTATAAAAAAAATGTACTATACAATAATGTGTTAGTGTTCAGAAACTATAAACAAAAACAAAATTGTGTAACTAAACATAATATATACAAAAAATAGGTGATCTCATGGTCCCAACATGCTCGGCTGCTACTCGACCTCCGCTGAATCAACGTCGTCATGGGCAATAGTGGTCATAACATCCCCTGACACATCATCAACAGTCTCGGTAGTGGCTGCAACATCAGCAGGCATTACCGGTTGAAGCAACAGCGCCTGAGGCACAGGAGGTCTAGTCAACAGCTCCTCGAGGTCATAGGGCACCGTGATGGTCGGGGCGGCCTCTTGTGCCTCTGGGTTTTCGCGGCTGAGCCAAAGTTGTACCGCCATGCTCTCCCGCCATTCGAGGTCCGGGAATGCCTTAATCTCAGTCAGTGGAACGCCCCCCACTAGGAACTCGATGTACTTCAAGCAATACACGCCGCATGCCCCTCCCCCAGACTCCTGCTGTGGCACCTGGTCCCCGTCCTCGATTCGCATAATGTCAAATGGGGTTGTGGAATAGTCAGGAATACCGAAAACCTCCATTGACACCATACGGGGTAGTAGCTCAGCGAGGCACCGGACTGTCTGCATTACTGTGTCTGTAGAAGTATGACTAATAGATGAGTCGTATATAGAAATGTGACGGCGATTCAATTGCACCTCAGCTGCCACCCAATGATCATCGGTGAGGTGAACTGGGAGATAGAGCTGAAAACGAATTGACAACATAGAAATGGAAATCAATCACAACATTTTAAATAAGATGGCACATACTAACTCAGTGAATATAAATATTCTCACCCTGTCCACGTCGACCCATGGTGTTCCAGCGAGGGGCATCTCTCCCAGGACATACTGGACCATGTCCTCCTCATTCACCCAGCTAATGTCGTCCAGTCTGTCCGAGTATAGCTCCCACAACGACTTCAATTTCAACTGCAAGTTCATGAGTTCAGTTAGCGCATTGAAGGAATCAGAAATTACAAGTGAAAAAAGTAAAATTAAGATGTCTACGAATTACGTACCCAAAAAGTGGTGTCTAGGAAAGCAGACCTCTGGACACTAGGTCCGGTCATGGCGCGAGCTCTGCACTGTAGCAACCACAAGTAGCTGTCTATGTGCTGAAAACAATAATTGCTATAAATATTAAATCCAAATGTATATCGCAATATTCGACAGCAGGAGATGGTATGAAACTACCTCAGTTTCAAGCCAGTGTGATGGCCCGAGCAACTTCTTGAAGAACTTACGATCTGCGCTGCAAACTGCCAAATCAATGCAATTAGTTTTGGTGTAGTCCGCCAGCCATGTCTCGAATGCATTCAGGTCAACTTCTACTATCGGGGCACGTGGGTCGAAAAGTGGAATCGAAGGGCACAAGATAAGACCAGTTCCTACATCCGCTGATGGCCGCTGAGATCGATTGTCTTTCAGCTGAGCAACTGGGGCCTCGGACTGTAACTGCTGGTGGTCTGCGGCTTCCTTTTGCTGCTGAACCCTCAGCCTCCTCCTACCCGGTGGACTGACAAAGGGGCTCCGCTTATGCTTTGCTGGAAGGAGGCGGTGACCTCGGCATGAAACTAAGGTCGTCGGAGGAGCATCTGCTGCAGGAACAGTCCGGTCCACGGAATCAGGTTCTGCGGGCGGCTGACCTTCACCATTATCAGCCAAACCTTCGTCGCAATCAGCATATGAATCCTGAAATTAGTCAAACATAACCATCAGCTTAAGCGTGTGTGGAAATGACAAATTCCTGTATGTAAATATTGAAACGTACTGTGTCATCGTATCTGAAGTTGGCATCGAGGTCCAGAATAGCCTTGCGGAGAAGAGCTATCTCCTCACGCATTTTCTTGTTCTCCGTCTGTAATAGTGACAGTTCACGCAAAACTGTGCTCTGGAAGTCGTCATGGACCGGCGGCACCTGCATGAGAATTGTAACAAGAGTCTTCATTAACCAACAGAGCAGGAAATGTATACGGACAAGAATATTAATGCAAACTCGCATTACATACCTGCCAACTCGGAGGACCCTCGTATATAGGCGTTGGGTGGCTGGTCGCACAACCCGACGCCGTCGTCGATGCTCCTGGATGTCTGAAACTATAGAACGACTCCGGCGGTGGACTAAAAGGCCCTACGTCCATGTCAAGACTGGCCGTGTCTGTTGCTGGCTCCACATCCGGCTCAACAGGGGAACTAGGGCCAGCAGGAGGTGAAGCGGATGAGAGCTCAGAAGGTGGAGCTGGTGGTCCCTCCGGACCCTCTAGAGGAGGTGCTGATGGACCCTCTGGAGGTGGAGTTGCTGGTCCCTCCGGAGGTGGTGCTGATGAACCCTCCGGAGGTGGAGCTGCTGGTCCCTCAGGGGGTGGAGCTGAAGGAGCCTCAGGGGGTGGACCTGCTGGACCCTCTTGCTATGGACCTGCTGGACCCTCTTGCTATGGACCTGATGGGCCCTCAGGATGTGGACCTGCTGGTCCCTCCGGAGGTGGAGCTGCAGGACCCTCTATCTGAAGTGGCTCAACGCTCTTCGCCTCCAATAATGGAGCATCCACAGCTGTTGCCCAGGCCACATGTGTACCTCTACGGATGCCAACTACTTCAGCTAGCCGTATGTACCACTTCGTCTGCTGCTCCACATCAGACGGCTCTAAAACG
The DNA here is from genome assembly GCA_013180625.2 of Boswellia sacra. Taxonomy (NCBI): domain Eukaryota; kingdom Viridiplantae; phylum Streptophyta; class Magnoliopsida; order Sapindales; family Burseraceae; genus Boswellia; species Boswellia sacra. The sequence goes on from SNVD02009882.1 coordinate 92,474, forward strand.
ACGAGCGGTCTAGCCTGCGTCAACATATAATCCATCACGCGAAACAGTTAATGTGGGGTGAACAAAAAACAAGACAATTTCATGTAACAGAGGATTCGTACTAACCCACCTCCTAACCCTCAGTATATCAGTGTAGGCAACGTTCTGAGACGGGGTCTTAACTGTCTCCCACTTCAACAACCATGGTATCCTCCGCTCGTACTCCTGGGGCACTCTTCCAAAATTAGTGCCAAAGTAAGGCACGGCCTCGTACAACCAAACCTTAATTACATCGAACAGGTTAGTTAGTGACATGTACTAAAATTACATCAAACAGAAATAAACACGTTCACACTCATGGATAGCAGTATGTACTTGAAAGGCGTACGGGCACCTCTCCAAGTTATATCTCTCCACCTGGTCCGTCTTCGCTTGGGCTCGCCTCTTGTAATTTTCTAACCTCCCAACCAAAGCCCTCTTCATTTAGCCCAATGTCTTTTCATAGGACAACGAACCTCATGGATACGTATTAAATTCATCCAGTCTGTCCACAAAATTCAACCATGTTCGGGTCACGTGTCGGCGTCTATCCCATGCCATGAAAAAACGCTCAAGCACGTAGTACACGGCTAGCTTCACGGCATCCTCGTCTGGCATACGAGACACATTCAAGTCCCTAAGTCTGGGATAGAAATGCCTAAGCTCCAAGTCGATGCCATCGAAGTATGTATCCAACAATCGGCACGGATTCAACATAGTCGGTATTGGTGGCACCGTGGAAGCAAATCGTAATCCGGTTACCAAACCGAACTCATGCACAGAAAAACGAATTAGTTGTCCTGGAAAGAAGGAAAAAAAATACATAAGATGACAACTATGGTACAGTAAAATAACTAAAAATATCATACGCGTAAAACAATGAATTTGTAACAACATTGTATCTGAAAACCATTTTTTTACCTTCAACAAGGAACCACATCTCCTGGTCGTACCCCACAGTGTTAACCTCCCACTGAAGCACGTGGTGCACCAACTGAGACGGAAAGGAGAGCCGACGGATGTCTAGGAGAAATCTGAAACATGTTGCACGAAACATCTCCTGCTGCCTCAGACTGAAGTTCACCCGGATCCATTGTATACAGTCCCAACTTACCATGTTTGTGATCACCGCATGGTAGTGCTCCATATCCGGTGTCTTAAGCGCGAAGGACAGTCCAAATTCACCAGCCATTTGCTTCAATTTGCAAAAACAAGTCCATTATAGTTCAATATGACACAAAAAGGCAAAAAAACAGCAAAAAACCATGCAAACTGCTAAAACGCTCGATAAAGCTCGACAAATCTCGACAAACTCGACATGACTCGACAAACCCCGACCAGACTCGAAAGGTCTCGATTAATCTCGACAGGACTCGACAACACTCGACAACACTCGTTTGCCGAGTGTCGAGTGTGACTTCTACAAAAAAGGGCAGCTCCTTTCCAGCAACAATAAAGCCGAAACCAACTGGATAATATACATTTTTTGACATTATGTATAAACATAAACTACCTAAACGTCACTATTTTTCTCTAAAACCACTGTACTAGTCAACACAATAATGTAAAAACCCCAAATTTCAATCCTATTACAGCCCTCGCGACGGCGCCTCGCGGCGCCAGTCGGTTTACCCCGACCGTTCCCATATCGAACAAGGCGGAAATTGTATGCACAATGACAAAAAACAACGTGCATGACAACGAAAGTATGTCAAAAGCAACGATAAAGCCGTACCTCAATGCCGATGGGTGCTGCAGTCGACGTCTCTTAGAGTTTCGATGATTGTCGCTGCGCGTCTGTTTGCGTTCCAGCCGTTGTCTGTGCGTTTCTGTGAGTTTCAAGAGTTGACACGGTGTGTAGGTGTAAATTTGTGTGAAGCGGGAAGTGACGGTCGAGAGATTTCTTTAAACCCTAAAGTTCGAGATCTTGTGTCGCGTGTCAGTCTTCGAGGGTCGAGGGTCGAGTCAAATTGTCGGATTCCGGGTCGAGAGTCGAGGGTTCGTGTTACGTGTTGATCGAGCTTCGAGTGTTCGTGTGACGTGTTGATCGAGCTTCGAGGGCTCATTTTCAATATGATCGAGTTTCGAGTGTTCGTATGACGTGCTGATCGAGCTTCGAGGGCTCCTTTTCAATATGATCGAGTTTCGAGTGTTCGTGTGACGTGTTGATCGAGCTTCGCGTGTTCATGTTCAATATGATCGAGCTTCGAGGGTTCGTGTGACGTGTTGATCGAGCTTCGGGGGTTCGTGTTACGTGTTGATCGAGCTTCGCTCATTTGTGTCATATTTCGCATGTCGTGTTGATCGAGCGTCGAGTTTTACCGTCAAGTGTCGTCGAGCGTTTCGCCCGAACACTCGTTTTCATTTTCTGTTCCATTAATATATATCGAGCGTCGAGTTTAGTCCGTCGAGTGTCGTCGAGCGTTTGGCCAGAACACTCGTTTTTTTGAGTTTTCGAATCAGATTCGAAATGATTTTTTGGTTGACGGTCAAGTAAGATTATTTAGTTTAACGACAACGCACATAAAGATGTGTTTAATACAATAATGTTGCTTTACAGTGACAAAATCCAACGCCCAAAATATATTAATTTCAAAAGCTTAGGAATTGTTATAAAAAAAATAGACAATGTTGCAAACATCAACATTTGGTATGCATCATCCCCTGTCATGCAGCGGAACTGGGTTTCTGCAAGTTTGACGATTGTGTCCGGAACTTCCACAACGCCCGCAAGATCGAGAGGAGCTAGACTCACCGACAGAAGGGATTCAATTCCTCCGAGGAGGACCGGCTGGTCTCCTCATGACTGGCGGGAGAACTACTCTACTGCGAACCTCCTCAGGAACCACCCAATCCTCACTAACTCCAACAGGAACTACTGGGAGAGAATATGCATGTAGTAATGTTTCAGTGGTATACCAATGGGCACAGTAATCATGGTATGTAAGTAGATTCATACGTTTGCATACCGCTAATACATGTGCACATGGAAGCTGGTCAAGATCAAACACCCGGCACGTGCATGTACGCGCGTGCATGTCAACTATGCAAACACGATCGTTGCCTCTAACCTCATACATAGTAAGAGATATACCACTAACCCTCATACGCTCTCGTTCTTTTAAACGCTTCTCCATCAACTTGTTTGCCTAGGGTGAGAGATGTGATTCTGAGTTAGCAAATAGCTGTCGACGCTCATAGAACCATTTTTGCAAGTTGGCCCGAAAATAATCAGCTAACAACGTCACCGGGAGGAATCGATGGTGTCACAAACAGCTATTCATCGACTCAGCTATATTTGTTGTCATTATGTTATACCGCCAACCATGAAACTGTAAACGTGCCTATTTCTCGACTTCGATCTCTCGAAGATAAGTTGCTGCTGCTGGCATATGCGATTCAATTTGTCGCATATGATAGTTAAAATCAGCACAATGATATGTCCTTGCAGCTCGGTAGTACAATTCCAACAAAGTCTTGTCCTTGAACGTTGCCTTCAAGTTACCCTTGAGATGATGAGTGCACAATCCATGCAATGCATGAGAAAAAACTGCTACCACAGCGCGTTCAATACTACGATGACGGTCAGAAATGAAGACAAGATCTCGGACATTTTGTACAACATGATCACGCAACTGTCTCATGAACCAGTTCCAGGAGTCATCATTTTCAGAATGCCCAATTCCAAATGCCAAGGGGTATATTTGTTTATTACCATCCATATAAGAAGCCAAAAACATTGTACCCCTATATTTCCCTTTTAAAAAAGAACCACCAACTGCAATAATTGGCCTAATTGACGATACAAATCCAGCAATCGAGGCCCCCATACTCATGAAAAAGTATCTGAAATGGTTCTCCTCATCAGTTTCTAACAACGTTTTGATCCCCGGGTTTGCTTTCTCAATCATGTATATGTACTGAGGGAGTAGTGTGAATGATTCATCATGAGATCCGTGAAGTTCTTGCAAAGCTACCTCCTTTGCCCTCCATGCCTTGTTGTACGTGATATTAACACCCAATGACTCCTGAACATCGGACATAATATCCTTTGGACGATATATTCTCGATGCCTCAACGAATTTGCTCTTAATATGTTTGCCAATGACATGTGCAGTTGCCTGTTTGTGAACTGGGTGAAGTCCGGCTCCGGAGCACGTGTGGTGGTTCTTATACGTTTTCACTTGGAAGAAATGTGAATCGGCCACCTTTATGGCACGTAAACGCCATTTACAAGATTCAGCACGACATACAACCTCAAACCTTGTGGCGTTGGAGTTCCTCACCTTGAATTGAAAGTTTCGTCTTAATGCCAACATCGCTAACTTCTCTCGAAGCTCCGTTTTGCTGTTAAACATCTGCCCAACCCCAACCTCAATCTCGTCAACTACAAACGATGAGGCATCATCGCCAACTGTGAAGGGTGGATGCACAATAGGCGGCATCCACCTGAATGTGTTAGCCTGAGAGCTGTCATTATTCGACATCGAATCTTCCTGATGTCCATATACTAGACGAGTAGGTGTGGAGTGAATTGGAGGAGGCATGGTAGGTGTGGAGTGAATTGGAGGAGGCACGGTAGGTGTGGAGTCAATTGGAGAAGGCACGGTAAACGGCTCATCCTGGTTCACATCATTCAAGATCTCCCGTTCTCCCTCATTATCGAAATGTGGACCGGCTACATTGTAACCATCAACAACAAAATCATCCAATCCCTCAACATCATTCTCAATATGAACCGTGCAATCATTATTGTCATCGTCAACATGCACATCAACATCATCACTACCATCATCAGTATCTTCACAATATTCATTGCCACCATCGTCATCATTAACATCATCAATATTACCTCGACTCTCAAACTCTCTAATGCTGTCAAGATGACGTACTAATCTCGATGGCATCGATGGAGGCACTCCTTCTTCATTTTCAAATAACACCCCTACCCCAAATGACTCATGCCCTGCATGCCCTGAACACTGCTCAAACTCAACGCCAACATCGTCATTCAATTCCGGTTGTCCATAAACAGGAGTAGACTCACTTAATTGGTTGCTCCTACTTGCTGAACGAAACAAAGAGGGATGAGAAGATCTTTCTCGCCTATGTATTGCATCGGATCCTGACCCTGACCTCTGTCTTTGCTTCTCCCTATCTTCAACTTTAACAACTAATGGTGTATATGATTGTTGGTCCTTCAAACAATGTTGTATAAAAAAACAAACATCGTCGTCAGTCTCAATACGAATCGGCATTGGAAGAACACCCTTACAAGCAAATTGAACCTCTAAACTCATTCATTTCTTACGAAGATCCCAACCCATTTTAGTACTAATACAGTCAACCAACTCGTTATAAGTAGCACACCTACGAATTATCAATGGCTTCGCCGTCCCACCAGCATACAAATAACTACCGTTCTCTTGCACAGTCCAAGAACCATTGTATACAATGAGTATGCGTAAAGTTTCTATTTCCTGCATAATTGAGACATATCATATCATATAAGATCCGTGGACAAAAAATAATTACGAAATAGCTTGAAAAAGTCGAAAAAACGAGTGTTCTGCCAAAACGCTCGACGACGCTCGACAAACACACTCGACACTCGACATATGTAACATGACACTCGAACTCGACTATCTTTTGCATCTGACACTCGTCAAGTTGTACACTCGACGCGCTTACTCGAAAGCTTGACACAATAGTCTCGACGACTCTCGAAACACTCGACATGCATGGTTCGAGACATCTACAGGTCGGTTTTCCCGCGTCCGACACTCGACTCTCGACACGCGACACACGAACTTTCATCGACGTCGTCAATCCACAAGACCCTCGACGACACTCGAACCCGCGACACTCGAACCTAGAATCGACGCAATGCCTAGACACTCGACACCACCATCCGAATTGTCGAGATTCGATCCGACAGAACTTCTTGACACTCGACGACACTCGACGATACTCGAAGACACTCGTCTTCTTCAACCTTCGACTGCGAAAACACATTTTTGCACACCGACAGCCAATTTTCAGTATTTTTTCACACAGACGGCACTATCTCTACCCTTAGTTCACATACATAACCCATTTTTAAGCTATATAATGCGGTTGTCAGTTACCAAAGCGATCAATAACGAAAACACTACACATACATTAAATTTTCATGTCATTTACAGAGAGATGAAGGAAAGTTGTTCTTACGCGTTTTGCTTACTGCTTCAGATGTTGAGGTTGTTTCGGGACAGTGAAGTGAAGTGAAGTGATTCGAGCTGTTACTGGTTTCTTTGTTCTTTGTTTTACTTTACTGTCTTTCTTCAAATTCGTCCGAAGGGATATGAAATAACAAACGTTTTGGAAATTTATTATAGTACAAGGGTATTTTTATCTTTTAGACACAAAAGTGTCTATGGGATGAAAAAATTTCAGAACGTGTCTATTTTTCAAACAGGCCCCCTAAATTTGTCTATTTTCTCAATTTTTCCAAATATTTATCTATTTTGTATCATGTTTTGTGCTCTGTATATTTTTCAATGTATTTTATATCAATATCAACAATATATCCCTTTCAAAATTTAGTATCAACCACATATTCGTAAATTCATTTGAAAGCAGAAACACAAAATATATAATCAAAAGAAGTAAGAATGATTCTATTTCACAAACTACTTTTTGTACAAACTTTTCATATTAAATGTTGATGATTGGAGAAGTGAAATTAAAATTTTAATAGTATTAAAAAATTAATGATATGACAATCATATAATAAATCTAAAACTTTTTTTTTTAAATTGACCATCTATTGATGTATTTTAACTATATATATTATTTTAAAAAAGGATAGCAATTTCTATTTTAAAAAAACTACTTTTTTTAAAACACAAATTTATTAATACCCTTTGTATCAATATCAACCACATACATTTTCAAAATTTAAATAAATTTAAAACTAATCACATATTCTTTTTAAATTTTTATTTTAAAAATAAAAATTTAAAGTACACAACTAAAGGGGCACACTCACAAGTTCTTAAACCTAGATAAACAATAATATTTACTTCAAAAGATAAGAATGCTTCACATGCTCTTCTTCTTTCTCTTTTATCTCGAGGCTCTAGCAAAGTTGAACAGTGAGATCTCCACTTCCACAGAAAACATAGATGACTTCTGAATTAACAATCCCATTTTTATAGAGCAGTATTGCAGTATACCTCAACTTTTGCTGATCTATTAGCAATTTGCTCTGACCAGAGAAGAAATAATCTGATATGAGGTATTTATATTGCATATTCTAACGAAAATAGATTTGATAAAATAAACCAAGTTAAACAGTGGTACAGGACAAAGCACACACTCTTGCAATAAACAAGTTCCATTCATCCCATCGTAAAGCACTTATATCTTCCTATGCAACTAGAGAAGAAAAGAGTGAAAGACGTCCAAACCCTCCATATTGGAAAGTCCCTTGACATAGATAAGAGGCAACAAAGCTTTATTTAATTACAGGAAGAAGATTAACAAGAAGCTTAGACTAAAAAAAAAAAAAAACAATATGCTAAGCTTTAATAAATGAGATAACTTGTGAGATTGATGGCAAAAACCTAAGGTTAGCTCGGGCCGGGGATTGAGGTCTCCAGTCCCGGACCTGGCAAGGCATTTAATTCTCCATCTCTGGAAAATCAAGGGCTAAGAAATTAAATTACTAAGTATTTATTCTACACATGTATTCTCTAGGTATTTGTTTAGTATGTAAGCATCAATATGTTACTTATATTTAATTTCTATATTACTTATATTTAATTTCTCATTTATATTCAAATGTCAGGCTTAGCCTGCTGGTATCTGGGCACCTTGATTCCACCCTAAGTCCGGGTTCAAAACGCTTTATCTGTACGTTTGGGTTTATAATTGTTATAATTATTATACATAAATTAGAATATTAAATTGGGTTAGATGTAAAATATAATAGTTGGATTTGGGCCTCAATAAAAATCAAATTAATTGTATTTGTGGTTTATTCATTTGCCATCATTGTTCAATATTGGAAAGTTGCACCGGACACCAATTTTCTCGAACCAATATAAGAAAAAGAACATTACATCCCCACCTCACCAGATTAGGCCAAAGAGCAATGAATTCTGATAGCTTTTCTGGCAAACAGCACACTTGAACAAGAAAATTGTCTGTCGTTATATCATGTATTTTTGTATTCAAAATTTAAAATTTAGTAAGGCTATATTGATTGACTCACAATGGGTTGATTCAAATAGTAAAGGTGACCCAAGAGGGAGTTAGTAAGACCACGATGAAGTCCTGGATTCAAAGAGTTGATAAAACCACGATGAAATCCTGGGTTCGACTCTCCACAATGGCCTTTTCCCATTATTTAAGTGGAGTTACAATAAAAAAAGATATATGATTGATTTTGCTTTTTTTTTAATTTTAAAAATAATATTTGATTGATATTGATTCAAAATATATTGATAAATGTACATTTGCTACAAAATGTTTTCGGGAAATGAAAACAAACATATTTGAATTAAAATGTTTCAAATTGTGTTTAGCTGTTAATTGATGACAGATTAACCACATAGAGGCAAGAGGGTAAATTTCTAGCAGCCTGCTCGCCCTCTCTGTGCAAAGTGTGATGATACAACCCAGCATTTCTTTCATTCCTTCACCTGTTTACATTCATGAATGGTTTTATACTGTAAAGAGAAACTTTTCCAACCGCATCAGTGAAAATACCTGGATACCAAAAAAAAAAAAAAAAAAAACTCTATGGAGCAAAAATAGAGATTCGTGAATCGTGATGACACAAGCAGTCATTTCATGCCGTAGACTTGATATGTACACAAGAATATCCTAAATCTACTTTAAGGAACCTCTTGAAGTCATTAACTTGTACTGTACATTCAAGAGGAAAATTGAATTCCTAAATCTAGTTCAGGGAATCTCTTGAAGTCATTGACTTGTACAGTACATTCAAGAGGAAAATTGAATTCTTACTTTATTGAATCTATGCTTTCTTCAACCTGTACATCAGATTTTCCATAGATTTTTGAATCCTGGTACGTTCTGTTTGCCCCACTTCTTGACATGCCTGACGTAAATTTTCAATCCCACGCCCCAAACTGGCAATAGAAGGAGCAGCAGGCAAAGATTCAGCTACACATTCAATCCCTTCTCCATACACAAGCAAACCTGTGCAAGTTGCAACACTACAACCAAATGTTGCGAATGGTAGGACGCCAATTGGTCGTACACGTCTTTTCCTCATTATTTCATAAAATGCCGTTCTCATGGCTGAAAAACTGTTCTTCTCCACAGAGGCTATGACACTGTGGGTTACTTTCCTTATTTTCTCAGCAGAAGCAGCTGCCTTCAAGACAGATGATGTATTTGAACCAGAAGTCGAAAGTCCTGAAGCAACCACTTTAGTCTTGCTTAAGGCTATTGCCATTACCTTCTGGGTCTGAGTCAGAATAAGCTTAAGTGGAACAGGTGCTTTAAAAGTTACAAGCTTCATGACAGTTGATGTAGGAAGAATTTTAGAGAGAGATGAAACTCCTAAAACCGCTGTTGCTCCAGCACCCACTGCCACAATAGGCTTATCAGATAATAACCGCTTCCTGTTCACATTATTAGAAGTTTCCCCATCATCTTCGCAGTCAGTGACTGGCTGAATTAAATCCTTGATTTTATCAGGAACAGGTGTATTCCAATGTTTCCTAAGCCCAGCTAAGTAACTAGCATCTACTACCGCTACCATAGTCTTGAACTTCCTAGCTTGACTCTGAAGAGACTGTGCCAGGAGCGCATGTAACTTCTCCTCAACTGAAAGCTCAGAGAAATCAATATTAGATGAGTTGGAATTCCTCAATTTATTCATGGGTAGCCGGCCAGCATTATTGAGAGCAATTCTCAACCCCTCTACTGCAATTCAAAAGGTGTAAACTTCAGAAATGAGCTGAGTATCCACAGCTTCCCCTCTGTTCACATCAAAAAGCATCTTCTGCACAAGGTGTAGAGCCCTTGTCATAGACGGGAGATAAACAAATATATCATGTAGATTCACCAGTAATGGATAAATGGATTGTGCAAAAGATGGAATCGGATAACTATGTCTCAGCAGAACTTTCTCTGACCCTGAATCAAAACTAGAATTGGGAGACTCCAACCTCAAACTTAATAAATCCTTGTTCGAACATAAAAACCTCACCATCTGTGACTGCACATCATTAGTAAGGTAAAATGTCCTCGAATTTGATGAGGCAACTGAACCTACTTTCTGTGGAACCAAACTATTAACAGAACTCTGAATCTTATTCCCTGCATTAACTTCCCCAGCCGGATTGTCACCAACAGGATTTTTAACAGCTGATGCTTCAATTATCATAAATGACGAACCAACATCCTTGGCTACTCTCTTGGCAGCCAAGAAAGGACCATGGAAACCAACCCCAAAAATCTATCTCAAAACCAAGTTGCCAGCCACATCTTCATATGCTTCCTCATTAATCTTATCAATGAAACATCGCTTAAGCACTCCAAATAAAGAAGTGGGAAAAGAACCACTCTCACCGTCTCCTAACCCACTCTCTTCGCATTGAAATTCACTCAAAGCACCAACCTGAACCACCACAGCATTAGGTCTCAATTCCCTAATAAGACACTCAGCATCTAAAGCTGATCGCTCAGACAAATTCTGGACACAAAGAATATACACCACAGATTGTGTTTCGGGCACTCTAACCGCAAAAACAAATTTCTTGGTACATTCAGGTACGAAAGCCTGCGTACCGACTCATCAGACGCTCTCAAATCATCAAACTTCCACAAAGAAAAGGGCCACAAGTTTTGCAGATTAGAAACCAACCCCAAGTGCCATCACATTTACATCAACAACAACATTCAACCTGTTCCAAATCAAACTTTTTCACGTGTTTTCCCGGGAAACAAACAGAGAAATATAAAACCCTAAAGGGGAAATCAAATTTAGAAACACAAGAAAGAAGAGGAATTGATTGCAATTGGAAGATAAAGCAAGATTCTTGATTTGGGTACCTGATGAGCGGTGAGATTGAAGAAAGGGCAAATTAATTATTGAGATCAAAGCTTCGCCTGATTTTGAATCAGTTTGGCTCCTCTTTACCGAGCGGGATTGTCACACAAAGTAATCGACCCTACCGTTAATACCAATTACTGGTAAGAAAAGGTGTTTTTTGTTTTTCAATTATAGTTTATTTAATTATTTAATTATTGATTTTGGATTTTCAATGGGCCGAGGACTGGCTTCATGGCATGGATTGCTCTACTGGGCTTCATGATGCAAAATATATAAATTAAATTTGGGTTGTTCGAATAAAATCATGTAAATTTATTATATCATAAATTTGCAAATTTATAATAAATAATTTTATAAATTCAGAATTAAAAAAAAAACTAAATGATTTAAAATCATTTGATTTTTTAGGTATAACTTAAAGAAAATCATAAAAAATATAAAAGTCCCATAAAATTTTTATAATTTTGGGTAGCTGGGGAAATCTTTCAACAATAATGTTGGCAAATTAAATCAATGTTCATTATTGTAAGTTTTTCCTTCACAACCGGAAGCTGAGGGAAAAGAAGCCCGCCTTCAGAACTTGTATCGTTCAAACAAATTAAGAGCAGCATAGTACTTGGCAAGCTATTTAAAAGCTAAAAACAAATATATCGTATCTGTGTATCTGTTAAGTTTGTCACTTGACCTAAAAGCGTGCAAGACCTCACAAACCTCTTTTGAGTTCTTTTGGTTTTTTATATGATTAAATTTAATTTATTTTTTAATTGCAGTGAAGAGATTCGAACCTTAAGCCGTTAGGTCAAAAGGTTCTGATACCATATTAAGTTTGTCACTTAACCTAAAAACTTAAGTTAGTAGGTATAGACTTAACATTAATTTTATATTTCAATAGCCTGTAAGCATAGTTTTTAACCACTCAATTGTATTGATAGTTCTAGTTGTTCATTGTCAACATTACTTATTTACGTCTAACATACACCGCCAGTTGTTAAATGGCTGTCATTTTGTTTATTTGTGTTTCGTTTTGTCGACGCATTGGTAATGATTTTCGCAAACAATGGGAAGAAGTAATCAAGAAGATGTGGGGGCAATTTGCATGCAATATGTGTTGCATGCAACTAGAAGACATGCATCGATTCTGTGTAAATCCAAGGTGGAAACATTTTTGGTTTTCATTAATCATTTCGGAAGAAAAATGAAAAAAGAAAATTGGAAGTGTTTTAAATATGTTTCCGCTCGTTAGGGTTCATTATCTTGTCTAGCATTGTATTCCCCTTGTCCAATTCGGGGATGGTTGAAACTTGAGAAATTTCATTCAAGCTCGTACCTTCATGGCTATATCTATCATTTTCTAAATTTCTATAGACTCTTGTTAAAAATTGTCACTTTGTGAACCAATCTATGTTCAAAAGGGTAGACAAATTTCATGTACCTCTTGAATGGGCACTAATTAATTATTACTCTCCATATTCCTCAACATATTTGGTCATTTTCACATAGTGTAAATGGGTTGAAACTTGAAACTCCCAAAGTTGAAAGTAGTTGAATGAAATTTCTTCCACTTCATTAACTTGTGGTTGCTTCTGAATCCTGATCACTACATTACAATCTGAAACTTCCCAACAGATCAACTTCAGCCCACCTAAGCAACAAACTGAACCACTTCATAAGTTTATTTGCCACACTTTGGTGAACAAGAATATGCCGACCTCTCTAGCTTCTTGTATAATATTTGACATTTCATCAATTATCATTACTCATTATAAATGAGGGCTTCTCCAATTCACAAGCCGATATATATATCCAAGTCTTTTATTTAGATGTTGGGACCAAACAGCAGCTACCCATCTGCCTGTTTATTATATTTCTCTTGTTTATTATATTAAATGAAGAAGACTAAGTAAAGGCCGCAATAGGGTTATATATAATGATCATCCATCTAGGATTGTAGCCCAGATATAGTGAAATAATTTATTGTAACACGCTTAAGAAAGCAAGTCAAGATAGAATTTGACATTTGGACTTCTTCTTGTTAAAATATTCATATCTATGACATATTCAAGCTCTATTTTATTATATTTTTGGGTGCTTCTTCAACCGAACTCACCTAATGCTTTTTGACGTATTTGTTAAGAGAAGTTATATTTATGTGTGTGTAAAAGCAGTAGAAAAGGTCGAAACCTTTCCTAGTCATGCCTTGAATTTTCTAATTCATTGCCCTAAACCTTGACTAATCATTCATGCATGAGGAGTAGTTTCCAATTCCATTCCATGCATGCTCATGTCCCCTTCCAGTGCAATTCAAGTCTCCAAAAGCAATGTCTCAAATGGGTTCAAAACTTCATATCTAGTCCACATTATTGCTCGTACGTGCATGATAGACACCAAAAAACGGTAATAGTAAATGTGAATAATCACTTATACAATAAACTAGATCGACCATCTATTCGTGATATTAGTTTTTGTATTTTAACTATATATAGATATATATTCTAAGGAAGTAATTAAATTATATATATGATCTCGCGTGACATTGAAATTGAAGGATCTAACTCAAGTCAATCTTTAATCAATTAGGACCGAAATGTGCTGCTTGTACTTTGTCTTTTTGGAGATAATTGAAACTCTACAAATTAATTATTTCGTTTAACTAAAACAACAAATATCAAATTATACATGTAATAGAACACAATGATCACTTTAGGACCAATCAAGTCTAGATTTCAAAGCAGCAGTTGAAGTGGTTGATGCGATCTCTCCACATTCATTTACCCGACAACACTAGGACAAGTCTCTCCCTATCTTATATCTCAAGCTGCGATGAAGTCATGAGTTCCAATTTGAGTTCACAAACAATTTTCAATTTGAGCAAGCAAGGGAGACCAATCGCGTATGAAAAGCTATAATAATTTACGCTCCTTACTAATAGTGTAATCAATAGCAATTAATCGAGCAAGAATAATTTAAACGTTCGGATTTTTTTAGTGGGGAATTAAGTACCGACTAATGGGATTGTTGAAGTTTTAAGTAATAGGTAAAGCTCGAAAAATTATATTTAGCATCTACTAACTGCATATTGATGAGAAAAGCTAGTCATTATCTTTATTGATGATGTGACACGATTGATAAATTGAGCTATATACGTTTAATGTTAGTTAGATAATGAAAGACGATTCATTTAAATTTATTATATAATAACTAAATGATTGATGAGAAAAATTGTCAATTTGATAAATAAAATAATAATAAATGATTGAAGTGATATCATATTAATTAATTATCTTAATATCAGTTGTTTAAACTTTAAAGTTTAAGCTAAGAACAGTTTATAAATTTTTTTATTAAAAAAAAAAAAGAGAAATAGAAACTTAATATAATTATGGAAGCAATTGACATTAAAACAATAACAAAGGACACAAGTGTCCCTATCAAGAGGAAGCAGCCAAATTCGACAGCTTTAATTGATACTTCGGAGTTAAGGGTTCTAATGTGAACCCTGATTAAAAAAAATTATATAGATAAAATCAAGTGATTTTTCTATTTATAATCAATCAGGCAATTATATATTTATATATATATATATATATATATATATATATATATATATAATAATCTATGTTTTTAAAACAACAAATGATCTCATGGTGAAGAAATTTGAGTCCGATATTACTTACAAAACCATAAAATAAATAAACTTACTTAGGATAAGACTAATACATAGAGTAAATCAATAAGTAATAAAAGAAACTAGTTAACAGGCCAATTAAATTTCTCGTTCAACAATTATGATTGAAAAGGACATAAAAAGACGATAGCTGATAGCTGGCTAATCCAACGGTCTTGTTTCTTTTGTTTTGGGGGTCCCTGCCAAGCCAACGTTCGAATTAGTAAAAAATCCCTAACTCCCACGTAAATAATTATTGTATTCGGCGGTAAACAAGAACCTACATATTGAACCTCAGATCCATCACCTCCAATGAACGTCACAGCACCTAACAAGGTAATCAACCTTGATGCCTCGAGCCACTACGAATCCAAACACGTGTACGGTGGAGAAGATACTCCAACGCTAAGGCCTTTTGAGGCCATGAAAAATGGGGAAACACGGAACAGAACAAGTGCAAAAATAGCATGGTGAGAATGAACAGCAAACATTTTACAGTCTTAATTTTGCCGTCTCCAATATTAGACTCCACGTGGACCCGAATTCTCCATTTTCTCACCCACTAATCACTAAACCAACCCACTCTTCACGTTAATTCCTCTTATAAAACCACCGTTCCAGTAGCACCACCAAAAACTTGAACAAGTACTCCCCTCTCTCTCTCTCTCCTCCCCTTTCTTTGCTTTGGCAATGGCGATTCTCATATTCTCTTGCTTCTTATTGCTTCTCTCAACATTCGCTTTTGCAGGTACTTATATGGTTCAGCTTGTTCAATGTTATATAAGTTCTTTCTTTTTTTATTTTGTATTTTCATTAAAATAAATAAAGTTGCTGCTCATTTTTTACGATAACTTGTTATATTGGTTGCAGATAATGGAATGATAGGGATAAACTACGGCCGGATAGCGAACAACTTACCGCCACCACAGAAAGTGGTGGAGCTTCTGAAGTCAAATGGTCTCAACAGAGTTAAGCTCTACGATACCGAGCCAACCGTACTCACCGCACTCGCTAACTCGAACATAAGCGTCATCGTCTGTCTTCCCAACGAGCAACTCTCTTCCGCGGCCGGGGACCAATCATTTGCCGACAATTGGGTGCAGGCGAATATCTCTAAATACTATCCCGCCACCAAGATCGAAGCCATTGCTATAGGCAATGAAGTTTTCGCTGATCCCAACAACACCACAAACTTCCTCGTTCCCGCCATGGCAAATGTTTACAAATCTTTGGTCAAATACAAGCTCGATTCAGCCATCAAAGTCTCCTCCCCTGTAGCTTTGAGCGCGTTGGGGAATTCTTATCCAGCTTCGGCCGGGTCATTCAAACAGGAGCTGGTTGAACCGGTTATTAAACCCATGTTGGATTTGCTACGTCGAAGTGGCTCGTATCTCATGATCAATGTGTACCCTTTTTTCGCTTATACTGCCAACTCCAATGAAATCTCTCTAGATTACGCTTTGTTTAAGCAAAATCCGGGCGTGGTGGATTCCGGTAATGGCTTGAAGTATTTCAACCTTCTCGACGCCCAACTCGACGCCGTTTTCGCCGCCATGAATGCGGTTGGCTTCAAGGACTTGAAGGTGGTGGTATCGGAGACAGGGTGGCCTTCCGTTGGGGACAAGAACGAGGTTGGTGCCAGCGTGGAGAATGCGGCGGCCTATAACGGGAATTTAGTGCGCAAGGTTTTGGCTGGTGGTGGGACCCCTCTGAGACCGAAGGACCCACTCAGTGTCTACTTGTTCGCTTTGTTTAATGAAAACCAGAAGACGGGGGCCACATCCGAGAGGAATTACGGGCTGTTTTATCCTAACGAGCAGAAGGTGTACGACACGCCGCTGACACAAGGGCAGTCGGCTAATCCAAATACAAAGCCAGTCAATGAGGGTAAGGTCCAGGTTCCGGTGAGGGGAGGCGGCGGTGGCCGTGGTGGCGCAAATGCCCCGACGGCGACCCCGGGCCAGACTTGGTGTGTGGCTAATGGGAAAATCGATGCTGAGAAGCTGCAAGGAGCACTTGATTACGCTTGTGGTGAGGGAGGGGCTGATTGCCGTCCGATTCAGCAGGGTGCCACGTGTTATGATCCCAACACATTGGAAGCTCATGCTTCGTATGCCTTCAATAGTTATTATCAAAAGCAATCTCGTAAAGGTGGATCGTGCGATTTTGGTGGTGCGGCCTACGTGGTCACGCAGCCTCCCAGTGAGTACTCCATCCCTTCTCCCCTATTTTTATATAGTTCTTTTAATTGGTCTACTAATATATATTATCCTAATTTATGTTAGAATTCTTCTTGTTCTAACAAATACTGAAGCTAAATTTTGTAAGACAAAAACTTTTAGGTCACTTACCTTAATATTAATACATTTAGTTACTCACTAAGAAACTTACATAAACAAATAATTATATGATAAAGCAAGGGTAGAAAGATATACCCGTAAATGCTTGTATATTGTGTCCATTGGTGGTTGGAATGTCAACATTGCCGAAAATAAAATTTTCATACAATTCTATGGAAGTGGGTTTGTAGATTAATAATTAAGCTAACTCAATCTTCAATAAAGAAATTGATAGATTAGATCGGATTATATACTGTGAGTGTTGATGTGATATGAACTTATTGGTCGATGTAACGCACAGTCTTCAATTCATTTTACTATAAAGAGAAAAAAAATAGTTGTATTGATATCAACTAACCATATTGTATGATCCTGGTTAAATTTATGGTTTGAATCAATCCATCTAATAATATATCAGAACCAAATCTTACTTTTTGTGTTCCATTTAAAGTCTAAATTCATTGGATTGAGATTTGAAAAAGCTCGGAATGCTATCTTGAGTAAATTCAGGCACAGGCAGGCTGCTCATAGGTTCACATTTTTTAAGTCAAGACTGATAATTATATATATGCTTATACATGAGCTAAGCAATGACCTGTAGTGAAGTTCTCTAATTCAACAAATTGTCAAATTTTGTTTTTGTGGACATAATTTAGGTTACATATGGAGTGTGAATGATAACGAAGACAAAAATGATCATTGGTTAGACCTCTGAAAGAAGTCAATATTAGAGCCCAAAAATTCATTGACAACTTTGGCGAGTTGGATTTCTCTTTTTCAACATTCTACGCATATTGCAGGCCCTATTCGTAGTGCGGGAAGCATTTAGATGCTTAAAGAGTCATTTATATCTAAGAATTATTGGGTTTTTTCCTAAACTATCATTTGCAATTTCTGCATCATTTTCACTGCTGTTTGTGTGTTGCAGGATTTGGAAAGTGCCAGTTTCCTACAGGTTACTGAGTGAGTGAATTTCAGGCTTCCAGCCTGCAGATTTGTTCGGGCTAGCAGATTTTTGCTGGTAGCTTTTTAGCTTTAGAGAATTGCAGAATCTCTTTTTACACTGTTTGTATTTATTGTCATAGTATGATGAGTAGGTGCGGTTGTTATCAGTTTGGTTTGACTATTTTGTCTATGTAATTAAGTCCTTATTTGTATTTTCACTGATGATAAATGGAGACATGGTCCATTCTTTTACATATACGGGTACAGCTCAGAATATGAGTTGGTAGATATCTTATTTCAATTTCGTTTACCTTTTTCTTTGGGTCTCTTTCTTATTGACTCTTTGGATAAACAGCGTGTTTAAACTATATTGCATCGCTTATGGACATAGCTAATCTACATAATGATGTAACTGAAGTTGTGCAGAAAAGCTTTTTGAGTGCAGCAAACTAGCAAGCATCTTCCCTTCAAAGAAAAGCTTTAGGGTTTTGGCACTCGAAAAGCTTTAAAATTGTTTATCTTCTCAAAGATGTTTAAACATACACTATCAATGCCGTTAATTTCTTTCAAGACTCAACTTTGGCAATCTGAATGAATCAAAAGAGCTACTTATTTTACGCAAACTATTAAATTGTAAAATAACGAAGATCTCAGAATATAACAACTGTTAAATTAAATGAAGTGGAGCTCAATCAAATCAAATATTAGGAATGGCGTAAATTACTTTTGCGTTGTATGTACAGGATCACTTATTGGGTATTGCACCAATTAATATACAATAGGCCTCTGGAATCTAATCATCATCTAAATGTTTAACATTTTGGTTCTTCCAAGTTTGAGACGTTCCAATGCGCTATGAAACTTGTCCTGGCGTTTAAGCAAGAAGGCGGTAGAGTGAAAAGGCCCTTCCCATATAAAGAGACCAAAAGCCCAAAAAATTGAAATAAGGGGAGCCCAATTTTTGGGCCAACACAATCTCTGCCCAAACCAAATTAAGATAAGGACCGTGGCCTACGCTCGTCTCAATCGGTTGTTCCAAACAGGTCCCATTTATATCGTACTACACCCGTTTCAAATTTAGTTGGGGATAAAATTGGAATATAAAACAAGATTTAAGGTCTAATTCTACCTAGGAATTTGAGAATCTACTATTATGTCATGTTGCACTTGTAAGAATTAACGGTTGGTTAAGAGTTAACCAGGTAAATTATTAATTTTTAATAATTAAAACACACTAATTTAGTCTTCTAATTTGCTAAAAAGAAGCAAAATTTTTCCACAAATAAATATTGCACTACCACAAGCATTTAGGTCTGACAATACTCTTTTTGGTCTGAACTGACAATAAGAATCTATAAGATTACAACCAAGAACTCATAATCTAAAGTATTAAACTAATTGATAATTAATTTCCCAACTCTCCCTGACTCTGATAGACTGCTAAATTGCAGAATATATTTTAACGTCATTGCCAGGCACAATAGAATTTTGTTTATGAATGTAGGTAAGTAAAAGGGAGATTGTACCTTGCAATCAGGCGGAGGTGAAAGATGCTTTGCAAGGTGTTCTCTAAAACGATTTGTGGAAATGCATGATTTTAAATATGGAAAAGTGAGGAGTTTTTTAATGTTAAGCTCGTCGGAAGAAATCTTAAAGGTAGTTAGGAAAGTCGGAAATTCAGCTCAGGGATGCAAATTCAGTCTACAATAAAATTTAAAACTCTTCATAAAATAAACACTAAAATATTCCTAAAAGTTTGAAAATTTTCTGGACATTTAAGGCCTTTAAAAAAATAAAAATGACAGGTATTTTTGTTGAAAAATTTTAAACATTTAGGGGTATTTTTCCTCAAGTATAAACATAAAGAGATTTTTTTTTTTTTTAATTCTAGAAAGACTGTCTTGAACTCTATGTAGCCCCATCGAGGATGGTAATGTTTATGAGAAATATTTACATAGGATATTCTCATCAAGTCAATCTTGTTGATTTGATGAGCATATCCAATTAGATCGTAATATTTTATCAAGTTGAAAAATGAAATAAAGTAGATTAAGGATTAAAAATTGAGACAATTCAACATTAGTGATAGCTAAAAAAAGATGTAACTATTTATTGAACATATGGTATAATATAAATGATTACGGTTGTCATATTTGTATAGTAATATGGTATACTAAGTTGACCTAAATATTTTCAGCGTTTGATAATAATTCCAAAAGTTCAAATTATGTTATCTTTAGAACTATTAAATTTGTTAAATTTATATCATCTTAAAAATAGTTTAAAAAATAAAAGATAAAACTTTTTAAAATTGCAATTTAATCTTTGCTAAATTACATGAATACTTTAATGAGATTAGAAGTGAGGGCTATCTAAAACTACTCTTTATTATACGCAGAATCCAGCCCAATCAAATCATTTGCACCTCCAACAATATCTATAGTATAATATGTATATGGTATCGCAGTACCCGCGTGTTTGTGTAGAAATTTGGTAGCCCAAATTACAAATCACTTGTTAGTTATATTGACGTGGTTTTTCAATGTGTTCACTACGAAACTATTCTTGTCAATCATACCGGCAGCATACCGGCAGGGCTCGTTAGCGAGTCCACTTCGATACTTAACTGAGTAGTTCAATAAGTGCAAGTTAATTGAAATAATTGTGTTGGTGGACTTGCCACTAGCTTCCTCTAGAGTATGTTTATTTAGTTTGCTAAGTAATTTAGTACTGAATTTTTGGGAGAAGTGCCTTGGTGGCTCTTAAGTCTTATCTAATATGAGTTGGGCTTGTCCCCGTTAGTTAATCATGAACAAGTTGAATTAGTTAAGGTTTAAACTAAGGTTTTCCTTAATATATAAAGTAGTAACACACGTATTAAAAGTTCATTAAAATTATGTATTTTAAATGGCATAATATAAATTTAAAACTATCACGTCACTTAATATATTATCAAACCATATATCTCACAAATATTTATTAAATACACATTATTTAAGATATATAATTTAGTATAAAATTTAGAATGAGTGTTGTTATCGTAATAATAATATTGTATTTATAAAATTTATATATAAAATTAATATGATATTACTCAATACCACGTAATTTATTAATATTAATTTTATACACGCTTTGTGATAATAATATATAATTGGTGATAACCACGTCCTCGTTAGACGTCGGAGTGAGGTGGAGGCAGCTGTTGGTACGGCGAAGGTGTGAGGGGCACATGGCATGATTGACTATAGAAGCTCATCTGGTTAGCTAACCACGTCTTGGACATGTTTGGATCGGGATCCTTTACTGGGATGAACCATGGGCTTTGTGGCCTTTTGCCCGGGTAAAAAAAAACTTTCATGTTTTGTGAGCCTTGAAGCCATGCTGAACCATCTGAGCTTTTTTTTTGGGTTAAGGATTTGTTTCCAACATAATTAGAGTATTTATAGAATAAAAAATAGTTATAACGTGAAGACATTTGCCATTCAGATTTAAGTGAAAAATTTTCATTTTTTTTAATAAGTGATTTATCACTTAAATTAAGTGATAACTTTATAAAACAAACAAAAACTAATCACTTAAATCTTAATTTTTTTTTAGATTTAGTGATTAGCGGAGAAAACAAAAAGGATTCCTAATAAATTTACAATTAAGTTCAATTAAACCTAATAAAATTAAATAATTATTAACATCTACACCAACCTGTGTTTCACTATAAGCTTTACACCCAAATCCCTTTTATTTTGTATTTTTACTATTTTTTTTAAATCGGTTATGGTATTGGATCTAATAGTTATTGGTCAATTATTCAAATTTCGTTTCAATAAAAATTTCATCGGTTGTCCTCTCTTCATTAAAAAGATCAGTTTTAGCTACAGATGACATCTCCAAACCCTATCTTCAACAATCGGTGATAAACCAACGTATGGAGTACTAACGACTCTCGTGCTCCCTATCCTCCTCTATCGTCAGCAGCAACTACGCATTCTACATGCAAAAATCAACCAAATCCAGATCAAATTCTCCAAACTTTAACACACAAGAGCGTTGGAAAGAGAGAACTAACAAGAAACGAATCCAATCTACCAACTTAATTAATAATCCTTGTACCATTAGTTTTACAACATTATTCTGAACATGTATATTGCAAAGCATATTAAGACAATTTATATAATCTCTTATTAATGGCCAAGCGAAATTTTTCCTTTTAGAAAAAAATAGTAGTTAACAAAATTGAGATGATGGGTTTATTTAGAAAACTGCTTAATTTAGCATTTTGTGTCTAAGAGCTTTTTTCTGATTGTTTTCTGTCTAAGAGCTATAGCATTTTGTGCCTGTTAGTATTTTGTTCATTCTCTCTTTCTAATATACTGTATAGGATAGTTAACAATGTTCTTGATGTTCTTCTTCTGCCTCTCTTCTTATTTTCAATTTAATTACATTACTTCATAAACATAATTAAGAAAGTCGAGGGTTTAAATCCCTTATCCATCTCATTTCTTAAGAAAAAGAGGTAGAAAATTTAAATTCAAGTTGTTCATGAGAATATACTTGTACATTAGCATCTTTTTCCCTCAAAAATATTTAACAATCCCAAGCAAAACTTATAATTAATTTCATCATATGTTTTCTGGACATGTATTCTTTGTTTAACAAAATTTAATAAAAAATTTTTCTCAGCAGTACTGACATGGAATGAGGGAAAGGAAGGCGTGATTTTTGGAGGAAATGGTGACGAAGCGGCTTTTTCTTTTTTTTTTTTTTTCAGAGATAGGGATGTGTATTTGTAGTTGAGAGGTGGGGTTCCAATAGCAATCTCAATGTAATGTAAACTTCAATAATAAAAAATAAAATTATAACACATAATGCGCAAACTCATTTAATAAAATTTTACCAGATATACATTTATTGTTCTTTATCATAGGTTGATTGTGAAATAAATGTTAAAATATGCCGTGGTCCTCTTCTCTTACCGATACACTAGTAGATTGATAACACGAGAACATGTTGACAGTCATATTAATCTGTCGGGGTAATGTTTGAGATGAGATGCCTCTTATTGATCCCATGCCCATGTATCGGGTCGTACGTAACGCGTTTGCCCCCCTGTCGAGCAAATGAAAAACCAGAGGAGACCCGCGTTTGGCATCAATTCTTGTTACCTAAACACGTAATTTCACAAATCACTTTCGCGCAAACACAATCAAAATTCAAGCAGGCGCGGCGCCAAGCATCAGCCATCATGCAAGCAAGCAAAGCATTACAAAGAAGAAAACGTGCGTGTGCGCGGCACATCACGCCGTGGCATTTCCTCGAGCGAGCGAGCGAGCGAGCGAGAGAGAGAGAGAGTTAGCGTGTGCTTTTGGCGATAAGATTTGGTGGTGGTGCGTTAGCTTTACTTGTTAATTGCACCAAAAGCGTATTCTTCAAGAAACTTCATAATTAATTACCTAACTTAACTAGTCAAGAAATAACAAAAGAAAATATATTTTTGCCACTTTGGCACTTAATTGTTACTTGCCGGCCTTACAGCAATTTTGGAGTTATTGTACATTGTGACGACTCGATCAATCAATGTATGGTTTGGTTGGGGTTTCACATTCACATCCCTGAGATTTGATTGAATCACATATAAACCGAAAAGTTTCGTGGAAGTAACATTGGCCTGCCTCAATTTAACTGCCGTTAACCAACTCTATTAAGTAACACCAAGTCAAATATTGGATGATTTTGTAACCCCTTAAGTGGAAGGAAATTCATGATGAACCCCTATATATTTCCAAAAAGCGTAAAACAAACTCTTACCATTAATCAACATCAATAAAAGTTCGTAAAGTTATAGTTAATTTTAGAAGTTTATTCTTATAAATTATGCATACAAACTTACTAATATAAACTGATTTGTCATGATTTGATTAGATAAATAAATTATAAATTTTAATTACATTAATTAATATTGATGATATGATAATTATTTAATAATATCACATAGGTTTTTATAAGTAAGTTTACTTAGATAGTTTATAGGATAGCACTACTTATATATTATACTATTGAATTTCTTATTCAAAAAAAATAGGGTAAGTTTGTAATTTTTCAAATGTAAGAAGATCAGAAAAAATTATCTGTTATATGACACGGTGTTACACATTGGACGTGGTTAACGGCTGTCAATCATAGGGAGGCCACTGTTAGTCTACGAAACTATTTAATTCACATCAGTTTAATTAAACCTCAAGGGTGTCAATGGAAAACACCGATTTAAGTTGTATAATTGTTATCTATACGCGTGACTGTTTGAGGAATATAATTTTTATATTCTATATTGATATTGAAAGGTCATGATAGATCACCTACGTTTGAATCAAAGATACATACAGATTTTTGTGTTTGAACACCACATAAAAGTGTGGTTTTCGTTTCTTGCAAAGTAAATTATACCGTGTGCATCTTTTTTAAGATGTCCAAATTTAAACCCAAGCCCTTAAGAATAAGAAGTTTGTAAAAGAAGATTAAGGGTGGTATTAAATTTATAAAAGTTTGTCTTGGAAGTGATAAAAACATGTTAATTAATAATTACCAAAAAAAATAAAAGGTGATATTTGCTAAATCATGGACGATGGCGTGTCGTTATGGTGTCAGAATGAAAAGCAATGATTTTTGCAATTGAGAAGGCAAGCGGGAGTAGCGTGCGGTCCATGGGAACTATAGTGGGTGCTGTGATTGTGACATGGCATGGCACTACTCGTCAATTGATGGGCTTATCCTGACTCTCACCGGATTGTAACCAGACCCATCAATGTGACCCCACCACTGCACCCACCACCACCACCGCCTCTCGACCTTTTTGTAGCGCCAACCCGAGGCCTACCCCAAGCGCCGCTTATTAACTTGGCGTCCCAGTAATCTTTTCTATTTAATGCTAATTTTGTTATCCTAAATAATTATATTTTTAAAATTATCAAAAACATCAGTATCTTAAAAAAAAAGGTTATATATATATATATATTTTGTATGCACTTTCGTTAAATCAAAATTCCCCACGCTGAACAATTTTAAAAAATTAATTTAATCAAGATAAAAGTATATACGCATTTAATTATCCTCATATAGGCATGCCTGATAGCATATTTATTTC
The DNA here is from genome assembly GCA_013180625.2 of Boswellia sacra. Taxonomy (NCBI): domain Eukaryota; kingdom Viridiplantae; phylum Streptophyta; class Magnoliopsida; order Sapindales; family Burseraceae; genus Boswellia; species Boswellia sacra. Next base: position 117,652 of record SNVD02009882.1, read on the forward strand.
AAGATAGTAAGGTTATGCTTGCTTGTTGAATAAGGATCTCCATGTCTTGATCGTTTGTTAATATCTAAATCCCCGTAAAATTTTTACCTAATCTAATTTACATGAATTTAAAAGTTGATTGGGTTCTGTATCCAAAAGGAAACGTAAGTGGTCAAAAATCAAAATTGGTTTTAGAAATTATTATTTTAAAAAAAAAAAGAGAGAAGCCTAATGGCATTGGCGATGTGACACGCGTCAATTAAGTATGAACTGGCGCCGTCTAAAAGGCAGCACAGCTGTCGGTTAGCGTGATCACGAGTCACGAGAAAGGTCAGAGGAGGCTCACCGGCCCATAGATCCTGCATCTTGTCTACCCCCCCAGCTGGTTAGAGGTGACCGGAAACCTGCTGCTGCCACAGTATGAGTAAGGTAAAAAGAAAGAAAATCTGGAAAGTTTTACACAGAGACAGCGGCTTTGGGTTGTGGGGATGACAGGTGGATGACGTGGTCCTTTCTCGTGGGGTCCATCCCCTTGCACGTTTTATGAGGGCAAGAGGGAGTGGGTTTGATTTGAATTCTTTTAAATCATTAGGTTGTTATAACCCCTCCAACCTAGCTCTTTAACCCTTTAATAAATGAGTTAAACTTTGAGACTTTGTTCGTTTACGTTTTTGTTTTTGTTTTTTTTTTATGTTGCATATTTTTTAATGTGTTTAATATTCAACACCGGCAAAATATGTTCTTCTACATTCAATACATTTTTTCTAATACATTTTAAATTTTTTTCTTTTAATCTTTCCTTAAATAATAAAACACTATTTTCAAAATATGTTATAAAATGATCTTATAAATTCAGTGAAGCGTAGTAAATGTTTAAATATGTGAAGTTTCGATTCTTTTGTATACTATTAAAAAAAAGTAAAAAGTTTAAGAAAAAAATTTAATTAAAAAAATTAAATTCTATATATACAAATATCAAAAAGTGGGTTGGGTTGTGGCGTTGGTATGCACCTTCATAACCCGGTATCAATTGTTGATACATAAATTTTATAGAACATGTGTTCCTATAAAGTATTATCCATTTTGTACTGAAACATACGATTTTGACCTTAGTCTTTCGTTAGAGAAAGGGAGTAACTATTTTTCTTATAAGTCAAAGCCTGATCTACCATAAAAGAGATGTAGGGGCAAAGTCACTATCCCTGATTTGAACTCAACGTTAATGACAGCGTTAGTGCCTATTAAGTTCATTATTTAAGGTTAAATTAATTTTTCATGTTAAAAAAATTGAATTTAAATAATAATGTTCTCATTTTTAAATTAGTTATTTTAAAACTATTTCATAATTTTTATGAATAATTGAACTTTTAATTTAGATAAATAAAAATAAATAGGAGGGAGGGGGAAGTAGGGTCCACTGAGTTAAGGGGGTGAGGAAGGGACGCTGGGAAGGGACCCACCCAGCATGGTGAGGACTGAGGAGATGAAGGCATGCTTCGAGGGGTACGTGGAATTTGATTTTGTGGCATTTGTGTCCCCTTCTAATTATTTAGTACCAAATCTTTGGTACACCCATGATTATTAACTAACACTTGTGTATGATTTTGATTCTGTATTTTATAATTATAAAATTTAATATCATTGATTTATTTTCATATGCTAGTTTTTGAATTTTTTTTAAAAGAAATTTCTATCTGGAATTTATTGTAAACCTCTTTTAATATTGATTTATATTTTTTCACTATTTTTTGAGGTATTGAAATAAAAAATGATATTTCATAAAAACTTGCTCGAGACAACCAAGTTGAAACTTTTGAACGTGTTCTTTTTGTGATTTTGTGTTTTTGTTTTAAAAATAATTTAAGAATATATGGTTGATTTCGAATTATTTCGAAATTTGATAATTATATATAATTGATATTAAATATAAAATACATTAGAAAACGTAAAGCACAGAAAACATGATTTGATTTTAAAAAAGAACACACCCTTAAGTTTTTCTTTGCTTCTTTTTTTTAAAAACAGTTTTAGAAAACTTCAATCTTTGAAGTCTTTTTCGGATATTATTGAAATCTAATTATATGAAGATTGATCAAAACATTATTAAGTATCTTTTCTATTGTTTTTACTTTAAGGGTTTATTTACTAGTGCTTTTGAGACTGGTAAACATATTTGACAACCATTTTTTTTTTGGTATTCTAATTTAGTTGAAAAAAAAAAGCTTCAATCTGAAACTAAACAATTTTTTTTTTAAAGAAAAAATTTTATGAATAAGGTTATCTATTGGATGTTGCAAAAGCTGATAAGCCAACTAATTATATTAAACTCGTAGCTAGGCTTGTTCACAAGTCACAAATGAGTATGTGGTAAACTTAGAATCTTGGAAAGGCAAATATTAGGCCAAACAAATTGAGTGGTTGACGTTGAATTGTTCTTGTTCTTGTTCTGCTTCTGCCTACTCCTATTTGGTTCTGGTGAATTGAATGAGGCCATTAATTAAGCGCCTGAAATTTGTACACATTCATTATCGTTTTGCTTGATATACAAATATATATTCTTGTGCTTTGTGGGATTAGGTGCTTAATCTTTACTTTTCTTCATCTACTTAAAATAAGTTTAATTAAGGTGCCATGTAATTATCTCAAGTCTTAATCTTTCCCACCCAACCCAGTTCACACTTGACATTCGCATTATTATAATTCTGTCTTAGGCCCTTTTGGTTTCTTTTATTCTAAGATGGGTTTTTCATTTTTGTTTATTAAAACTCAATTCATCCACCGTTGCAATCATTCCTTGTCCTTGACTAAACATTTCTCTTTCTACTTCTTTATTTATACATTCACCGATATGAACATCACTTATCACAAATTGGATAAGATTGAGATTTTAGATAAACCTAAGTAATTCATAACACACAAAAAAAAAAAATCCCTTTTATGTTTATTGTAACCCACAATATATAGCTTCTCAAATGATTTTGTGCAATAAGAAAAGAAACCCTCAATTCTTGCTTAACAATATGTCAATTTTTGTGGGTTTTATTTGGGATTATTTATAAGTTTTGTTTTGTGTTGTTTGTTTCTTAAAACATCTTTAATTAAGATTGAAGAGGCAGCATTAGCTAAATTGATGGGTATTAGACAGCTGTGTATGGTAACTTAAATCATAAGTTTCTCTTCTTTTTTGTTTAAAACAAATAATGGGGTCTGCCAAATATGCCCAAAAGACTGTAAATTATGAGTCATGATGGATTGGACGGTGGTTATACCAATAGGTTTGGTGTATAGTTCTGCCTAAAAAAATCGAAAAAAAAAAACAAAGAAAAAAATCAACCCCATTAAGAACCCAAAAAGAAAGAGAGAAAAGTAGCATTGTGTTGAGAAGACTTGCAATTTATTTGTAATCTTCTATTGAACTAACATTAATTAGCAAGCTAGGCTGAGCTAATGAGATGATTAAATAAACTAATAGGTATTGATTATTATAAAGCTTATGGAGAACAATTGGAAGCATATTCACTTGTTTGGCCCCAATCTCGACTTATACGGTGTCTAGTTCCCACAACATTTTCAACTAAACAATATTATGGGAATTCAATTAATTTTTTTCACTCTTTGCAACCAGAAAAAAAAAACGAAAATAAAAACAAAGACAAACAAACAAAACAAAATTCTCAAACCTGGCATAATATCTAGGAAGATAATCCCTCAGTTTTGGTTTAAAATGGGTCAAAAACATGTTAAATAGTTAATAAGTAGTTTAAAATATTCAATATTACATGTAAAATAAGTTTGATAGATTAAAATTTTGGTATGATTCGATCTTCCAATACTTGTACGATACAATTTGGCAAGACTTTTGATCATGTTTGTTAGTAACAGGCGATTCAATCAAGTTAAAAAACAAATATTGGTCCAAATCATATACTTGCTTTTGGCATATAATTTATGTAAGCTCAATCTTGTATTCCTAAAAAATTTCCCTCCGTTTTCGTTTTCTTTAAAAAATCAACATGGGATCAAATATAGGGATTTGAAAATAAAGAAACCACTGATATTTTAAAGTTATTATGTATTTACAAAATAATGCCTCTATTCATCATATTTCATAACATTCGAGATTTTAGTTCATTTTTTTTTCTCTTGGCTCAAAATCTTTAAACCAATCTATTCATTGTTAGTTACTTATATTTAAAATGATTCGTGTCTCTACTCCAATAATATAATTATTCCGTACCATTAAATAAGGAGATTCTGTTAAAATATATACTTCCTTGTAAATGGAAAAAAAAAATCTACTTGAATTTTATGTTATATAAAAAGATTTTATTAATGTAATTCATGTTATGGGGTGAGTGGATCTAAGAACAATTGAAGTTGGATTAATCTGATCTCTTATTGTCGCTTTAAAACCTAAACTGATCCAGTCTTAAATCTCACCTAAAACCGGCAATAAGTTCCTCTCTGAACTCGAAAGCTACAACTGAGCTAACCATCTTTTCTTTTCTTCACACTCTGGCCAATTAAGTGCCCCAACCCTTTGTGGTCCTCAAATCACCCATGTTAATAAACTACGAAATAGAGAACCTTTCATTAGAAAGAAAAGAAAAGAAGTTTAACTCCACATTTATTCCTCTTTTTATATAGTTTTCATGAAGGTAATGTCAATGCAGAGTTTGAAATTACAGGTTTAACAGTGAATGTGAGTTGATGAAATGAAATGGAGTGGAGAAAATACTTTCACTTCACATGCGTTACAATAATTGATTACTAATCATGGCAGTAAAGGATATATACATAATTCACTATCATTCACTCTCATTATTTTCTTTTTCTCCAATTAATTACTTCCCCAAATTTTCTTTCTTTTAGGCGAAGAAAAAGAGAAAGAGAGATGAGCAAAAGATTTTCTTAAAAAAAAAAAAAAGTGAAATTAATTGATGATTTCGATGAGTTCATTTTTCTTTTTATTTTGTCATTTTACATTATCTAGTAAAGAACAATGGGCGTATTTTATAAAGCATAAAATGGGTTCACTTATATTAAAGTGGTTATGATCATGGTCATTATTCTCGAGATTCTAGAATAATAAAAGAGTCTATGTCGTTCATATTTGAGAAATTAAAAGAAAAAAAAAAAGAAGCATTGACAATGTATAACTGTAGATTGCTCCAAGAAATTTGTTTTAGCTTTGATGATGTAAACAAGTCGATAGTGGTGTGAGAAATTTGAACAAATTCAGTAGTAATTATCTTGTTTTAGAAAATATTATGTATATATGGGTTAATATTTTTCTTTTCAAGCAATGTCATAGTTAACTAAATGTTGAATTTATTGAAATGGCAATAAAACACCAAAATAGATGTTCTCACTTCTTTAATATATATATATATATATATATATATATATATATATATATAATACACTGTTTTATGCTATTATTTTCATTATTAACAATTGAAAATGAAATGATGAGAGAACATATTAGTTTTTTTTGTTCCTTTTTCCCACTTATGGTATGAACACCCATTCAAGAATCCAAGAAAATGAGAGGGAAAGTAAAGAGGAAAAAAAAAAAAAAAGACAAAAAAAGTTTGACTTGACAAACCATAACCTTACAATTTGGCAAACAAGAGATCTAAAACTCTTATCTAATAATGCAAAATAAGGAGCAAATACCCTTGCCTAGTTTATAACAAGAAAAAAAAAAGAGATTAAAGTAGGCACAAAGCATTATTTCCAAAATATTGGTTGCAACAAGGAGGCCTAAAGTGATTGAATTGGTGAAGTCACATCTCAATTCAACATCAAATAAATAATCATCTAAATTATAGTTAAGAAATAAGAGTAAAAAAAAAAATCTAAAGATTCATTGTGGAAGAATAAAGGATATGTTTGATAATGATTGTAAGCTTATAATAACAATTTGAATCAAATTTTATATTTTTAATTACAAGATTGGAAGTAATTTTCTAAGAATAGAAATATTAAAAATGTATATGGTATTAGATTCTAAGTATCGATAAAAACTCATGGATACTCTTACGTTCTACATATAGAAATTTTTTCTATTTATTTTTAAGATTCATTATAATTCTTAAATTTAGTTTGATTGATTAAAAATCTTGTCATCCTAGATTCATTTTGATTGCTCCAATCGACATCTACTTTCCAATGCATAATTTTTGTTCATTTGTTTTTCAAAAAATACATAGAATTAAAGAATCTGAACAGACATTTTATTCAAAAACATTGTGGAAAATACAGAAAAGTTTTGTGAAACAAAAAAAAAGATTATGATAAATATTAAAAAGAAATAGAGAAAACAAAAATCTAAAATAATAAAATGGTTGAAATTCATGGAAGGGACTGAGAAACACAAACCAAAGTTTTGGGTTTGGCACGACAAAGCAGATATAATGAAAGAGACTGAAGCTATAAAAAGCAGAAGCAAAGCATATTACAGGGCAACAGAGGAAGAGAAAGATTTACTGGAAAAAAAAAATAATAATAAAAAAAAAATTCAAAGAAGAAGGGGAGATTAGGAAGAAAGTGGAGGTTAGTTGAAGTAATTTGGCTATGAAGATTACAACATGCTATGCTGGTAATAGTCAACAACTCAAAACAAAACAAGAGAATGCAAAATTAAAAAAATAACAATAACAAAAAGAAAGAGAGAAGAAGCAAAGCGAAGCAAAGCAATCGAGTGCGTCCGAGTCGGTTTGTGGGGGCGAGAGAAGAGAAGGTGAGAGAAATCGAGAAGGAAAAAAAGAAAAAAAAAAAGAAAAAAGAAAAGAAAAGCCATTTCAGCCAGAGAAAACAGAAACCCCAAAACCAAAACCAAAACAAAAACAAAAAAAATAAAAAAATGATTTTTGTGTAGAAGAGAAGGTGCCTGCCTGCTTGTTCCATCCAGTTCCCACCTCACCCACCTATCCTTTCTTTCCCTTCTCTTCTCTCTTCCTCTCCCTCTCCCTCTCTCCGTCCAACACTCTCTCTCCATCTCCATCTTCATCTTCATCTTCAAACCCAACCAATCCATTTCTCATCAACCTTCGAAGCATAATCTTCTCCTTCTTCAAAGTTCATAGTTTTTTTTTTTTTAAACTATACTAAGATTTTTTTGAAGCTCCACGTTGATCTTATAAGCTTTTGGTTTCAAGTTTATAAGTTTCACATATGAGGAGAGGGAGAGGTGGAGCAACAGCAGCAGCAGCAGCGCCGGCAGCGACGAGTAAACTTATAGAACCCAACGGATCTGCGTCAAGGAACTTGACGAAAGAGCCCAGATACAGAGGAGTAAGGAAGCGCCCATGGGGGAGATTTGCCGCCGAGATCAGAGACCCGTGGAAGAAGACCCGGGTCTGGCTTGGCACCTTCGACTCAGCGGAGGACGCAGCCCGTGCCTACGACGCGGCGGCGCGTAATCTCCGTGGCCCCAAAGCCAAGACCAACTTCCCGATTGCGTCGACCAATATTTCTTCTTATTACCCGAGTAATGATCCGTTCTTGGATCAGAGATTATACGGCACCGTAAATGGGTTCCAAGATTTTCAAGAGCAGCAGATAAATCCGCAGAGGCCCACCACCAGCAGCATGAGCAGTACAGTTGAGTCTTTTAGCGGCCCTCGGCCGCCGCCGCATCCTTCGAGATCGGCGAATCTGGCTGCTGTGGCGGCGGGTTCACGCAGATATCCACGGACGCCGCCGGTGGTGCCGGAGGATTGCCATAGCGACTGTGATTCGTCGTCGTCGGTGATTGATGATGATGGAGATATTGCGTTATCTTCATGCAGGAAGCCTTTGCCATTTGATCTAAACTATCCACCGTTGGATGATGTTGATTTCAACGGTGATGATCTGCGGTGCACCGCTTTGTGTCTCTGATGATGGTTGATCTCTTATTATTAATTTTTTTTCGTTTTTTCCCCCTTATTATGCGGAAAAAAATCCCCCCAAAAAAAGGTTAAGATGAAATTGTCTTAATGCTATGAGTACGCTGATGATGATGATCCCCATGATGTCTAAATTTTTTTTTTTAATATATGATTATGATGATGATGATGATGATGATCATGTTGTTGTTGTTAGAACATGTCATGATGGATTAGGGTTTGTTATGTTGTAAGATCTGGGTTTCTATATCTAGATGTTATAAAATAATATCCTTGTCTGTCTATAAGTTATCTACTATGAATCTATGATTATGATGATGGTGCTAAACTAAATTACAAAAAATATCCTTTAATGCTAATTTTACTCTTTTTTGTCTTCTTATTGTTGTATTTGTACATGAATGTTGTTACATCTTTATGCTAGTTTTACATTATGGTTTCTATTATAAATATTGTTTGGATTGTATCCAAGTTTTATGAAATCTCTCTGTCTATGGAGTTCTCTATGAATCTTGGTACTGTGACTTGTGTTTAGTGTCTCCCTCTCTGTCTCTGAATGTAATAATGATGATAATAATAATCATTGCAATTCATTACCCAAGTTTGGATCATTAGCCTGCTTTTTCAGTCCCTTGTAGATTCCTTGAGGAGGACAAATGTTCATGTTTCTGAAGATAAGATTAGATAAAGCACTTTTTGCAAATTATATGTAACTAAATAGTCCGAGCTTTGAATCAATTTACTCTTATTTTGTTTGGAAAAATGCAATTTCTAATGGTTTTGCATGCTTTAACAATCACGTTCACCATTGCTTGCCTGAAAGCCAATTAGATTGAGGATTAGGGATCAGAATTGATCAATGGGTAGGTCATTCGATTCCATTCATTATTGAAATGAAGTTAAAATGGGGATGAGTGCTGCATCAGAAACTGCAAAAACCAAAAAAAAAAAAAGTTGTGTCAGAACCCATCAACGCTTCTATTGGGCATGAAATGATGGCAACACATATACTCGTTGTTGTCGTTGCCCGTCTTTGAGTTGGATGTCAAGGCACCTGGAAATCACATGTTCTCTCGTGGGTAACTTCTTACTTGCACTGTGGCGAGTGTGAGTCTGACAATATTATGGTTAAGACAGGTGTATATGTCAAAACAACGAAATGGTCAGCGGATTTTGATTTTAAATTTGTAGTAGTAATATGACATCTGGATTGCAAAGCATCGATTGAGAGATGATTTGGAGTGGTCTGGCGTTGCAGTCCAGCTCATCTCTATCTATCTCTCTCCTCTAATCGTGGCCGTGCACGTTGCGTGTTAGTCAAAGAAGTGGATTATCTGGGCTTTGTCTGTTTGGAGAGCGTAGGTGGAATTTCCAAAATGATTATTACTATTTGCCCCTGGTGAGATTCGAACTCACGACTTTTCGCTTAAAAGGCGACTACATTAACCACTATGTTACAGAGGCATCTGTGTCCTTGTTACAGATTATCTATTCAAGGCCAACATATAATAGATGTCAAATAATACACTTGTCAGCCAGGCTTATCGAGGGTGCAAGACATTATTGTCAAAAAAAAAAAAAAAACAAAGAGGGTGGATTTGAATATAGGTGCACTCTTTAATATGATTTGACATATACACTGGATTGGTTATTAATTTGATACACTACACAAGTACTTGGGCCAAATTTAATAGACGATAAAAGTTCCACTGCCAGTTTCAGAGCTTTTGCTGATGCATTATGTCAAATGTGGGCTCATTTCTGGTCCGTTCCAATGGCGAGAAGACATTTTAAATCCAAAAACCTTTAAGCACTGTCAACAATATTTCTAAAGATGATTGAATATTTGAATCCATCTATTTGCTCAATAGCCTTTATTTTTAATTAGGCTTGGTACCAGGGCGGGGCGGGTATGGGGCGGGGCGGGGCAGAAAAAAAAGAGTCAGATCCATACCCGCCCCGTCCCGCCCCGCCCCATAAAATTTTATTTACACCCCATAATATTTATATTTTTCAATCTCATCACCCACAATTTTCTTTTAAGTCCATCCATAATTTCATACAATATCATCAACGTACTTATGTCACGGCCAAAAATCCAAAAAAAAAAAATAAAAAAAATATATTCTGAAAGTTCCTATATATTAAACTTTAACAAAATAACCCCCTGAATTTTTTCATTTATACCCTTAACTATGCGGGGCGGGGCGGGTCAAATGGGTCTAGAGGCAAGACCCGGCCCCGGACCCACCTCGGACGGGACAAACTCTATGCAGCCCCGTACCCGCCCCTTACAGTGATCCGGGGCAGGTCCGTTGGATGAAAAACTATCAAATCTTTTTTTCTTTTTTTAAAGAAAGGAAGGCTGCAGGAGCATAGCGAGGAATTAAATGAGATTTCTACGGATTTGAGAGGGGGGTTATACTGTCATTCATGGATGCAAAATTTTTAGTTTAGTGAATTGAAGGGGAATTCCACAATTGATAAATTTTACTGCCTAAAGAGTGCCCTTTTTTTTTTTCTACAGCTTTGTTCAACTCTAAATAAAGAAGATGGAGCTATTGAGTTCATAAATAGGGCTCAAATACAGACTGGCTTTCTATTTTGCTAAGTTTTTCAGGTTTTAGAAAGTAGATTTAAGATATCAAATTTACCAATTACAATAATTTCATCTGCTTCAAATATGTATTTTGATTTATACTTTGCAATGCTTGTTTTTTGGTTTAAAGACTTGAATATAATTCTCAGTTATTAAGATATTTTATTATTTTTTAACTTAACATTAATTATAGTATATTTTATTATGATAGAAAAATAAAACCTTAAAATTTTATTTGAATAAAAAAAATCAAGTTAGTTAATATAATTATCGTTCCAAAATTATTCATATAAAATATATTTATTTTTATTGTGTCTCTCACTGTTTTTTTAAATAATTTATATATTTGTTAAATTAAATATTGCAAAGATTAAAGATGAGAGCATAGATCCCTATAAAAATGTAATGATTATGCAATCTTTATTAGGGCTATCTATTTAGAAAAATTAATATCATATAATCAAATTAATATTTTGTTAATATAAATTTAATATATAAAAGTTGTATTTACGATTTTTATTTACTCGTTTACAACTTTTATACGTCCGTTTACGATTTTTATACAAAATAAACAGTAGTTATATGGATACAGTTATTATATTATAACTAAACTCTTGTCTTAATTATTAGATTAGATGAGATAAATGATTAATATTTGTACCAATATTTTGTATTAAATGATATCAACTAAGGGTGTTCGTCGGTTTGGATCCGATAGATTTAGCTAATAACCAATCCAATCCAATAATGATCGGTTTAGAGATTTTTCAATCCAATCCGATCCAATTAAATATTGAAATCCGATTTTAAAAAAAATCATCCGATCCGATTTAATCCGATCCAATCCGAACTTTAAAAAATTTTTTAAAAAAAAAGTCTCATATGATTCAATAATAAACACAAGTTATTATATAAAAATAATGATAACATAAAGTTAACAAGCAAATTAAAATATTGATAAACCGTAATATAATAAATAAAAATTCATTTATAAATTGATTAATGTTCCCAACTAAAAACAATAATAAAAATTTAAATCATTTCAATACAAATATTATAATTTAAATAAATTTATAGGACTCCATGCAATAAGCTACCTTGCATAAAATGAAACTTGAAAAAATTTATTATTACATAATTGTATTAACTCAATATCATCCATGCATATTAAAGAATGCCTTGCAAACATGAATAAATAATTAATACGTAACTAATAGTTTTTCTAGTGAGATAAATAATATTGACATGAAAAAACAATTCATGAAATAAAAAATAATGATAACTATGTTATATTTATACTTTCTAATTACATATAGCACAGATGCATTACATCAATGATCATCAAATGTTAATTTTAATTTTTATATATTACATGTTAATTTTATTACCTATTATTTGGATTGGATTGGTTTATAATGGATTTTTATAATAGGATCCGTTATCCGATCCAATTAATTCAGTTCTTAAAAATTTCAATCCAATCCAATCCGTCAATTGATCAAATCCAATCAAAATTGGATTGATTTGGATTGGATCAATCGGTTTGGGCGAATTGTATTAGATTTTGAACACCCCTAATACCAACCCAATAAATAGTATAATAGTGTGATTATTATTATTATTATTGTTGTTGTTCATTTTATTTTATAAGCAAATGAATTGCGAATTTCGTTACCATTAACAAATACATCAATATATGTCATAAACATTTATAAGGATGAGCATATATTACAGATGACTTTGAATTAAGGTCTAATATTACACTTAATCATATCATTTTATATAATATCATCTATAATATTATAGATGTCTTTAAACTAAAGTCTAATATTACACGTGATCATAACATTTCACATAATATCATCTGCGACTTTGGTATTTATTAATTCCGTTTGAATTCAAGTTTGATGCGTAGAATGACTTATAAACCCTTATTTTGTCTTTTTATAAGTTAATTATTTGACCTTAACCATGTGATAATTTTGTGTTGGACTAAGAAGTAATGCAATATCATTTTTACCCTTATCGAGTGTAAGAACAAATATATGAATAAATATTAATTAAATATCAATCGACCAATAATAAAATTATAATTAAACTTGTAAAAACAAAGAAAAATTTGTACAAGAGAAATGTTGAAGACAACTATTTTGTTTAAATAATTTACATACACGTAAAGATTTGCACTTTGAAATCATTTTTGTCAAACTTTATCAAATATCACAAACAAAAATAGGTTCTGATAAATATAAAAAAAAGTTGATAATAGATAATTATTTTAAACTATTTTTAAACTATTTTTTAAATTGAAATTTTGATTAAGTTCTAAGTCATGATTCCACGGTAAGGGATGAAGAAAAAAAAATTGAAAATTTGATTATAATCTATAACGTTTAGTTCCATTAGGCTCTAAATTGTATAAATATTTGATAAAGCATTTTAAAAATAACAAAGATGAATTAAAAAATAATTAAAAAATTAAAAAATAATTTAAAATAGTTCATACTAATTACGTATGGTTAATCATTTTTATTTTTATTTTTGACAAATATATCAATGTGCATGTTTATAATTTAGTTCTACTCTATCCATAATTTCTTTTAAAAAAATTTATTATGGACGGAATAAAATTTCTTCAGGTTTAAGCCTCATTGAAAAGGGGGTCTTGATAAGTTAAAAGAGCGGGCTTATCATGGGATTGGACTAAGTTCAATTCCATGTTTGGTGCAGAGGTGGGACTGGACTGATAATCTAAGTCAGTCCCACCTCTCTTCTAGCCAAAGCCATGAACTGATAATCTAAGTCAGTCCCATCTCTCTTCTAGCCAAAGCCAAATTAGTGAGATAAGGTGGGACTAATAGTCCCAAATTGGGACAAATTTTTTTTTTAAAATTTTAATTAAAATTAAAACTAAATATAATAATAAATATAATATAACAATAATTTTTAATTATATTTAAATATTTAATAAAATCAATTTTGATTGTTTACTAAAAAGATAATAAAATAATAGTATAATATTAATATAAAAACAACTATTAAATTAATAATAAAAAAATAAATATCATCTAATAATATTTAAGTACTAATTATTAATAAATTATTATAGTTATATAAAAATTAATTTTAATATAAAATATAATTTTATTATTATTTATATAGAAATATCAACAAATATTTACTATTTAGTTTTTATTCAAGTTCAATTTAAAAAACATTAAGTTAGTTTATTTTTTAAAATTATTTTCTTAAAAATTATTATCTATGTTAATAGTTCAGTCCCATATTACACCAAACATTAGACAATATTATTTAGTCCAATCCCATATGATACCAAACATAAGACAGTATTACATAGTCTAATCCAGTCTAATCCCAATCCCAATCTCAATCTCAGTTCAGTCCAGTCCAGTCCAGTCCAATCCCAACTCCCAAACGTTAAAGAGACAGAGACAGACTGACACAAACATGTACACAGAGAGTAAGTCAACTAGACAGACTTTGAGCGAGAGAGAGAGAGAGAGAGAGAGTGAAAGATGTGTAGAGAGAGAACGCAGGAATCAGACCTTTTTTTATTAAAAAAAGATTATCTGATAAAATAAAATTAATATAACTACTCAAACCACATAAGCGAGAATAAATTATAAAGAAAATTAAAAAGCTAATACGTTAAATGACCTTTTTATCAGTGGGTTCATGTATATATTTTGAAAAAACTTCTAGCTAATTTATGATATTAGGCATTTTAGTTCATCTACAATATTTACCTTATTATTATTATTATGTCAAAATAATAAACTGTTCATTTTATTATCGAAGCAGTTGAATTACAAATTTTGTCACCATTAAAAATATATTATATATTTTGTAAACATTTATGAGGTTATAAATGTTAAACTTCAAATATTTTAACTAGGAGTTAAAATAAAAAAAATCAAACATTTCATTCAATTTCATGCATTTAGATCGATTTTAAAAGTCAGTTTAGAATTATTATTGTTAAAGAAATAAGTTATTTTTGTTTTACTGTAAAAATAATCAATTTATAAAATAAATTGTAAGATGTTTGATAAATAAACTTTTAAAAATTATTTTGCTTTTAAAAAGTAAGATAAAGATATTTGAAATTGTTTTGTTGTAACTTTTATTACATGCAAACAACAAAAATAGATGTTTATATATTTTTATTATTTAATTATTAATTACTTTTGCATTTACATATTTAAATACACAAGTAATTATTTAATTAAGAAAAAATTTCACAAATAACCCCATATTATGACCTGTGTCATATATGACATCTCCTTTTTGAAAATTGACAAAAATAACTATAACATTTTGGAAATTGTTTCAAAAGAGCCTGAAGTTATTTAATTCTGTTAAGTTGGAGGGAATACATTTCAAATGGCTTCAATGCCCTTTTAATAAATTTTTGAAAATTGATTAGGCGGGGGAATACACGTGCTTAACACTGCCACCGCACCAACTCCTCTTTTGCGGTTATCACAGACAAATTTTCATATTTAATAATGAATTTTAAGGGAAAAAAACAAAACCTTGTATCTTTGAGTGACTCGAACCCAAGACACCCAAATGCAAATTTAAACCATTGCATTCCCCTAACTCTTCGCTCACAGTAAACATGTACAAATTTTATTATTTATTATAATGTTTTCTGTTTTATGAACCAAAAAACCAAAATCCCTGAACCTTCTCACGCCCTCCCTTACTCAAACCACACAGCCTCCTAAAATCTCGATTCCTTCGCCTCATCTCTCTCTCTCTCTACTACTTTTAGGGCGCGTTTGGGACTCCGGACTGAATTGGACTGGACTGAGATTGGGATCGGGATTGGGATTGAACTAGATTAGACTGGATTACATATAGTGCTATCTTATGTTTGGTCTAGTATAGGACTGGACTATATTAGTATATTATAAACTTTTAAAACATCTATTTTTAAATATAAACGAATTTAATTTTATTCAAGTTTAATTTATTATTACGTCATATTTATAGTTAATTAAATATTTAAATATATTTCAAAATTATTTTTTATTTAAAAATTATTAAATATCACTATTTTATGAAAAAGTAAGATTTTTAATATTATTTAATATGAATTTAATAATATTATATTTTTGTTTATTATTTATTATATTTCAACTATAATATTATCAATTATAATAAAAATAAAATTATATTACATTTTGAATATAATTTTATGAATTATTGTAAAAATAAAAATTGTATTATAATGGAAAATAAAATATTTATAATAAAGATATTTTATTACATCATTATTAAATATTTAAATATAGTTACAAATTATATTTATTTAAAAAATTATTAAATATTACTATTTTATGAAAAAGTAAGTATTTTAAATATTATTTAATATGAATTTAATAATATTTTATTTTTATTTATTATTATATTATATTTTTATTATAATATTGTCAATTATAATAAAAATTTGTAATATTATGGAAAATAAAATATTTATAATAAAAATTTTATTTATTACATCACAATTAAATATAGCTAAAAATTATATTTATTGAAAAGTTGTTAAATATTACTCTTTTATTCAGAATTAAATATTTTTAATATTATTTAATATAAGTTTAATAATATTTATTTTATTTATTATTATATTATATTTTAATTATAATATTATAAATTATAATAACAATAAAAATTTTTGTAAAAGCTTGGGACTATTGAGTCTCATGGTTCCACATGGGACAAGTTGTCCCATGAGATTGGCACTATTAGGACTAACAATAGTCCAATCCCAATCTCTTCTCAAAATACCAAGCAAGAGACTGGACAATTAATCCTAAAATATAGTCCAATCCTGCATTTGTCCCCCTTCCCAAACGCGCCCTTAATCTCTAACTTACACAAACAACTACCAACCCACCACAAAAGAAACGAACACCCACCACCGTCGTCGCCTATCGTCACGTTTTGCTGTCTCACTCTCTCTTTCTCTTTGATTTTGTTTTCTCTCTCTAGATCGACAAAGCCGTGGAATTTGGGGTTTTTGGGGAATTGATGGTGAGCCATGGATTTGGATAATGGTTGGTAGTTGCATGAAAGGAATTGTAGGTTGATTTGTTTGTTTTTTCTGGATTGTGGTCGCTGGGTTTGATGGTGATGGTGGTGGTGGAGGGGTGGAGGTGTGATTTTGGGGTTGTGGTGGTGGCTCGTTTACATATTCTTTAGGGGTGTTGTGCTAGTTTCATTTGTTCGGGGGGGCCATTGAAAGTTTTTGTTTCATTTTTTTAAGTTAATTTCGAATATTTAATTAAAGTTTTCAATATTACCGATATACCCTTAACGTTATTCAAGTTAACAGGCCGACTTGCAGACCGTCTCATCACTGGTGGAAGCATGACAATATTTTTAACCTCATGTGGGATGACCCTAGACCCACTCATCAGACAGTCCAACATGAACGACAGGGGAAGCATATGAATCCAGTAAACACTCAACCATATATATCAGGCTACAACAATTGTAATAGGTCATGAGATTGTTAAATTTGCAAACAGCCATTGCATGGGTAGAGGGAAGCTGGTCCAAATCAAACACCCTACATGTATAAGTCCTTGATTGTATGCCAACTACATAAAGTCGGTCACTATTATAAACTTCATACATGAATAAGTTAATCCCACTGACTTGCATTTGGTCATGTGTTGTTTTACGATTAGTGAGTAACTAGTTCGCCTATGGGGTCAAGTGTTTGGTGGAACCTGCATACATCTCATGTATGGTGTAAAACCAATCCTGAAGTACTGCTCGATAGTAATCAGCTATCATAGTGACGGGCAAGATCTGGCTTCACGTAATTGATTGTTTTTTGACTTGTAGTATTTGTGGTCATTATGTTATATCTTTGACCCAGAAAATGAGCACATGCCTATTTCTCTACCTTAACTTTCGTCAAGTGGATGACGGTAGCGGGAATATAGGACTCAATTCGTCTCATGCATATATTGAAATCATATTCACGATATTCCTTTGCCGCTTGAGTGAACATACTCTGCAAGAGGTTGTCCTTGTACCTACTCTTCAAATTACCCTTGAGATGATAAGTGCAAAGTTCGTGCAAAGTATCAGGGAACATATATGTCACAACATGTTTAATACTTGTATGGCAATCTAAAATGAAGATGAGACCTTGCACCTATCCAATGCAAAGGTTACATAATTTTGTCTAGAACCATGTCCATGATTCATCACTCTCAGAATGACCCACATCAAATGCCAAAGGAAAAATCTGGTTGTTTCCATCCATGGTATAAGCTAAGAGCATTGTACCACGATATTTACCTTTTTGATGAGCCTTATCAACTATAATAACTGGTTAAATAGATGAAAAACCTAAAATTAATGCCCTGATACTCTTGAAAAAATATTTAAAGTGGTTGGCTTCAGCCGTCTCCAATGCAATCACAGTACCAGGGTTAGATTTTTCAACCATATAAATCTACTGAGGGAGTGAAGCAAGTGATTCTTCAGGAGAGCCATGTAAATTTTCCAAAGTAGACTCCTTTGCATGCCATGCCTTGTGATATGATATTTTGATACCCAAGTCCTTTTGAAAATCCTCCATAATTTCCCAAGGTCAGTATATTTTGGAGAAGTGGATGAAGTTGTTCTTTATGTGTTTTTCCATTATATCAGCGCTTGCTTGTCTGTAGTTTGGGTGCAATCCCGCACCTGAACATGTGTGTGGGTCCTTAAAAGTTCTGATTTGAAATAAATCAGTATCCTGCCACTTATAGGATGGTTCTTTGCATACTGCCTCCAAGTGATATGTTGATGACTTTTTGACCTTTTACTCAAAATTTTCTCTTAATGCCATGTTAGATAACTTATCTCGAAGTTGACCTTTGTTATAAAAAATCTAACCCATGGTAACATGCAATCAATTAACAATGACAGTGGTGGTGTCATCTTCAAATGTGGATGATAGGGAAGGAATAGGTGGCATCCACCTAAATGTAGTGGAATTGCCATGTTCACAATTAGTTCTCTTCACATTAACTTGCGTAGTTGTTGTTTGTCCTTTCCACATATGCACGCGTGAATGTCTCTTTGCTTTACCACTAAGTACATTGACTTGGGGTATTGATTCCGTATTAGGTACTTGAGATATCAGCTCACCTGCACTCAAATCATCCTCTTTATTTAAGGCAATGTGCACAACAGAATCATTCATATTGTTACCATGCAAAGGAGAATAAGGAAGGTCCAATTCGTCATTGATGCCATACCATTCAATTTTCGATTCATCATCGTTGTCATTCCTTTCTTCGAAATTTATTTCATTATCTAGTGAAATGTTATCAAGATGGGGAAGTTGGGGTTCTTGCTTACTTTAGTGCCTAGCCAATTGCAAGTTAACAGTTGTTGTGGTTGTTGAGAACACTAGCTATTGGAGACACCACTTTTAATAAGGTCACCGTGTTAACTACATTGTCATTTAACTTTTTTGCATCACTGACGTAGAATCATTTACGTGGTTACTTCCACTTCCAGGACGTTGTAATGACGGATGAGAACAATTGTGCTTCTTGGAGGGACCTACACCCCAAAACCACCCAACCACACCCCCCACCCACCCACCAATTGTTTGATTTTTCATTTCCTCAAATGTCACATGAATTGGAGTACATACTAGCAGATGTGCAAGGCAATCATCTACAACGAACGTCAACTCTCTATCATTCTCAATAGGAGTTGGCATGGAAGGACCACGAGTGGTGTATTTGAAAAATAGTTTACTCTTCACTGAACTCATATCCCAATCCATGTCTGTGCATAATTGCTCCATGAAGCCATTATATGTCAAATTTCTTCGAAAACAAAACACTCTACAACCTTGCACCAACGTATGCATAATTGCCGTTAGATTACATCTTCCAAGAACCTTTAAAATAGATCAATGTTTGAAAAATTAATGAATGTTACAATAATTATATGTCATTGAACTTGATTAGCTAATACTAAGAAAAATTACGTTCTACTAAAATTAGGCATATCAGACCCACTATGCACATATTCTCATAACAACTTGGGTAGTTCTATATCATATCTCAAATGATGTATGTCCAAAATAATTTTTTGAGTATAAATAACCCACCCATAAAAAACCGAACATGTATTCAAACCTTTTTACACCCCAATTAACTTTAGATCAGTACAAATTTATTATAATACTAACAACAACAACAATAATAATGATAAAGACCTGTCAAAATCTAAATCAAATAAATCTTTCACCACTATTTAAAATAAGAATCTCCTCATTAAGATGTTCCAATACAACTATTTTATTTTGAATTAATTAGTTAAAACACAATAAAGAAAACATATCTCCCAATTGTCAATTCTATGACTCTCCTCATTTTATAACTAAACAAATAATTTCATTTCAACTATCATTAAATTTATATCTTTCACTTTCTCTCTATTAATTCAATTGATCATGAAGTTTTTTTTATTGAAAACGTACAGCATAATCAAATTTAAGAGATTATTTTAAAATTTAGGCAAATCTTTATTTATTTATTTCTATTATGTAGTTCAGTTATCGTCAAGTTATTGAATTAATTTGTTTGACGGCTCTTCAATACTTAACAAACGCTTGTTCTATCTTGTCACTTTGTCGAACATGATATAAGTTTTAAAGTTTTACATATGTAGTCAGGAAAATAAAGGGTTCTTTCATAACTTCTTGTTAAATTTCGTTAGATGGTAAAAACAAATTACGGTATCATTATAATTCAAAATGGCATCCCAAATTGTAAAAAAATGGTGAATGAATGAATTTCACTTAACTGTATCTTGATATTGTGTACAGGGAATACATATATAAAAGAAAACTAAAAATAATAAAGGAAAATGAAGTAACGGTAACAACAAAAGAAGGAAAGAATAAGAAAGCTGTGTCATCAATTACAAAGAAGGAAAAAAAATAAGCAGGAATAAAGGTTAAGTTTAATGGTGATTGATTATGTGAGATTCTGGCATTAATACTCGCCCTCAAGTTGGGGAAGTGAAGATCCATAACGCCCAACTTGCGAAGAAAATCTTGGAACTAATCTTTGCCAAGGGCCTTGGTAAAAATGTCTGCTAGTTGTTGCCGAGAAGGGACATGAGTCAATGAAATAATGCCTGCAATTAAACTTCTCACGGATAAGATGACAGTCTATTTCAATATGCTTCGTGCGTTCATTGAAAATTAGATTGGCTGCAATATGAAGGGCAGCTTGATGTCACAATGTAAAGTCATTGGCATGTGATGTTCTATACCAAGATCACAAAGTAATGCTTTAAGCCAAATGAGTTCGCATGTTGCTGTCGACATAACACAATACTCAGCTTCAACTGATGATCGTGACACAATTGATTGCTTTTTGGTCTTCCAAGAAATAGGACTGTTGCCAAGCATGATAAAGTAGCCCGTAGTTGATCGATGGCTCATAGGGCAACTTGCCCAATCTGAATTTGAGAAAGCAAAGAGTTCTAAAGAGCTAGTAGAGGACAAAAATATGCCTGCACCTGGAGAAGATTTAATGTACTACAAAACACGCATGGCAACATCATAGTGCGGTTGTCTTGGTGATTGCATGATTTGGCTTAAAATGTTTACTGAGTAGACAATATCTGGCCTGGTAATGGTCAAGTAAATGAGTTGGCCTACAAGACGTCGATATTGAGCTGGATTTGAGCAAAGTTCTCCTTGATCGCTAGAGAGTAGCAAGTTTTACTCCATTGGGAAGTGAGAGGGTTGTGCACCTGATTGCCCACTATCTTGAAGAATGTCTAACGTGTATTTCCATTGATTTAAGAAAATTCCTTGTTGTGAACGTGCCACTTCAATACCCAAAAAATATTTGAGTGTACCGAGGTCTTTAATATGAAATTGAGTCTGTGAAAAATTCTTCAAAGCAACTATGGAGTCATAATGGTTACCTGCAACTATAATATCATCAACATAAACAAGTACCATTGTAAAATGAGAATGATGAGCGTTCGTAAATAAACAAGAATCAACATGTGACTGAATGTACCCAATTTTCTTTAGAGCAGATGCAAATTTTTCAAACCAATTTTGAGAAGCTTGTTTGAGCCCGTATAATGACTTGTTCAAATGACAAACCTGAGAAGTCTCCTCCTGTTTATGAAATCCAGGTGGTAAGTTCATGTAAATCTCCTCATGCAAATCTCCATGAAGAAAAGCATTATGAACATCTAATTGGAATAAGAACCAGCCATGGACAGCAGCTTCTGCCAATGCACATCTAACAGTCACAAGCTTTGCAACGGGTGCAAATGTCTCAATATAGTCTAATCCTTCCGTTTGTGTATACCCTCTAGTGACGAGTCAGGCTTTATGCCTCTCAATAGAGCCATCTCCATTTCTTTTTATTTGGAATACCCATTTGCAACCAATAGGGTTCTTACCATGAGGTAAATATGGAATAGTCCAAGTTTTATTTAGTTCTAATGCTTTAATCTCACTAGCCATAGCATCACGCCAATGAGCATGCTTCACGGCTTCTGAATACATACTAGGCTTAACATCATTAGATATGGCTGAGAGAAAAGCCACATGATGATAAGAAAATTTATCATAGGAGAGATAATTAGATAATGGATATAAAGAGCTTGTCAAGGGCTGATGAAGTGAGGAGGAGTTTGCAGATGGACTTTGATGAGCATTAGAGCAAATATAATCTCGAAGATAGTGAGGACGGAAAGACTGTTGCTGTGACCGTTGAATAAGTGGTGTTTGAATAGGTATAGATGGGTCAACATGAACAAAAGTATCAAGGGCTTGACTAAGTTCATTTTGAGAAGTCACAACAGGAAAAGGTAAGATATGTTTATCAGAAATATCATGAGGTAATTTATCAAATAAAAATTCATTTTAAAAAAAAGTAACATCACGAGAAAGAAATGTCTTTTTTTTTTCAGCAATATCATAAACTTTGTATCCATGATAACCGAAAGGACAACCAAGAAAAATGCATTTCGTGGCATGTGGAGCAAACTTATGACGTTAACACTTTTGGTGTGTGCATAACAAAGGCATCCAAAAACACGAAGATGTTTATATAGTGACTTGGCTTTAAAAAGTATTTTGTAAGGAGTTTTCCCATTTAGATTAGGAGTAGGAATACGATATATCAAATAGGTTGCAGCTAAAATACAATCACCCTAAAAGTACAATGGTAATTTAGCTTGGAATCATAATGCACGTGCAACTTCTAAAAGATGTCGATGCTTTCGTTCGTCTACCCCATTTTGTTGATGGGTGCAACACAAGTGCATTGATGCAAGATTCCATGATTTTGAAAAAAAGATTACATTTGATTAGAAAGCAAAAACTCACTCCCTTGATCAATACGAATTTTTTTAATAGGTGTCTGAAATTGAGTCTTAATCATGAAGTAAAAATTTTGTAACAGTTGATTAGTTTCAGATTTATGACGCATGAGATAAATTTAAGTACAACGAGTATAATCATCAACTATACTAAGAAAATAATGTGTGCTTGTGTATGTAGCTGTGCGATATGGTCCCCAAATATCACAAAAAATTAACTCAAAAGGCTTTTCTGAACGAAATTTAATTAATTGAAAAGGATTTCGAGTATTTTTAGCAAGTTGACATACTTCACAGCTTGAGTTGAAAGATGAGACATCAGATAGAAAAGACAAACGTCGCATTCGTTCTTTGGAAAGATGACCAAGCTGTAGATGCCATAGATTAGAACTTGATTCCTTAGTAACGTTCATTATTGAAGGGAATTGAGATAGGCTGTTGATGTGTTCATGGCGATATAGTCCATCTCGAACCTTACCCACTCCAATCAGCTTCTTCGACAAAAGGTCCTTAAAAACACAGAATGTTGGAAAAAAAATTGCAGCACAATTCAAATCTTTTGTTAGCTTACTTACGGATAAGAGATTGAAATTAAAATTTGGAACTAATAGAGAATCATTTAAATTTAAAAAAGGAGACAACTCAATAGATCCACTTTTGGTAGTAGAAACTGTAGAGCCATTTGGAAGTCTAATAGGTTTTGCATGAGGTGTGAAAACAGAATTAAAAAAAAAAAGTTTGGTGTCATATGATATGATGCTCCGCTATCAATGATCCAAGAATTATCATTTGTATTTGAAACAAAGTTGCGAAAAGGAAGTTTTTTACCAACTAAATTTGCAGTAGGTGATTGCTCTGTTGTTGAAAGTATAGACAATAATTGTTTAAATTGTTCATCAGTAAGACCATGAATTTGTATTGAAGGTCCAAATGATGATGATAACCCATTCTGAAGAGCATGGGAAGAAAGCTCATCTTTTTGTTGTGACTTGGTGCTAATAGGGGCTGCTATATGTTAACGATTTGAAGGTTTCCAATTTAGTGGGTATCCAACAATTTTATAGCATTTGGCCTTTATATGACCATGTTTTTCACAATAATCACAATAAGGTCTACCTCTTCCTTATGTTTCTTGTGCTCCTTGTTTACGTTGATGTTGACTCGACCGATTAGCCACGTAAGGCTTATTATTGACTGCTAAAACAGTGGATTCAATGGATGGTTGATCGGAAACATGGAGAAGATGTTGACGTTCTTCTTGGCGAATGATGGAATATGCTTTTCTAACATTTGGAAAAGGGTCCATGGCCAAGATTTGACTTCGTAGTTGAGAATATGAGTCATTTAGACCCATTAAAAATTGAAAAACTTTTTCAATTTCCTGCAATCCCTGCAATTCATTTGAAGTTCCACAAGTGTGAGAAGAAATAGTGGTTAGTGCAGATAACTCATCCCAATATGATTTTGATGTATTAAAATATACCAGCAATGGTTTTTGCTCTTGTTGATGGTTGCAAATGGCCATCTCAAGTTCATAAATACGTGAATTGTTGCTTTGAGACAGTCGCTCCTCCAATTCCAACCATAGAGATCATGGAGTATCACAATACATTAGATTGCTGGCAAGATCTTTCTCGATTGTATTGAGCATCCATGACAGAACCATATCGTTACATCACTCCCAAACTTTCAATTCTAGAGAAGTTGATGAAGGTTTCTCAATGCTACCGTCGATGAAGCCAAGTTTTTTTTAGCATTCAATGCCATCTTCATGGATTTTTTCCATTTTGAAAAATTACCTTCAGCTGTCAAAACATTAGAAAGAAGAATCACCCTCGGATGATCCGACGGATGAAGAAAGTATGGTGATGAGACATCAGATAAATCAATCTTTTTTATTTCTGAGTTAATGGACATGTTTGAATGAAGGATGAACAAAAAAAAGATAAGAAGCTAGTGAATCTAGCTCTGATACCATGTAAAAAAAATGATGAATGAATGAATTTCACTTCGCTATATCTTGATACTGTGTACAGGAAATACATATATACAAGAAAACTAAAAATAATAAAGGAAAATGAAGTAACGGTAACAAAAAAAAAAAAAGGAAAGAATAAAAAAGTTGTGTCATCAATCACAGAGACGGGAAAAAAAACCCGCATGAATAAAGGTTAAGTTTAACGATGATTGATTCTGTGAAATGGTAATTGATTATGTGAGATTCCGGCATTAATAAATTAAACTCTTGACCTTTTTTTTTTTCCCGAAGAATTTTCAAGCCAAAAGTTAAAAAGATCTTGTTCCATTTGACTAGACATTAATGATTGAAATGCTGAGGAGACGATAAGTTTATGTCAAACTTCGCAGGAACCTTTTTACTAACTTTCCAACATGCAAAGCCAAACGCCAGATGATGCCCGTGCATATGCAACCAAGCAACGTCTTACACGCGTTAACCAACCCCAAGTGGACTATCCCGTAAGCTTCATATTTAATGTCCCAAACTCTAGCAATCTACAATAGTTTTGAGACAACTTTCTTCATCAAGTATGATACGACATTGGAAAAGCTAAATTATGGGTTAATGACCTGATCACTGACATCCCATGTGGCAGATTCAGCCGTGAATGGTGGCCTCACTGTACACGTTCCCGCCGCCAGCTATCTAACATTATACTTTACTTTATAATTGTGCTGTATCGTTAGGGTGACGATGGAACTTTAACCAAGTATACATGTGTAAGATGACAAGGAATGGGTTCTCCTGTTAAACAATATTTATATATAACTAATACAAACAAGACAAAGAATGGAACGTGAGAAGTGACAAATTACAATATATTTCTTGCCTTCTAATACACTGCTATTTTGACTTCGACTGGATCTATTGGCTCTGCTGGACCTGACGACCAAAATTCACTTCGAAATCAGGAGGGAGTCATCAATCACTGGCTAATTGATGGAATGATATTGCAGATTGTAGTCTAATACTAATAGGAATGCATATTCTATCAAATTTGATACGGACACATTTGTTGAATTTTAAATGAAATCTAATATATATGATATTCTGTTACCATAAAAAGCTACGAATAGGAATGACAACGACTCATTAATATTATGTGAAATCAATAATTGTTGATCCATCAGTTCTAGCGCTTAAAAAAAAAAACATCTTTTAATTTTAATTTGCCAAATTTTGGTCATGATAGCAAAGATTTTGAATGTATGATCATTTTCTTAACACCCTCCAGGATTGGTAGCTTTCACAATTGATTTATTTTAGGATAAATTTGAAAAATGACCTTATTTAAAAGACTTTTTACATATAAATTAAAATTTATATGTCATAATATTATTCGATATTCAACACTTATTAACAATGTCATATATCTAACGATTGTATTTATAAAATATAACACACTTGTCGTACCCTATCAAATGTCAGGCGTTGTCGAAAATAAAATCTTCAGCGGCACTTGGGTCATCCGAAATGCACACTTACATTCGGGTCATTTTTTTTAAATTTCTCTTCATTTTATACCGAAAGCCGTTCTATTTCCAATTTTCAAAAGCTTTAAATTAGGATCCAAAATCATACTAGTATTCCTGAGACATGCCCAAGGAAACTCATGGTCAGATTTGGTACTTTAATGGGTCCCTTGGCATCAACAGCTTATAGTTTGTAAACCAAGGGCCAATCAACAAGAGCCACACGTCTTCTATTCGTCGGACGAAAACACCACTCATATTGAATCAAGCAAGTTTAGTATAAATGTAGTTTTCTTTGTTCCTCTTCAAAAACGATCCATAGAACATTAAAAACGATCCATAGATCATTAAAAACAATCCAAAACCAGAAACCAAAAAGCAAAGCTTTTTTGTCCAAAAATAGTTCTCTTTCAGCAAAACACAACACAAGCATCGTTCATCATTCGTCGGCCATGGGAGACAGCTCCACCACCAGCCGGGAGGGCCTGATGAGCCGTAACAAGTTCACCAGAAGCATATCGCATGCACAAGACGAGCTGCACAGCTTCAGATCGTACCTCCGATGGATGTGCGTGGATCAATCCAGTTTGTGGACTGCATGTCTCTCCTGGTCCGTGTTCATCCTTTTCACCATCGTTGTGCCTGCGATATCGCATTTCGTTTTGTCCTGTGATAGCTGCGATGGCCGCCACACACGGCCCTTTGATGGGTCGGTGCAGGTTTCATTGAGCAGCGTCGCCACGCTTTCGTTTGTTTGCTTAACTGGTTTCGTGAGGAAGTTTGGCCTAAGAAGGTTCTTGTTCTTTGACAAGCTTTGTGATGAGAGCGAGACAGTGAGGAAAGGTTATACCGCGCAGCTCAATGTATGCATGCAAATTTTCATCTCTCTCTCTCTTTTATTTTGTTTATTGGGATCGTAGAATATTTATATTTTTTTCTCTTTTATTGATATAAGATGATTTTAGACGCCATTATGTGATTTTTATCTAGATTTTAGTTTTGATTTTGATTATATTGAGAGCATCAGAGAATGATTTCTGGTCTTTTTTTTTTTTTTTTTTTTAATGGATGGAAAGAACAGAGGATTTGTGGGTTAGAAAACTTTTTGTTGGTTATAAATTGTTGTATGGTGGTTAAATTCATTTCGGACAATTTTTTTTTCTTGGGTTTTTTACGAGTTGATTTTATGAAATTGTAAATATTCAATTCTTTTTTGCAATCACCTTTACCATTTTCCTGATAAATGCGTTTAAAGAAGATCCGAGTGTCCAGAAACCGGGGCAATAATCAAGCTAGCTGGAGTTTGACTTTGATCAGCCCAACCGAAAGTTGAACTCGGTGAAAATAACATTTTTATACGCAAGTTGTCTTACTTCCCAACCACATGAAAGATTTGAAAAAGAAAACTAGTAATAATTAATAAAGGAACGACCTTTCTCTTAAGCATAAAGGATAATTCAAAAATATTGCAATATTTCATTCACAGCTGAACCGCAACCCAGAATAGTGGTTGCTGAATCTCTAGAATTAAACCAATTATGGAGTTTAGCTCTTGCTTGAGCATAGATTTATTAGGAACATTTTAGTTATAACTAGAAGAATGTAAAGTAACTAAAAGCACTTGAACAGTGTAACAGCTATAGAGCCTAGTTGTCCATGAATTGTCTATTCTAATGATCAAGTTAGCAATAGTAAGCACTTTTGGCTTATGGAATTTATGCTTTACAGAATAGACGCTTCAGGAATGTCTAATATCTACCAGATCTATATACTTTCTATAATGGTTTTTTTAATTGTGTGTGTTTATGTTTAAATTGATGCAAATGTGAATTGAATTTTGTTCATGTAGAGATCATTGAAGATACTCTCCGTTTTTGCCATACCATGCTTCGCTGTGGAGAGTGCATATAAGATATGGTGGTATACATCAGGTGCTTCACAAATCCCATTTTTGGGCAATGTTTACCTGAGCGATACCATCGCCTGCATAATGGAGCTCTTCTCCTGGCTCTATCGTACAACTGTCATTTTCCTTGTGTGTGTTCTCTTCCGTTTGATCTGCCACCTCCAGATCCTAAGGCTCCAGGATTTTGCTCTATTTTTCCAAACAGAGTCTGATGTGGAGTCTGTATTGTCTGAGCACCTTAGGATAAGGAGGCATTTGAGGATCATCAGCCATCGATATCGTGCATTCATAGTATGGTCCCTCATCTTGGTTACAGGGAGCCAACTTTCTGCATTGCTTATCACAACAAAGGCTAGCTCTGTTGTGAACATCTACAGAACTGGAGAACTCGCGGTATTAATTCTTTCCTCATTTTGTTAATTACTTAAAACTTGCACAGAAGTTAATATTAGTCTGCTACCAATAAATCATCCTTAAAAAGTCTTGCAGTCTGCCATACAATTTGTTATTTTATAATCATTTTGTCATTAGAATGAAATAGAAATCTCTTTTTCATCATGACTTTGTAATTTCCTTGCCTGGAAGTGCATTATTATATTAAAATTTTTCACACCTTTACAAAAAGAAGTGTCCCTCCTAGTATACTTCTGAAAGAATTATGAAATTCTGAAATGACAACAGGTATGACTTTGCTGTATCATTAGTTGTCCATTGTCTCTTGAATTGAATAGTACTGAAGTATTAAGAATCATGCTGTGGTTCAAACAGGTGCTTTCATGGTCAAGTTTGCTAGTACCGATTATGGGAAAGAGGGCACTGACAAAGATGACATGATTCAGATTAAAGATGGAAAGAGCACTAACTTGTGTTTATGTGATTAAATTTCTGCAGCTGTGCTCCTTAACCCTGCTCACTGCACTCCTCATATTATTGCGAAGTGCAACGAAAATCACACACAAGGCACAAGCTGTCACATGTCTTGCTTCTAAGTGGCACGTTTGTGCAACACTGGAATCATTTGATCCAAATGACGGCGAGACTCCTAGGGTTCCAACTAGTAGTAGCCGAATCTTGCCCGTAGTGAGTCTCAATGCTGATTCAGACAAAGATGATGTTGGTGATGAAGAAGATGACTTGGACAACACAAACATTATCCCAGCCTATGCATACAGCACCATGTCATTCCAGAAGAGACAAGCTCTAGGTAAGTCAAGACTCTCAAACAACTTATGATTCTATAATTAGTTCTATAATCTTTCTTATTCAAACTATACATTATAAATGTGCTCAGATGATTTTCTTTCAATTTGTTATGGCAGTGACCTACTTTGAAAATAATCGAGCTGGCATTACACTGTATGGGTTCATGCTGGACCGTTCCACACTTCACACCATTTTTGGTCTACAGCTATCTCTTGTTCTGTGGCTGCTTGGAAAGACAATTGGCATTTCTTGAGAAGACTTTTCAGCCATTGTCTCCAGAATTGCTAAAGGCCATTTACATGTAAACGAGAGATTGGAGGTTGTTGGGCTACTCATAGGTTTTTATATCTATTCAATTTCATATTCATTTTTTCATTGTATGATTAGTCTTTGTTTCTCTTTTATATTCCTACATTCCGTTCATTTCTTGTAAATTTGCTTTATTTAGCCATCATTATTGATTGATGTCATTTTTCTTAATGGTGTTCATTTGAATGGGATTTGCTACTCAAGCAACACAAACTCCAGAATTTGGTAGGCTCTAGTGGTTATTAGAAAGAAAAGTGGGGATCACAATTGGGCCCCCGATTCTCCAATTACTCAACTTCGAAATGGTGCGCGGATCTCCAAAAGCTTTTATTGTGGATATATTTTCTTTATTTATTATCATTTTTATAAAAATATAAAATTTTAATTATAAATCATTACATAAAGATAATAAATTTAAAGTTTATTCAGCATAATATTTAACAAAATTTCACATCTCAATCTTAATATTAATATAGATAATAGGGGAAATTCAAGACTTTGGGCCAGCATTAACAATGGGATGAAAATAGATCGTTTTTGAAAACATTGCTTTCAAGTGATTTAAAATGACAGTTACGACTTCAAATAAAAAATCTATAAATTACATTAAATGGAAGTCTATCTTTGTACCCATTTATAAAACAATGATTTGGATTTAATTTATCTAATTTAAATGAAAGTTTATATTTAGTCCATCTATGAATCAATAACAGTAAGTATTTTTCTAGTTAATTATATTAAATGGAGATCCATTGTTTTTGTCCATCTATTAAACAATAATTTTAATTGAATTTATCTATTTTAGATGGAAGTCTATATTGAGTCCATTTAAGATTTCCTCAATAACATAATACATTTTTTGAAGTTTACATTAAATGGAAGTCTAGCTTTATATCCATCTATTAAATCATGATTTTGATTGAATTAATCTTAATTAGATAGAAGTCCATTTGAGTCCATCAATGTATACGTTCATAACAGAGGCTTTTTCTTCGAAGTTAGACTAAAATAGAAATCCATATATCTGTTCATCCAATTAAAAGTTAAATAAAAATTAAAATTTGCCACCATTTGAACCCATTGAAACATGAGACAAATTGAAAATGTGTTTCCCGCCAATTTATCCTATGAAACCTTAATTTAAAATTTATTATCATTTCCCGCCATTTGAACAATTGAAAACTTAAATTAATTTTGAGAATTGGTTTCCCACCATTTGAATATATTAAATTAAAAAAACAAATTGAATTCCCATCACTTGGTCCTATGAAAACTTATATAATAATTAAGAAAATATTAAATTAAAAAAACAAATTGAATTCACATCACTTGGTCCTATGAAACCTTATATAATAATTAAGAATGCATTTCCTAGCACTTTAACATATGCAAGGAGTTATATTAGACCAACAATGGGTTGGTTCAAGTGGCAGGAGGTGAGTCAGGTGACCAATGAGGGAGTGGTAAGGCCACTATGAGGTCCTAGGTTCAACTCTTCACATCTGTCTCATGATTTAAGTGAAAGACAAGAGTAGTCGGTTACCATTAGTACACACACATATATACAACCTCTTCAACAATCTTATTTTAATTACTTTACCAAATAAAAAATCTTATTACTTATAATTCAAATTGGTTGAGAGAAATAATGAAAATATTATAACATTTTCATTTTCCCATTGCCTAGCAATTAAAACACTAAAAGGAGACTAAATTGGACTTATTATTGACCATATATATTCATATAGACATGCATAAAAGTACAAGAGCATCCAAATCGATGATTTTTTTTTTTTGATAATTTGATGTGAGTTTACATGTTATCATTCAATCATGTAAATTATTTTATTGATTATATTTGAGTCAATTAATATATATTTTTCGTATGTCAAGCATATTCAAAATAATATAATAACATTTATTACATATTAAATACATCCAACTATGAGAAAAACAGTTTAATATACTGTTGGTGTTAACGTCAAGCATATGACATACACATGTTCAAAATTTTGGTTAACTTGTGATAAAAGTATTTAAAGTGTTTTACTCCTATTTTACTGTTTCTAGCTAATTATTATAGAAAGTATTTTGATAATTATCTCTTTCTTGATCAGGATAATATTTTGTATCCTAATCAAAATAGGAAGATAGTTAATATATCCTTATTACTTTAGGAGATTAACTATAAAACATTTTCCTATTTTGTTTTATCCTAATCCTAATGTGATTTTGATTGAGATCCTTACAGGACTTTTAGGAAGATTGTATCAAGACTTCTCACTATATATTTACAAGGCTTTTCAGGCGGCTGATCACACGATGATTAAGAGATTTGCGGGTTAGCTGAATTGGGTGTGTTTTTGTGAGAGAGTCTATGTCTTGGCATTCCATGAATTAATAGAAAAGAGTTTCAACGCAAAAGGAATGTCTTCTTTGATTTGATTCTTGAGTCTTTTGATTCATGTATGAGTGATAGAAATCGTACATGAGTTGTTGATTAAGTCTGTGTGAGTTAGTAGACACTTGGGATAACTTGCGGGTTAAGTGTTTATGTAATTCTGTGTCAGACGTCATTTTTATGTGTAACTTAACAGTGTGTTGTTAAGTTATCTACGACAGAGAGTGGGCAGTGTCACTAGAGTTTAAGATCTTGGCGGGATTTTGTTTGTCAAAGATTAAGTCAGTGTGTGAGAGTGAGTCAGCACTGTAAAAGGTCCTAAAGATTGTACAAATAAGAACTTAGTGAATTGCAGCTCTATAGCTGTTCGTGGCTGTAGGTTTTATAACTGCATACTTCCAGAACTCTCAATTGGTATCAGAGCAGGTTCACTGATAGAAAAGTGAAGAAAACGATCATACTAATCTGGAAGGATGGAGTTTATTCGCACTGGAGGATCCGGAATACAACCACCCATTCTCGATGATGGTAATTATTCATATTGAAAGGTAAGAATGATGATGTATATCAAATCTCTTGATGACAGGGCATGGAATAGTGTGCTTAAAGGATAGACACCGCCAACAAAGGTGAATGCTTGTGGTGATTCCGAACCGAAACCTGAGGATGGATGGACTAATGAAGAATACCGATGTTCCAGCTGGAATTCAAAGGCTTTTAACGCAATCTTTGCCGCAGTGGACTTAAACAACTTCGGATAGATTTCAAAATGCAAAGTGGCCAAAGAAGCATGGGACATACTTGAGGTAAAACATGAAGGTACTGCATCTGTTAAAAGATCTAAATTGATGAGATTAAATTCTCAATTTGAAAATCTGATGATGCATGAGGATGAGTCAATTTCTGAGTTTTACTCTAAGATATGTCACATTACAAATTCGGCATACATGCTTGTCAAAACTTTCACTGATGCAGAAATTGTTAGCAAGATAATTAGGTCTGTTTCAGATAAATTTTAACCTAAAATCTCAGCCATTGAGGAAGTTAAAAACACTGATGAGATGAGAGTTGATGAACTGATTGGCATTCTCCAAAACTTTGAAATTAATCAGAGTACTAGGAAGCAAAAAGGTAAAAGCATTGCATTCACTATGAAAACTGAAAAATCTGATGATGAAAGTAGTGATGAGCTTGATGAAACTGATTCTAAACAGATTACTTTTCTAACAAGAAATT
Source organism: Boswellia sacra (assembly GCA_013180625.2). NCBI lineage: Eukaryota > Viridiplantae > Streptophyta > Magnoliopsida > Sapindales > Burseraceae > Boswellia > Boswellia sacra. The sequence goes on from SNVD02009882.1 coordinate 151,083, forward strand.
ATGTCAAGTTTATGAAAAGAAATTTCAGGAAAAAGAATCAAGGAAAGCCATCAAACTCAAGCGAAGAAAAATTCAGAAAGTTCAGCAAGGAGAATGACAAGAGGAAGCCAAAACAACCTGAAAAGAAAGGGCAAATTTAGTGTTATGAATATTTTGGTTATGGGCATATTCAATATGAATGTGCAAATCTCAAGAAGAAGAATAAAGGGTTGACAGCAACCTGGAGTGATGAATCAGAATCCGAGTCAGAAGATCAAGACTGCATGAGCAACTTTGTTGCATTTACTACATCGGCAGTTGACAAAGGAAAGACTGTTATGTTTGACATAACAAAAAATTGCAGAAACAGTATTGATCATTTGGATGATGAAGAAGGACCAGAATACTATGAAGAGTTACAAGAGATATACAATGCACTCTATGGTGAATGGCTGAGTCAGAAGGAAGAAATTAAAGCCTTGAGGAAGAAGATTGAGGAGCTGGAATGTGAAAAATCCTTTGCTGAAAATCAGATCATAGCACTGAAAACTGTTTTGACAGACAAAATAGCACATATTGAGAAAATCACAAAAGAACTGGTTGAAAGCAAGAGGTGTGTTGATCAACTCAAAATTGGAGCTGTCAAACTTGATCAGGTCTTGAACCTTGGAAGAGACAACTCCAACAAACATGGATTGGGATACACAGAAGGAAACGTTGCATCTTCATCCAAAACAGTCTTTGTGAAAGCTTCAACATCTGGTGAGAATCTTGAACTTAACTCATCAAAGTCAAGTTCTAATTCTAAGAACAGTGAAATGTATGTTTCTCCACTGAGTTCATTCAAATCCAGTCCTGAAAAGGTAAGAAAATTCATTCCTATTTGTTATTTTTGTGGTAAAAAGGGACATATTAGACTTAGATGCTTTAAATTGTTGAATCTTTGGCATAAAAGGTCGAAACAATTTAAACTGTTATCAAAACCACAACAGCAGTGGGTTAAGAAAGATAAAACAATATGTCATGTTGCCTTTACTGTATTTAATCATGCATCTAATGATTTGTGATATTTTGACAGCGGTTATTCCAGGCACATGACTGGAAATAAATTGTTTCTAACAGATTTTAAAGCATGCAGGGATGGAAATGTCACCTTTGGAGATGGAACAACAAGTAAGATCATTGGTAAAGGGACTTTGAATGTCAAAGGTTTACCCAATTTTCAAAATGTCTTGTTAGTTTAAGGTTTGAAAGCTAATCTTATTAGTATTAGTCAAATATGTGATGGCAAGTATGTTGTTAATTTCACACAAAATAAATGTATGGTCTTAGATGATTTTGGTAAATGCATTCTTGAAGGTAATAGATCTTCGGATAATTGTTATTTGGTTAAGATTGCATTTCAAGCTAGGATTTTGGATTTGGAATTGTGGCATCAAAAGTTAGGACACTTAAATTACAAAGACTTGGTTAAATTAACTAAGTTAGGTGCGGTAAAAAGAGTTCCTAAACTTGATGACAAAGTTAATGGAATTTGTGGACCTTGTTAAATGGGAAAACAAATTCGAAGTTCACACAAGTCAAATCCACATCTTAGCACATCCAAAATACTTGATTTGCTTCACATGGATCTTATGGGTCCTATGCAAATTGAAAGTATTACAGGTAAGAGATATATATTTGTTTGTGTGGATGATTTTTCTAGATATACTTGGCTTGATTTCATAAAGAAAAATCTGACACTTTTGATGCTTTCAGGAACCTTTGTGTTAAGCTTGAAAATGAGCAAAATATGAATATTGGAAGGATTGTGAGAATAAGAAGTGATCATGGCAAGGAGTTTGAAAATGTTAGCTATGCTGATTTTTGTAAATATCATGGAATTGATCATGAATTTTCAGCTCTTAAAACCCCTGAACAGAATGGCATTGCAGAAAAGAAGAATAGAACTCTTCTAAAGATGGCTAGAGTGATGTTCAATAGCAAAAAGTTGACCAAGAGGCTATGGGCTGAAGCAATAAGCATGGCTTGTTATATTTCAAATAGAGTTTTTCTTAGATCTGGCACTAATCAGACACCTTATGAGATTTTGAAAGGAAGAAAATCTAATTTGAAATATTTTCATGTCTTTGATTGCAGGTGTTACATCTTAAACGACAGAGAACTGTTAGAAAAATTAGATCCAAGGAGTGATGAAGGAGTATTCGTGGGATATGCTCAAAACAGCAAAGCATTCCGAGTTTATAATCTGAGAACTGAGGCTGTCATGGAATCTGCAAATGTAGTATTTGACGACCTTGATGTTTATTCACAGTACTCACAAGAGGAAAAGATAACCAGCTTCACAGAAGATTTAGAAAAGTCAGATTCAGACAACAACAAAAAGGAAGATGTTGTTATGAAGGAAGAAACAGCTGCTGTTACACCTGACGTAACAGTAACATCTGACAACTCAGATTTGAACAAAAGTTCAACCCGGGATGATGAAGAGAGAAAATATCCACCCATATGGATTCAGAAGGCACATCCAACAAGTTCTATCATTGGGATACCAGATGGCATGATGATAACGCGAAGTAAGGTAAGAAATCAGGTAAGGTTTGCATGTTATGTTTCTTTAGTTGAACCAAAAAATGTGAAAAAAGCTTTAAAAGAAGAAGTGTGGATTCAAGCTATGCAAGATGAACTTAATCAGTTTAAAAGGAATGAAGTATGAGAATTAGTTCCTAGGCCAAGTGGTACAAATGTCATTGGAACTAAATGGATTTTCAAAAATAAAACTGATGAAAGTGGATAAGTAGTTAGAAATAAAGCTAGGCTAGTTACACAAGGTTACACACAAGTTGAAGGCATAAACTTTGATGAAACCTTTGCACCAGTAGCTAGACTTGAGTCAATTAGATTACTACTTGCTATTGCTTGTTTGCTTGATTTTAAATTGTACCAAATGGATGTTAAAACAACATTTTTAAATGGCTATCTCAATGAAGAAGTTTTTGTTGAACAGCCTAAGGGATTTGAAGATCCTAAGCATCCCAATTTTGTATACAAATTGCACAAAGCTTTGTATGGTTTGAAACAAGCTCCTAGAGCTTGGTATGAAAGGTTGACTAATTTTTTAATCAACAGAGGTTATAAAAGAGGCAGCAACGATAAAACCTTTTTTATCAAACATGCATCAAACTATTTTATTGTTGCTCAAATATATGTTGATGGCATTGTTTTCGGATCAACTAACAAAAGCAAAATTAATGAGTTTGTTCAGTTGATGTAGGAAGAGTTTGAGATGAGCATGGTAGGAGAATTAAATTTCTTTCTTGGATTGCAGGTTAAGCAAATGAATGATGGGATATTCATATCTCAATCAAAATATGCTAAAAATCTTGTAAAGAAATTTGGGCTTGAGAATGCAAAACCAATGAAAACTCCTATCAGTACTAATCTAAAACTTTCAAAATATAATGCAAGGAAAGAAGTTGATGCAAGCTTATACCGAAGCATTATTGGCAGCCTACTTTACCTCACAGCAAGCAGACCAGATTTGAGCTTTAGTGTAGGACTTTGTGCAAGGTTTCAAGCAAATCCCAAAGAATCACATCTTGCAGCAGTAAAGAGAATCATCAGGTATGTACATGGAACATGTGATTATGGAATATGGTTTTCTAAAGATACAAATGATTGTCTTGCAGGGTTCAGTGATGCAGATTGGGCAGGAAATACAGATGACAGAAAAGTACTTCGGGAGGTTGTTTTTATCTTGGCACTAACTTGGTTTCTTGGCACAGCAAGAAGCAGAATTCAATTTCCTTGTCTACAGCTGAAGCCGAATACATAGCAGCAAGGAGTTGTTGTACACAACTGTTGTGGATGAAGCAAATGTTGAGTGATTATGGTATTGAACAAAATCCCATTACTGTGTTTTGTGATAATACCAGTGCCATAAATATTTTCAAAAATCCTATTCAGCATTCTAGATCAAAACACATTGACATTGGATACCATTTTATAAGGGAACTAGTGGAATCTAAGGTGATACACATTGAGCACATCTCTACAGATAAACAATTGGCTGACTTGTTCACTAAGGCATTGAACACAACAAGGTTTGAAAATCTAAGAAAAGCCTTAGGTATCTGTCAGTTATATAAATGAACACAGTATTATGTTATGTTACTCATATCTGTAGTATCATAAGTTTCTTTCTAAATTAGCATGTTTTGAGCTGTGATATAAAAAATTGTGTGAATAATTAAATGCTGGTTTAAAAATAAAAAATACAGAGAGGGCTACTAGTATATGATGTGTGAAAGCCATCCATTGAGAGTAACTTCATTGTATCTGGGAAATATGGTGAGGTCACCCACTCAAATGGAAAATGGCTACCTCTATACATGTGTGAAAGCTACTGTATTAATTAGCAAATTCACATTGAGACCAACTTTTGTGTGTGTAAGAAGCATGCTCAAGTTGTCCACTTAATAGATTCAAAATAAAATTTCATGTGTGAATTATTCAGCTCCAAAAATTATGCTTTCTTAGAATGAAAAATATGATAATTCAGATATTACTATTGTAATATTTTTAACTGTGTTCTGTTACGTTTTCATAACAATGTCCTATGTGCTTATCCAAAAAATTAAGTCACTTGTGTGTCCATGTGTCATATTTTGCCATGTCAGCATCATTGAATTAAGAGGGAGAGGTCTCAATGGCGGGAGTCCTTATTCTATCAGTATTCCTTATTTGAATTTAATTCAAATTTGAATTGAAGTGTTTTGAAGGGAGTTATTAAACAGTTTTTGGAAAGGAAAATCATTAATTAATTTTTGTTGAAAAACAAAATTTCCTAAAAAAACGGCCTAATATATATAACAAATAGTTTGTGGGCTTTTCCTATTCATGTAATCCCTCTTCCACAGTTGCTTCCCTGTCTCGCATCTCTCTGTTTCTGTTCTAAAAAAAATTCTACAATTTAGAAACCCTAGCTATGGCGTCTTCAAACTCAATAGCTAGTGCTTTTTCTTCAAGCAGCTCTAGTCATGATAGTAGTAACAGTAGCCTGTCGCCTCCTACGCAACAAAGACAAGCAAAGACAGCAGTTGACCTAGCCATGAGCGAGGACGAACAAATGCCAGTGTAGAGAATCAAAGAAAAGATCAAGCCGAAATACAACAAATTTCTCACGGCTGCAATCAAACAGAAGTTTGACAAGATCACTTCACAAAGGAAGCTTCAGTTAGAACGACTTGTGAAACTCTCGGACTTCAACTCCTATGGTGTCAGTGAGATGATAGAGTCCAATTACTGGACTCGAACGGTATCAAATTTTCTTCCTCCTGTTAAAACCTTAATTCAGGAATTCTATGCTAACATATCAAGCACCATAGATGATCCTAAGAGTGTGCATTATCATAGAGTCTACTGTTGGGGGAAGTTTGCGAAATTTTCTCCCAATGTCATAAATTCTTTTATGGACATTCCAATAGGAAGCATGCATTCTCTAGATGAAGAGTTTAACATGGCTGATATAATCAAGGAAGTTACTGGTCGAACAGATATAGAATGGAAATCCAGAGATGGTCTTGACCAGAAATATCTTAAGAAAAAATACCGAGTGTTACACAAAATCGCTCAATTTAATTAGTTTCCATCCTCCCATCAAAATGAGGTTCGAGAAGATAGACTGAAACTCCTGTTTTGTTTAGGAACTAATAGGCTAATGAATTTTGGACTGTTAGCTTACAGAACAATTGTTCACATCGGATCTTATCACTCGGATTACTACCTGCTTGTGTTCCCTTGTCTGATACAAGGCATACTTGCTTAGAACAATGTTCTTGTAAGTTCTAGTGAACAAACTGAGGTTCTGTCTAAGGCAATCACCAAGGGTTTCCTTCAACGATTGCATGATCAAATAGATCTACCTGCACCTGAGCCTAAACCTACAAGAGTCAGGCAGAATCAATTGAAATCTGTTGAGGAAAAACTTGACTTAATCAATACTGCTTTGATAGAAATTTTACAGGATTTAAAGGATATTAAACACAAGCAATCTGTGTTGGAAAGTAAGTTTCTTGGACAGTTTCAATCCACAGCACCACATTCCATGGCACCTGAACCTGAACCTGTGATTCCAGAAACACCAACTACTGATATTCCAGAAACCACTGCACCACAATCTAAGAAAACAGCTCCAAGTCCATCAAGTCCAGTTGCACAGCCTGCTGTTAAGAAAGACAAAACAGTGGCACAGAAGCCAAAAGAAAAATCCAACAAGTCTTCTGTCAAGAGAAGTATCCAAAAGGGAAAGAAGAAACTGAAAATGGTGAAGAAATCATCTGGTCAGAAGAAGCAGACATCCGAAACATCGGCTCCTACTTTGCAAGATGAGTCTGATTCAGATGAACCAACAAAAACAGATTCCGAAATGAAACAGCCTTCACCACTTGCTAAGAAAGAATCCCTGGATATTCCTGAACCTGTAGCAGCTGAAGAAGAACCTCATCCACCATCACCCCCTCTGCCAGCACATGAGTTACCAGTTTCATCTTCACAACCGCCTGCTCAAACCACTGAAAAAAGTGCAGAAAGAATCGAAAGGGAGATACGTAGAGTAGTTGCTGAAGTTACAGCTACTTCCTCGGATACAACTGAAGTTCCTCCAGCACCAACTCCTACTGCACTACTAGCCCTAGTTGTAGCTCCAACAAAACTAGCGTTATCTGATCAGCAAACCTCTACTCCTAAGCGCAGGGTTAAACATGTGGCTCGCAAATTTGTCAAACGCCCTAGCAGCTCTACCTCACCATCGGTCAAGAAGTCTCCCAGACTTGGTTAGATTTTGGCCACTTGCGCTGAAATCAAGGGGGAGAAGAAGATCACATCAAGGGGGAGAAAATTCAATGAATTTACCTTGGCTGTTTCTATTTTAACTACTTTTATTAGCTGCTGAACTACTTGTTTTTATTCTATTCTGAACTATTTTTGTTTATTTTTTTGTTTTGTTTTATTCTCTCAGCTTACTAATTTTGCTATGTTACTTGTTTCTCAAAAGGAATAAGTAAGAAGTGAGGGGGAGAATGGCTCTGTTATATTTGTATGCACTTGCATGACTTTATTTGCATCAGTACTAAGAAAGAATGCTGTAGATGATTTTGCGTACAGTTGTGTTTAACATACATTTTCATTTGTTTTGCAGTCTGTGTATATACTAGTGACACTTCACTTGGTACTATGTTCTGTCATATATCTCATGACAGTGTGCTGTTATGTGATACACAACAGCTTTCTGATGATTTATTTGCTTGGGTTATTTGTCTTACAATTAATGATATTTTTCAGTGATAACTAGTTTATCATGTGTTGTTCTTAGAAACAGTTAAGTGTTTTCATCACAAGTTACCAAAAAGGGGGAGATTGTTGGTGTTAACGTCAAGCATTTGACATACACATGTTCAAAGTTTTGGTTACCTTGTGATAAAAGTATTTAAAGTGTTTTACTCCTATTTTACTGTTTCTAGCTAATTATTATAGGAAGTATTTTGATAATTATCTCTCTCTTGATCAGGATAATATTTTGTATCCTAATCAAAATAGGAAGATAGTTAATATATCCTTATTACTTTAGGAGATTAACTATAAAGCATTTTCCTATTTTGTTTTATCCTTATCCTAATCCTAATATGATTTTGATTGAGATCCTTACATAACTTTTAGGAAGATTGTATCAAGACCTCTCACTATATATTTACAAGGCTTTTCAGGCGGCTGATCACACGGTGATTAAGAGATTTGCGGGTTAGCTGAATTGGGTGTGTTTTTGTGGGAGAGTCTATGTCTTGGCATTCCATGAATTAATAGAAAAGAGCTTCAACGCAAAAGTTATTTAATATACATATAGTTATCAAACCAAGAATTTTAACATGTATAACAAATTGCATATTTAATATTTGATTTCTTTAAACGATCTAATTATGTGATAAATTGTCAATTTCGGATTGAAATTTTAAAAGGTGTATATATCCATATATTAAGTTACAAATTTATTTTGTTATAATAATTATAAAATCACGACAATCACATATCAATTTTTACAAATTTAGCTTAGAATCTTAAGATGACATAATAAACCAATGAAATAAAAAGAATATATATACAATGGCAGTCAACAATTCATATCAAATTTCCAATATTTTTTTTGCTAAATTAAAATTTTAATTTAATGCATGAATTATTTGTACATATATCATTATTTTTATTAGATGTTTTGCATTTTTAACATGCGCTTAGCACCATTGGATAATTAATTATATATACAAAATTTGAAGCAAGTCCTAGCCCTATCCCTATCCCTAAATTTTCAAAATCTAAATCCCTAATCCGTTAGTGTAACCATAAAACGAAAATATTAAAATTTAAAAGAACAGTTTAAACATAGAAGGACATTCATCTTCAATCTACTTATATGAATGTTTATACTCCTAAATAAAAATAAAAATATGGGAGTTTATTTTTACGTCCATTTGTTTGAATGCTTTAAGATTTTATTAGATATTTTAAAAAAACAAACAATGATAACATAGAAAGACATTCGTCTTAGTTCCAGTTATCGGTATATATATATATATATATATATATATATATATATATAGAGAGAGAGAGAGAGAGAGAGAGAGAGAGAGAGAGAGAGAGAGAGAAGAGAGAGAGAGAGAGAGAGAGAGAGAGAGAGAGAGAGAGAGAGAGAGAGAGAGGAGAGAGGCTATCCATCTTAGATTCATTTGTCTGAATAATTTAACATCTTATTCAATATTTTAAAATATTAAATGATTTTAACATAGAAAGAAATCCATCTTCGGTTCACTTATTCGAATGCTTAGACTACTAAATAAAAATAATAATATTAATCTTCTATAAAAAACAATATAATAATTGCAAAACTGATGCTTATCCGAATGCTTAGACTACTAAATAAAAATAATAATATTAATCTTCTATAAAAAACAATATAATAATTGCAAAACTGATGCTGAAGTTATAAACAAAATGTAAAATTAGAAGATAAATATTTTATACATAAATAAATACATGATAATGTAAATTTAGTATATAATGCATAATTATAATCTCAAAAATATAATTCAACATAATTATTTAAACTATATCAAAATAATATTAAAATCGATATACAACTTTTAAATATATCATAGAAATAGTATATCTAAAATATATAGAGAAATAATAACATAAAATTGTAAGTTTAAAATAGAAATTGCAAAAATAATAATCATCATGTATTCAATACAAATCTTCAAAATGAAACAAAATAATTGTCGAAGTGATATACAAGTTGTAAGCAAAACATAAAAATATAAAATGAATGTCTAATTTATAAATTTGATTATGAAGTTGTAAATTTGATGTTAAACGTGTAAATATAATATAGATTTGTAATTCATTATAAAAATTCAAAATGCAACAAAATAATTATAAAAGTAATAAACAAGTTGTAAAAATAACACAAAAATAGAATGTGATCATGATTTTTTTAAAAAGCAACAAAATAATTATAAAAACTATGTACAATTTATAAATATAAGATAACAATTATATATGACTATTAAACTGACAAATTATAACATAAAATTACAAATTTAATATACTATTTGTAAATAAAATACATATTATATAATTTAATATAGCTTTTTAAAATACAACAAATTAATTGTAAATGCAATATACAAGTTGTAAACATAACATAAAAATAGTATATTAATATAAAACTAATAAGTTATAACATAAAATTGTAAATTCAATGTAGCATTTGTAAATAAAATACAGATTACATAATCAAATATAACTTTTCAAAATACAACAAATTAATTGTAAATGCAATATAGAAGTTGTATACATAACATAAAAATAGAATATTAACATAAAATTGATAAATTATAAAATAAAATTGTAAATTCAATACACATTTTTAAATAAAATGCAGATTATATACTTTAATATAACTTTACAATATACAACAAATTAATTGAAAATATAAAATACACGTTGCAAAAATAACATAAAAATATATATTAACATAAAATTGATAATTATAAAATAATAATTGAAAATTAAAAAATGCTTAAATATAACCTAAATAATGTAATTCGATTTAGTCTTTAAAAATACTTAATAAATAAAGTAAAATAAATATAAAATTTGTAAACATAATATCAAAACAGTAAATGAATATTGTATTTATAAATAAGAATATGAATTTGAGAATTAAATTAATGATACATAAATGGAATATAGATTGTGTAATTTAATATAATTTTAAAACTATAAATAATAATCATAAAAATAAAATAAAAGTTGAAAAAATAATATGAAAGTAGTAAATGGCCATTATATTTATAAATGATAATAAAAAATTGTAAATTTCATTTAAAATGCGTAAATAGAATAAAAATAAGTTATTTAATAAAAATTTTAAAAATAAAAAATAAAACCTTAATTTAATCTAAAATTATTTTTTATATTTCTAATATATTTATTGGTTCATTTACAAAATTTTGATTAATTTTCTTAATAATCCCATAATGCTTTATTTTTTAAAATCTTTTTTCGTAATTAAAAGAAAATACTTTTTCATTATAACTCTAATTTGTAACCTGAATAACAGGTAAAAGACAACCATTATAACTTATTTAATTTTTATAAATAATTAATAGTAGAGATTATCATATTTAATCCAACAATCGATTTTAATCTCCTTATTGATACTGAGATTTTTTATCCCACATCATCGAATTACCCAGATAATAGACTTTAGTTTCCTTTTGTCTTAAGTTTTGAAACTTAAAAATTTATTTTTTTTAAAATTTAATTCGAGGATTCATGTCGAGAATAGATGTTTTCCAATCCTCGTACATAAAATATTCATTTTTTCTAACTTAAACAATGATCAAGTTTGTGAGCCCTGACGTGAGCTAGATTGCCATCCTAAAAAAAGATACGATAAATCATATTTATTTAAAAAAAAAAAGAACTGCTCATTCTTTGATATCAAAATATAAAATTTAAAATAAATTTGAAGAGTTAAAAGAATTAACACTTAGAACACATTTATTTGGACTTCTTTGCTGTCTAAAAGAACTTTTTACATTAAAATGATTTTTTTTTATTTAGTTTGTTTGGGTGTCATATAAGAAGAGCTTATAGATGAGTAAAAAGATATTTTGTCTTTTAAGAGAAGCTCATAATTGATGTTTTTAGAAAAATTTCTTTTTGTCTTTTTTTAGTTATAAAATTTCAAATATACTTTTACTTTTTTTAAAAAATTTAACTCGTCATCCCTTCGTTAAAAAATTATTGTAGTAATTTAACATTATTAATAAGCACTTGTGAATTTATTCAATCAAGCAACCAATAATGTTTTTTTTTTATAAAAGCTATATTTTTCCATAATAATGTTATATTTACAATCAAATTTTACAACTAACTTCTCACAACCTGAATTGAAAAAATATTATTTGAGATATAATTATCATATAATATATTATAACTTTCCTTATCTACTTTCCTTATCTATTTTTATTTTTTTACTCCTCGGACAAATTTTACTGATAGATCTAGTATTGGTCATATCTAAAAACTTTACTCCAATAAAATTTACTTTAATAAACTTTATTTAGACAAACCAAAATAAAGGGTCGTAAATCTTGTGAACTAATAATAGAAAAAAATATCTTTAAGATGTAAGTTGAAAATGACACCAACATGATGAAATTTAATCACTATCAAACGGATAAAATGCATTCCACGTCAATGGAACTGGGTAAACCTATTGAAACTCTAAGCACGCGCCACGCTGGCCTCCACTTAAATGCGCGCAAGTGACAATAATAATATAGAAAAAAACGCCGTCGTGTAACAAACACCGTGTAGTGTACCAGACGCAACGACGACGTATCACTTCATTTTCTCGTTTTTGTCTTTTACTTTCTCGTTTCGTCGGCGATAAGGACATGAGAGCAGTAACACAGGCGCGATATTAACTGTTTTCTGGTTTTTGTTTCACATTCTGTTGTTTTAGTTCTGTTTTTTCCGAAAGCAACTGAGAACAAAAACATTAAAAACAAGAAAACAGAAACAACAAGAGAAACACAATCCAGGAAACGTTTTTTGTTCTTCATCATTCCTTGGAGTGATGGAGATATTGAGTCCGATGGCTTCGTGTTCGAAAGAGCACCAGAAGATCTACCAGGAGTGGTTCAGTTTTGCTGATTCAGGTACATTCATTCTCTTCTGTTCATTTTCTAATTTCGAACTTGAATGTGTTTGTTTCCATTTCAGCACAAAATTTGGTCTCTGTTTGATTACTATGAATTTGAGAAGATTGAGGTAGATTAGCAATAGGTTTTATTTTACAAATTTCTGTAAATTTATATATAAATCGCATTTTTGTACTTCGTTTCCGAATCCGATTGTTTGTAATTTTAGATGGTGATGGTCGAATTACGGGAAATGATGCAACGAATTTCTTCGCTTTGTCAAATTTATCTCGGCAAGATCTCAAGCAGGTAATTTTGTTATTTTATTTTACTTGTGCTTATTGGTTGATCTCACTTAGTGGTTCACGTTTTGGTTTTCGTGTTGTTTCTTAGTTCTAGACTGTATCTTTACTTCATTGTTGCTGTTTCTGTTGTTTCAAAGGTTTGGGCAATTGCAGATTCGAAGCGGCAGGGATATCTTGGTCTCAAAGAGTTCATCACTGCTATGCAGGTTACACTTTCTGTGTCTTCAAGCGGCGGAAATTTTAATTATTAGTTCATTTTTTGGAAGCTGACTAGTTCATTTTTTTTTGTTTCTGTAGTTAGTTTCTCTAGCACAAGATGGACATGAGATAAAAACTGATCTCTTGAATAGCAATGGTAAACCGTTTCAGATATATTTGTTTTCTAGGATTAATTATTTCAAAGTTGATAGATTTTGTTGCACATTTATTTTTTGATAAGCATTCTGTTTTTGTTGCTTTCCTTATGATTTATATCTTGTACAAGTCATCTTATCGCTTGTAATATCTCATGAACTGCAGTTGACTTTCAAAGTTTGAGACTTCCAGTAATGGAAGGTTTGGATACTTTAATTGCAGTACGTGTTCTATTTGCCTAACTTCTATTTTTCATTTTACATCTATGCAAGTTCTTATGTTTTTTACTTAATCTTTTCAGAAGAAATTGCGTTCATCAAAGATGAATGATCCTGATACAAATGGTAAGAAGTTTCTCATTATGCTAATGATGGTCATTTTTACTTTTGGCTTTGCATTATAGATGTGATAATTGGCAGTATCGCAGGTAGTTCTCAACCTCAGCCTTCACCTACAGCTTCTTGGTTTTCTTCAAAACCCTCAAAAAAGGTTGGAGTTCTAATTTCTAAGTGAAGAACTGTGCCTAGATATTAATAAGTAGTCCTTATGTTTTTAATGGACAATATCTTCTGTGCTTGTTGTATATGCACAACCTGTTGTATTACAAGTAACATCCAACTGTGAGAGGCTTGGTTACTTTCTTTTACTGGAATGACTCATGCTGCATATCACTATCCAAGCACTCGGAAGATGTTGATGACGACGACAGTTGTATGCAAGCACACTAGGAGTTTTGGACTATGTAAATATACTGAGAGAAGTTTGATTTGCTAGGCACAATTTCACATATCTCATGAATTTGATGTCATTTTTGTGTATATTGATAATTTGCTTGTTTGTCTATCATACATTATATATATATCCCTGTTCTGATTATTTTCCGCTGTGAGGAAGTGTTTGGAGTTCTTTTGTCGTAGCCTTTCTGCCAGATTTGCCTCTGGCCTTTTTACCCTTTGGTATAAGATGGCTTGGAGTTATCCACATTTATATTTGCACCATGTGAGGAGATAATAGAGTTCAATGGTTGAATATTCTCTATGACTAAAACAGCATGGTGTCTCTGAGAGGATACAGAGTTGATCCTTTGGACCTTCTAATTCATAGACGTGAATCATGAATTCAAATTTGGTCTCACAGAATTATATAGTGTAGACACCGTATTATTTGGTACCATATGAATTGGCTTGACAAAAACATTTGAAATTATATGCTTTTTTGACAAAATTATATGTTGTGCAAGGTAAGTCACCCCTATTTTCTTCCTATTAATACAAATGTTTCACCAATCCTAATTTAGAGGACAAATGCAACGTCTCCAAACTAACAATACAGGAAGTCTTTTATATCTCCCTTTCTTTGTCAGCATTTCTAGCCTCTTACTTTTCTTCTTTCATCAGTGTGTGGGTTTGTTTTATCTCTCTTATGTGTTTTGTCTGGTTTGTTCACAGGTGTCTTTGTCCTCTGTTACATCAATAATTGATGGCTTAAAGAGGTTGTACATACAAAAGCTGAAGCCACTTGAAGTTACTTACCGTTTTAACGATTTTGTGTCCCCACTACTGGTGAGCGGCAACAGCATATGTTATTGATAGTTTTATTTGAAGAATACTTACAGTTACTCTAATTCAGATTCAGTTTTTGTAGTAAAAACATGAATTTCGATTTGTTAGTTCTCCTGATAATGACATTATTGATCAAGGGGCAGGTTGCAATAAATGTTTGGTTCCTTGTTTTGTTGTTCAATGCAGACAAATAGTGATTTTGATGCCAATCCAATGGTCATGCTTTTGGGTCAGTACTCCACTGGGAAAACAACATTTATAAAACATTTGCTTAAAACTAGTTATCCAGGCAAGTTTTATTTTCTCTCTCTCTCTCTCTCTTTTCCTTTCACAGTTCCCTTTTGAGAAAACTGTTTTTTGCTGGTTTTATTTAGTTATTCTCTTAATGCTTACAGGAGCTCACATTGGGCCTGAGCCAACAACTGACCGATTTGTTGTTGTTATGGTATTTACTAATCCATATTCTGGAATGCTTCATTTATAATGTTGTATTATATCTTAGAGAAGAGTTCTTCTTTACTTGTTTACCTGACATATGGTATACAACTCTAGCAGTTTAGCCATCTTAACAGACATGACAGTCAGGCATCTAATGTATCTATATATATACTCGCATTTACAAGCTGATTATGCTTTACAGTCTGGAACTGATGAAAGAAGTATACCCGGGAACACTGTTGCTGTCCAAGCAGATATGCCATTTAGTGGTCTCACGACTTTTGGAACCGCATTTTTGTCAAAGTTTGAGTGTTCTCAAATGCCACATGCTGTGAGTAACTATCCTAGAATTTAGAATCAAATTCTATGTTTTGCCCTTTTCTGACACCTCATACATGATCTTTTGTATTTCAAGCTACTGGACCACATAACTTTTGTGGATACCCCTGGAGTTTTGTCAGGGGAGAAGCAGCGAACACAACGGTCCTATGATTTTATAGGTGTAACATCGTGGTTTGCTGCAAAGTGTGACCTCATTCTACTTCTTTTTGACCCTCATAAACTTGATATCAGTGATGAGTTCAAACGTGTGATCTCATCTTTACGTGGTCATGATGACAAGATTCGTGTAGTCTTGAACAAGGCAGACCAAGTTGATACTCAACAAGTATGAACCTTTCTAAAATTCTACTTTATCTTCTTGGTTCAGAACATGTATATTGTGAGATATACATCTTTATTATTTTGATCTGATCCACTTACCTGGCCTCTTATTAAGCTGATGAGGGTTTATGGAGCCTTGATGTGGTCACTTGGAAAAGTACTTAATACTCCAGAAGTTGTACGTGTCTATATTGGGTAGGTTCTTTATCTTTATTGTTCTTGTAACGTTTGATAAATTTTGATCTGTCTTCATCTGATGGCTAGATAATTTGATGCAAATATTGAGTAGTTTGTCATGCAGTGATACTATAACTTGTGGCTTTGAAAAATGTGGTCTTATTACATATCTGAAGAAAGCTAAGCCTTCATTTATAATCTTACCATGAAATATTAATCTCTTCACTTCTTGTGGCAGCTCATTCAATGACAAACCTGTAAATGAAGCTGCAAGTGGTCCAATTGGGAAAGAACTTTTTGAAAAAGAACAAGAGGACCTTCTATCTGATCTAAAAGATATTCCCAAAAGGGCTTGTGATCGCCGAGTGAGTTCATAGCATTATTATTGTTTTTTTAGTGAGTATGCTTCATGTGTGAAGTAAGGAGTTTTAAAGATGTGCCCCAGTTAAAGTTAATAGAGGTTGTGAAGTGCCCCAGCTTAAGCCTATCTTGCAGATACTTCTCAGTTCTAAAACTTCTCCTTCAAGACGCTTGTTTTAAGGGTATTCTGACTGCATTTATTTCTTACAGATAAATGAATTTGTGAAACGTGCTAGAGCTGCCAAAA
The DNA here is from genome assembly GCA_013180625.2 of Boswellia sacra. Classification (NCBI taxonomy): domain Eukaryota; kingdom Viridiplantae; phylum Streptophyta; class Magnoliopsida; order Sapindales; family Burseraceae; genus Boswellia; species Boswellia sacra. The sequence goes on from SNVD02009882.1 coordinate 167,434, forward strand.
TACATGCTTATATCATCAGTCATCTTAAAAAGGAGATGCCAGCTATGATGGGCAAAGCAAAGACTCAACAGAGACTCATTGATCATTTGGCAGAAGAATTTGGAAAGGTTCGAATTCTCCCCCTCTCTTGACGAGCATGTAGACCACCTTCTTGTCTACCTTGTAATTCTTAGTTGTGGTATATATTTAACTTGTTTTTGCTACCGCAGGTCCAGAGAGAGTTCCATCTACCCCCAGGGGATTTTCCAAATGTAGATCATTTCAGAGAAATTTTGGGTGGTTACAACTTTGACAAATTTGAGAAGCTGAAACCTAAGTTGATACAATCTGTCGACGACATGCTGGGATACGACATCCCTGACCTCTTGAAGAATTTCAGAAATCCCTATGAATAGAGGATGAAAACAATTACATATAGTTGGGCGAAAACTTCAATGAAGTCGAATGCCTACAATACATTTCAGATGCTTGAGAGGGCATGAGCATGTCTGCTTGTACTATATTACCTTTTTCAGTCCCTGAACAGACTAAATTTTTTTGAGGTATATGGGTACTGTCAATTGTTAAAAAAGAAAAGGAAAGAAAAAAACAAAGGAAGAAAAGGGATATGTTTTGCCGCCCCACTTTATGATTTATCTGAGTTTTAGCAATTAAGGATAGAAATTCATGTGATTATTAACTTTGAATTTTATTTATTCTTCTTTGTATTCTTCTTCTGTGATTAGCAAGGATTGGACACCTCAACAATCATTTCATGTTAACGGATAGCGCGAACAAAGAAATTAAAGTATATCATATCATGATAGGAGATATCTTGAAGAGGAATGTATGCAAATGATTATAAATGGAAATCAAAGATTTGGGGTTCTTCCATTATCCTATACTTTTCCCAGTGAGACTTATTACTATAAAAAAAAAATGACAAATAAAGGTAATCATTTTATTCTAAGTTTTCAAATAATTGATTCTACGAGTTGTAAAGGAATTGCGTTGTCTTCAATCGCTAGAAAAATGATTTCTCCCTTCACTCTATAATGATGAAGATATGTTGCTGCAGAGACCGAACATGTTACTGTAAGAACATTGCTGAGTTGTCCTTCTTTTATTTTTATTTTTATCTTGAGGATTAAAATGAGAACTGAAACTGGAATTCAATGCAAAAGATGCATTTCCGGATATGATGAATGAAGCTATATAAAGAAAAAAAAAATCTTCATATATTCCTAATATAATATGCTCTGTAATTCCATTTATGTAAAGATTTGGGTATATCTTGCTACGACCTATAATATATATCAGAGCCATGCCTACATCCAATTAAACCCAAACTTGTTGAATTTTGAATTGCTGAAAATTTCTCTTTTAGCAAGAAAACCCCATCAGAAATCTCTCACCATGTCTTGTTTTACCATCAAGAAGCTTTCAAACTATAAGAAAGCATTGAAACGCTTGATATCTAAATTGCAACCAGAACTGCCCCATTTCAGCAAATCCAGGGCCACGCCCACAGCCACTTACCAGAAACTAAGTGCTCAAAAGGGAGTTTCACTAGCATATATGGACAAGCTCTATATAGAATCATATTCAATGCATGATAAGGATTCTTCATGCACTACTATTGCACCAGCTGTCGGTGCTATGCAGAGGGGGCAAGTTGAAGATCAGGAATATGATGAAGACGATAAGGTAGTTGTTTGTTCTTCACTAGACTCCAGCCTTTCATCGTTGCAATTGCATGGAGTGGACGCCAAAGCAGAAGAATTCATTCGGAAGAGAAGGGAAGCTTGGAAGATTGAAAGGCAGAAATCTTTGGATGAATATTTCGAAATGCTTTCTCGTGGCACTTGAACATATTATAATTTGAAAAATATTTGATCTAGTAGACACAAAGAGGCAGTTTAATCAATCACTAGAGGGACTGTATTAAGTTTCTCCATGTCACCCATTTGGAAGATCTGATCTTATGGTTGTAGAGACCAAGTGCGAGACCTTTTTTAGTTGTTGTTTCAAAAGCACTCATTGAACAAAACTACTTTAATAAACATTTCTTAATTTCTTGAAATTATGTATTTTCAATGACTATATTGATAGTGATTCTTGGTTTATATAGGGTTATCATCTAGAAAATTATAAATAGATTATATATATTCCATATGGATTATATAAATGGAATATATAATATATAATATTTGATGCAATCCATAGTTGATCTCAAGAATTAATATATATTCTTGGATTGTACATACATACCAATGTCTTCTAGATTAATGTTGCTTTCTACCATTCTTTTTAGTATCTATATACAAAGCTTTCCGATCGAGCTTCTGCAAGGTACTTCTAAGATATATAATACAGTAATTAGAGTATTACTAAATATATGTAAAGACGATGTGCATTGCATATAATGAAATAAATTAACTAAGTAAAATAACAGATACTGATAGAATATTTTAAGTGATCTCAATAGCTATATGTTATAAGATTTTTACAGGAAAATTAATAAATTACTGGGAATATAACTTCATAATTTTAGTAAGAAAAGAATTTTAATCATTTGCTAGAGTTTGTTTAGTTTTTAAATTTTTTTTTTAAAATTAAATATGAGAGTATAGAATGATTTGAGACGGAGCTATGCCACATGTTATGGCCGTATAATAAAAATGGTAATTATAAAATACTCTGAAAAATCTTAAAGAAATAAAATAAAAAAGATTTTATATGTACGTATAATAGTGGAGCACGATAAATAAATCTCTTAAGGGACATTTACCAAAATAGTCATATTTTCTATTTACAGTATACATATATAGCGCGCGCATATAGATTAGATAAAAAAAATATTTTCCATCTAAATAAGATCAGCACACATAACATATACTTATATCCGGTTAATTTTATTTATATATAGCAATAACCATTCATGATCCAAGCAAGACTATTGTAATTAAGCTTCATTCAAGATTGAAGAAAATTAAATCTCCATTGCTAGCTCTTAATTAATCTGCTTCATCTTTTGCTGTAAAGTACACAACATCCCACAAGCTATGTCTCATTGTTATTCTGGCCTAAACATCAGACATTTACAGGTAGAGAAGGCTTGGAATATTGTTGTATTATAAAATCAATAAATTAAACGCCCTTCTCTGCGGGCCCTTGTTCATCGAACTTGACAAAGAAACTCTGAAGAAATCATCGTTGAAAGCCAAATGCGAAGCCAGAGAATGCATGGTTCTTACCGGCTTCTTCAGAGGTTAAGAAGGAGAGAATGATGTGAGGTCATTGGTGGATAAATTTGAGATGATGAGCCATATTGAAGGTTGGACTTTGTTTAATGTATACTATTTCTTGGAAACCAGACAAGAATGTTGCAGTTGATGAATGTTAACAAGTTTAAAAAACCGTTTGAGACTTCCCCGACAATCTATCCAAGCCTCCAAATAAGGCGCAACTCAAATTAGTTAACCTTAGATGGTCAATTTATTTAGTCTAGAGAAAACAGACCTAAGCCGTTAAAACGTTTGAATTGTGGGCTTGTGGCGTGGAAGGATTAAGGAAGTATGACAAATTCTCTTTTGAAATGTTAAAGTAGAAAGCCCACTTGGAAGGTTTTTGATCTAAAGAGAATATTTTATATAATAGGATTGCAAATTGACTTTTTTAAAAAATATATTTTAAATATGATTATTATCTTTAAAATTAATAATTATATTTCTTTAAAAATATATTGATAAATTGTCATCTTGATTCCTAATTTTAAATTTTGAATAGAATAAACAGATGACAAAGATAATAATAATTATTTTTTAATTTTCAAAAAATATTCTTTTTTTAATAATTCAAATGAAATAATTATCTAGCAAGATAATTATTTTTAATTTTCAAAAAGTATTATTTTTAAATTCAAAAGGAATAATTATCTAAAAGATAATTATTATTTCAAAAGATATTATTTTAAATATGTGAGGAAGGCTCTAAAGGAGGCATTAAAAACTCTCCCAGAAAAACAAAGTCAATAGCATATGTCTCTCGTCCCACACCACAATAACACAAAAGTCCTTGATCTTTATTTAATGACTTATTGTGATCTTGTCATTCCTCTGGAGAGTTTCTTTGTCTAATCATCATTTTCCAGGATTTTTAGTCATACAAGGTTGCAACACAGTTCTGTTTGAAGAATTTCTATGAAATTGTTGGTTTGATTTTTCCTAAATCTAAAATAAAGAGGCAAATACAAGAAGAACATGAGTTTTGAGATTTTGCTACGTGTCAACATATAGATTATGCCTTTACATTTATGAAGACTTTACTGGGGAGGTCAAACTAGAATCTTGATATGACTAGATAATGAAAAAAACGAAATGATGATAGATAGCAAGTGCATAAAAATTCAACTATAGATCAAGTTTAACATAGTATTACTGGTCCCCTTGGTCTAACAAATGAGGCACAGAAGGAATAACTACGGCTAAAGTGGCTATAATAATTAATTCTCTTTAGCAAACTCAAGGCAACATTAGGACAATGATTAAAGAGATGAAGAAATCATCTAAAAAGTAGCCTACAACTAAGGTTGATGTTGAAAAAGAGTTATGGAAACGTCTGAAACTCATCATGTGAAGGAGTTAGGGGCAAAGAAGACAACGTATCTTACTTAGGCGGCTATTTTAGCTTTGCTAGAAATGCAACTTCCTTAGTCAATTGTTGTAGAGGATGTAGAGTTTGTGCCTAAACCATTGAATCCTTTGAAGATACTCAATAAACCATATCCTAGAGGACATGCAACGCCTAAATTTGTTTTATATGATGGAAAAAAAGGGAATTCAAACGGAATGTAAGTCATTTTATTGATGCATTAAGGGTAAATCTAGGAGATCCAGAGCTTTGCTTGTGAGAATTTTTGAAGTCTTTAACATGTAGAGCATATACATGGTATGCTTCTTTGGCACTAGGCTTTGTTTGATCATGGGGAGGGAGAGCTACAAAATTTTGTAGAAAATATTTTCTAGGTGAAGAACATTTCACTGTATTGTAGCTTACTAGAACGAGACAAAGGTCATGAGAGTCTTTGGTGGATTTTGTGAGAAGATTTCATGATTTGGCTTTAGATTGTTTATGAGTAGAAGGAAGAAAGGGGATTCGTCGAGATTTGTATAGATAATATAAATTCTGAATATGATGTATATTTAAAGAATGTTGGCATTAAATTATTTTCAAAATTGATTGAATTAGCTTAAAAAATAATAGCATTGGTGAAAATGCACAAGCAAGAGGATGGCGAGCAGAAAACAAAGAGGCACCTCATACTTTTTATATTGACAGAAGATCCTATCTAAATGGTTGTCAACAGTGTAAGAATTTTGGGGAGCAATGTCATTTTCCATGTAGTGTAGTAGAGTTAAATGCTATATTAGATTTATGGATAGAAGACGAAGTCATCAAACCATTCCAGCCTCAAAGACCGCTTAATAAGGAGCACAAGAAGAATTCTACTTTTTGTCAATTTCATCAATATATCTTACATCAAATGTTGTACTGTTAGACGTATCATCCGCAAAAAAGTTGTTGGTGGAACTCTTGAAATACATTCCAAAAGGCAAGCTATAGATGTGGATCCTTTAACCAAGCATAAAGGAAACGAGACAATAGCAATTGGTTATGCATGAGGATGTAATGGGAGAAGAAATGATAGTTACAGTGATTCAAGCAGAGAAAAATGAAGAAAGGTCAGAGTTATGTAAGGACATTCGAAGGTAGGATCCTGTTGTGCGAGCATTACAGCGGAATCCTAAGATCGGATCATTATTTGATTAGTTGGGATATGGTCCTAAGGCACAGGTAGCCGCTGCTAAAGTACTTGTGAGAATTTTGACTGAATATAAAGGTCAATGTTACGCTATTGAAGGGAGATTTTCAAGGGCATTTTTGGAAACTACTAATACTGTAGTTTTTACTGATGAGGATATGTAATTGCAGCACCCGAATTATCATAGATCGTTGTATCTTGAAGTATCAATCAATGATGTCATGATAAGGTGTCTATTGGTAGATACTGAATCAGTGTAAACATAATCCTTTTACCTGTGTTGATTGCTATTCGAATTCTGAATAATACATCCAAAGATTAAAATTGCAAGATTTGGAAAAGGTGTAGAGATGACAAAAAGATACGTGCAACTGATTTGAAGGTTGATCCCATACATTCTCCTATTCTGTTTCATGTTATTGATGTGGATGTAGCTTATCATGTATTGCTTGGAACACCTAGGCTAAACAAACATAAGCTTGTGGGTTCTACATATTATTAGTGCACTAAAGGCTCTTAAGATTGAAGCCAATCAGGATACTGGCAAACCATGCTCAATTCATTGTAGAGTCTCATTATACAAGTGCACAATTTTATGATCATTTTGTAGTGAATGTAAAAAAAGAGGTAGTAAACCTAAAGGTAATCCTCTTACAATGTGGAAAGAAGAGGTTGAGAAAGGTAAAGAGGATTTGCGAAATATTTTGGGTCAAAAAAGAGGGCAAGAGTTTATTAATGGAGAGTTTCTAAACAACCTTGTTGCATCAGAAAGTTATTATCCAACGAGCGTGTAATATATCGTTTATGATGGTGTAGGGGTTTCGATCACTCATTGTGTAAACGTTCCATTAATAAAATAAATGAGAGAAATGACTGTGTGTTTTATAATTAATATGGATGCAAGTAAAAGAGAATTGTTAAAGTGTATAGCAAATGAGGAGTAGAAAATAGCAACAACTCCAAAATACATGCAGGATGGATCTTTAGTTATGGTGGAGGAGCTAGAAATGGCGGATTTGAGTGATGACCCAATGGTACAAAAGCATATTTCAATTGGCTCTAAGCTATCTTTAAAGGAAAAGAATGAACTGTTAGCATTGTTGAAACTATATGATGATATTTTTGCTTGTAATTATCAAGATATGCCAGGTCTTGATCTTGAAATGTTGTGTCAGGCATTGAACATTCAATTGGGGGCCAAAGTGATCAAGCAACAAAGGTGTAGTTTCCATCCTGTTATGGAGAAGTAAATCAAGGTAGAAGTATAAAAGCTCATAGCAGTTGGTTTCATAAAGCCAATTAAACACCTTAATGGTTGGCAAACATTGTCCCTGCAAAGAAAAAGAATGGGCAAATCAGGTATGTGTTGACTTTAGGCATCTTCATAAGCATGTCCAAAAGATGAGTTTCCTTTGCCTAATATAGATATTCTTGTTGATTCTACTTCTAGGCATGGTATTTTGTCATTTATGGATGGTTTTAGTGGGTGCAATCAAATAAAGATGGCTTTTAAAGATGTAGAGAAAACAACTTTTCACACACTAATTGGAAATTTCTACTAAATTGTCAGGCCATTTAGGCTTAAAAACGCTGGAGCCATTTATTAGCAAGCAATGACTGTTATATTTCATGACATGATGGGAAGAGAGATAGAGGATTATTTGGATGATTTGGTGGTGAAATCTCAGGTCAGAGAAAAGTATTAGAATATTTTAGGAAAGGAATTTGAACGATGTTGCAAATACAATTTCAAAATAAATCCCAAAAAGTGTGCTTTTGTGTCCGTAGGAAAGTTCCTGGGTTTTTTGGTAAATCAAAGAGGGATTGATGAAGATCCAGAGAAAACACAACAAATAGTGGGAATACCTCTATCACATAATCAAAAGGAATTGAAGGGTTTGATAGGAAAATTATCATACATGAGGAGATTTATCCCAGGATTGGCCGTACTCATATCAATGTATACACCTATATTGAGGAATAATGCTAAATTTTAATGGATAGAGAAACATTAGAGTATGAATGAAAGAATTCAATAGGTCATGAATAAGTTGCCAACTATAAAAGCGTCGGTAAGAGGAAAGCCACTCATAATATATTTGGCTACTATTTCTATAGTTATTAGTTTACTTTTCGCACAAGATGATAGGCTAAGCAAGAGTGGCCCATATATTATATGAGTAGGCAAATATCTAATACTTAAGCTAGTCATCCTAGAATAGATCATTTGGGTCTACTGCTATTATATGTATCACAGAGACTTCATCATTATTTCTTGGCTTATGAGCTTCATTCGATGGTTAAAGACATCCCTATCAAATGTTTAATACTAAAGCTAGCATTGTCAAAAAGGGTAGCATAGTGGTTGTTATAACTCTCAAAGTTTGATATAATATGTGTCAATCCTGGTGCTACAAAGGAACAAACAGTGATCGATATAGTGACTTCCTTTACAAGTAATGTGATGTTCTCCCTTAACAGAAGAAATACTTAGAAATTTGCTAGAACAATTTTTATAGTTTCTGGGCAAGATGAATTTTGGGAGTTATGTTTCGATGGCTCCGCTACTCATAAAGCTGGAAAAGCTGATTTGGTGCTTGTAAATCCTACTGGTATGACTATTACCTTTTTCAAACTAACTTTTCCTTGTACAAAAAATATTGTAGAGTATGAAGCGACATTAAATGGATTCGTCATTGCATTGAAAATGGGTGCTAAGAGAATTAAATTGATTAGAGATTTGAATTTGGTGATAAGTGAAATAAAGGGGACTTTTCGATTAAGGAAGCTATTTTAGCTCCTTATTGTACATTAGCTCAATAATTACTTGGTCAGTATGATGTTGTTGTTGAGCATATTAGAGGGAGAAATAATAGATATGTAGATCTGTTATCAACCTTGGGTTCCAAGTTGGAATTTGAGAATAAGGTCACGAATGTTGCTATTTTCAATAGGGACATTCCAATAATGGAGGTAGAGATAGAGAGTGGGATTAAGTAGGTAGGGGTAAAAGATTAGAGGTAAACAATAAAGGAAGTTATGCAGACATGTGAAGGGTATGGTAACTTGAGATTAATCAGGGATTATATTTTGATTTTGGGTGAGGTTTATAGAAGACTGCCAGGAGGAGTATTGGCAAGATTTGTTAAAAAACACGAGGGCAAGACATTATTACTAGAGTTACACCAAGATGTGTTTAGGTTAAGACCTCCCATTATTTTGTATAGGCAAGTACATTATATGGGATATTATTGGCCTAACATAAAGAGTTAGACAGATTCGATTCAAATGACTTGTGGATAATGTAAGAAATGAGAAAGTGAAATTTAGATGTTTGTAATAATGACAGTAGAGGATTAGAGATTGTACATTTCAGAGGGTATGTTACCAACAAGTCACAAAGAAGCCTATAATCTTAAATGGGCAACCAAAAAGTATTCATCGAAGATGAAATATTATTCAAGTAGGGGTTTTCTAAGAAAAATCTAAGGTATTTGAGTTTTATTAAAGCTTATAAAGTGCTACAAGAGGTCTATAAAGCGGACTGTGGAGAACATCAAAGTAAAAGGAAGTCCTATGAAAGATTATTGAAATTGGACCATTACTAGCCGAGCATGAGCATGATGCTAAAGATTTAGTAAAGAAGTGTCACACATGTCAGAGTTTTACGAATTAACAGTATAAACCTTTAGCTATTTTTTAGGAAATGGGTACTACTTGGATTTTTCATAATTGGAGGCTTAATCTGATTGGACTAATTCATCCTTCAGCTGGTAGATATATATGATCTTGATAGCAATTGAATATTTTATGAAATGGGTAGATGTAGTGCTTTGAAGAAAGCTACAAGGGGAGTTATTTCTAATTTTATTAGAAAACATAATTTGTCGATTTGGAATACCATTTAAGATTGTTAACGATAGCAAAACTTCTTTTGCAAACAAGCAAGTTTCTGTTACTTCTAGCAGTTATGAAATTAAGCATGGAAGGTTAACTTCTTATTATCCTTAAGGTAATGGGCAAGCTGAGGCCACCAATAACATTGATAAAAATACTCAGCAAAATGGTGTATGAGTATGAGGCTAATTAGAGTGCTCATTTGGTTGATACACTTTAGGCTTATAGGATTTCATCTCGAACAGCAATAAGTTTCTCTTTATACTCTTTAGTATATGGAGCAGAGATGGTATCACCAGTTGAATTAGTAGTCCCTATAGTAAGAGTTCTTACATCATGGAAGGAGGAAGAAATAATTATGATGAGTAAGAACATTGAAGCCAGTGAAAATTCCCGCATGGTAGAACTGGACGGAGTTGATAAGATGAGAAAAATAACATATGACTATGTGATATTGTAGAGGAGAAGAGTGAGTCAAGCTTATAACAAAGGAGTGTGAGACAGGAAAATCAAGCAAGGAGATTTGCCATTAAGGATTGCCAGCAATGTGAGAACAAGTATCACCTCCTTCAAAATTTGCACCCCAATGGGAAAGCACTTTGATAGTAAGAGAGGCATTTGATAATAGGTATCTTAAATTGGCTACTATGGAGGGAGATATACTTCATGGTCCTATCAATGGTAACTGGTTGGAAGCACTACTATGGGTGATTGCTTTCATGTCATTATATATATATAAAATAAGTGCTTAAGGTACTTTTGGAAAATAATAAATTTTTTCCTTTTGTATTGCATGAAAAAAAAATCATTTTCTTCATTTTCTCTCTTTTAGGCAATGAAGGTTATATTGTTTAACAAAAAAATGAAAATGAATTTTTTCTTATAAATACTTTCGTATAAATAATGATAAGACTATTATAATTGGACCTTTTCCAATGATTTATTAGAAAGTGTAAATATCGTTTCCTATAGTATGGTTATAATTGGAGTTTATAAAATGATTTATTAGAAAGTATAGGGAGCGTTTCCTATAACGTGATTACTGTTGGAGCTTATCCAATGATTTATTAGGAGCGTTTCCTGTACTATGTTTGTAATTGGAGCTTTCCAATGATCAAGTATAGAGTATAAAGAGTGTTTCATATACTATGTTTATAGTTAGAGCTTTTATGATAATATGTTATAAAGTGCAAAGAGCATTTCCTACATTATGTTTATAATTGAAACTCTTCCAATGATTTGTTATAAAGTATTAGGAGCATTTCCTATATTTTAGTTATGGCTAGAGCCTTTTTAATGATATATTATAAGCCTTTCTAATGATATATTATACAATGTTAGAAGTTTTATTGGTATAATAATAAAAACAAATAATGGTGTTGTTGGTTACGAGCTCCATGATGAAACATGGATGTGTCTTAAGCAATGTAAAATGGCCGAATTGACCTTGAATAGAAAGAAAGGTATGCCAAGGTGAAAAGATTGAGAGCTTAGAAAACTGACACCTGAATTCAAAAGTTCATAGAAATCAATCAAAAAAGAATCTGACAATGACTCAAATAACGTTGTGTTCTGGATATCTAGTTTTCACAAAAATTTATGGATCATAAATCGGAGTTCTATATGAAAAGTTATGTTCGATTGAGCACAACTGACTCATAGTATACTATTCACTAGATAGTATTGTTCACTGCCAGTGGTATTGTTCATCACTGATACTATTCACAAATACTATATACCAAAGTCCCACATTGATTTTTTTTTTAATTAATTTTTCACTCCAAAGAAAGCCTGTATAAGCCTACCTTTGACACACTTTTCTACACAACTCAAATTCCTCTTTCTAAGACACACTTGTGAGAATTCTAACAAGCCCTTTCTAGTCTAATATTTTTTTGAGCGTTTTATATTGCTCTAAATCTGGAAAGTATACGTCCTAAGAGTAGTTCTCTCTTCTTCCTCTTATTTTCTTTTGTTTTTTTCTTGGTTAGAAATAAGTATATTTAGGTTTATTTTTGCTTAGAATAAGCATGTTTAGGATTATCACAAATTGTTTTAATCCTTTGTTTGTTTTGCAAGCTTGGATAAGCATGTCAAGATAAGTTTGCTATCCCTTCTTTATTTAGAAACATGTCTAGGAGTTTATTTTTTAGTGAATGCCTTAGAATCATGCTTAGGAGCACATGATTAGTATCATACTTGGGAGCACATGATTAGAATCATGCTAGGAAACTTATGAATACTTTAAATTATGCTAGGAAATTGCATGTTAGAATTAGGCTAGAATTGCCATTGTTGTTAGAAATAGGCAAGAAATGACATGATTAGCTGGAATTGCCATGTTTAGGTAGAAGTACTATAATAGAATTATCAGATTAGGTAGAATTGCCATGATTAAGTTGATGGCCATGTTTGGAATCTTAATTGATTTGTTATAAAGAATAGTTGCCATGAATATGCCACGATTAGCCATTTGATTGAATAATTGAATGATGCCATGAAGTGGTGGCGGACTCACACTTGATGGTGATTGACCATCGCTTAGAATGAATGAATATATGTTTAAACATATATGAAGAGGCTTGATAAACATTGAAAAGACTTACATATGGTGGCGAGGGATTCATTACTTATCGAATCTCAAAGTGATTGTTTAGATTATATGCTTGACATGCATGAAGATTTAATTGAATGATTGAATATTAGAAGTGTTAGAAGTACTTTTACTTTATTGTTGAATAACAAATGAATATAATCCTATTCCCAATTCCTTTATGTTCTATTCCTAATTCCCATATGTTTGAAAGATATGTAAGTCTATTCTCCTCACTCTTTCTTTGTATGCATATACAACTGCCTTGATTGAAAATTACCTCACATGACTAATGAAGATAAAAAGAATAATTTGTGCATAAAATGAACAACATAGTAGACTATAGGACAAAGTTTATTTATTCTTATTTGGTTTGCCTTAGTAGATACTAGATTTACATTCGAGCGGGTCAAAGGTTCGTACCTAGCTTCCTACACCCATATTTGAAGGGATGAGGCTAGTTTAGCTTCCGAAGCGAGGGATCATATTGCCATCATTCATTTTTCTAATAGAAAATTGGATGACGACTCCATTCTTTAAACATGCCTCTATGGCTTATTCGTAATCCTTTAAGTCTCGAAAGAGTCTTTGACATAGTGACGTGGTTGCAAACGCTCTGGCGAGATGAAAACCCCATTCACTAGTGTTGAAGGTATTTGTTACAACATGAAATAGTACCTTTTAAGATGTAGAGTGGCTACTACAGTGCAAAATAGTGTCTCTACAATATGAAACAATACTGTTATAGTGCAAGTACAAAATAGTAATGCCATAGTATGGAATAGTGTTGCTGTAATCTAGAACAATGTTGCTATAGTAAAAAAAGAGTGCACTATAGTACAGACAATATTGAAAGAAACAAGTAAAAATTTATTAAAATAACAAGGTACACAATATTTGCATTATTTTTGCATTGAATGCAATCGTTTAAGTGCTATGTATAGATTATATATTGTTATTTCCTAAATATTGCTAATGAAATTGAACAAGCATTAAAATCTAAGGAAAACAAAATAGAATAAATAGATGACATGCATGAATGGGGTTTTCATCTTACCAGAGCATTTGCGACCATGACACTGTGTCAAAATCTCTTTTGAGACTTAAGGGAATACAAACGAGCTATGGGTACATTTAGAGAAATGGAGTTGCTACCCAATTATTCAATTGAGAATGAATGAGGGCAATCCGATCCCTTGCTTTGGGACCTAAACTACCGTCATCCCTTTAGAGATGAGTTCGGGAAATTAGGTATGAGCCATTCGCCTTGCCTGGATCAAAATCTAGCCTCCATTAGGGTATACCAAATAAGAATAACTCATGTTGTTATACAGTCCATTTAAATGGTTTGTTTTATCACACATTTCCAATTTTATCTTCTTTAAGCATGTTATTAACAAGGCTTTCATCTCGTCAGAGCATTTGCTACCATGACACTGTGTTAAAGCCTCTTTCGAGACTTAAGGGAACATAAACGAGCCATGTACATGTCTAGAGAAATAGAGTCACCGCCCAATTATTCAATGGAAAATGAATGGGGGTAATACGATCCCTAGCTTTAGGACCTAAACTACCCTCATCCTTTCAGAGATGGGTTCGGAAAGTTAGGTACAAGCCATTCACCTCGCTGGATCAAAACTCGACCTCCACTAGGGTATACGAAATTAAAATAGTTCACACTGTTACATAGTCCACTTAAGTTGTTCATTTTGTGCACACATTCCATTTAATCTTCATTAGACATGTGAGGTGTTTATTCAATCAAATAACAATTATATATTCATCCATAAAAAGAGGGAGGAAAATAGAATTACAATTTCTTCAAACATGGGAGAAAGAGAAGAGGATTACATTGATTGTTCTTCAATAATAAATAAAGCAATTCTATATCTAAACACTTCAAAAATAGCATTCATACATTCATTCAATTATAAGTGATGGTTCCTCACCATCAATCTGAGTCTACCACCACTTCATGACATCATACAATAGCACTTCTAAACATGGTATATTCGTAGCATATTCATATATTCATAAATCAATTAATTCAATACTAAGCCATAATCTAGAACCATGACACTTCTACCTCGATTTGATAATTCTATCATGACATTCTACCTATTGCTATTCTAGTATATTTTTGATTAATTCATATTATCATGGCATTTCTAGCCTTATTCAAACAATTGAAATCAAACAAGGCTCTTCTAGTTCAATCAAAGCATTCAAGGGGTAATGTAATAATTCTTACCTATTCTATGCTATTTCCTAGCATATATCAAAGCAAATATAAATTCTCTTAGCATGATTCTAGTCATGTGCTCCTAAGCACGTTTCTAAGAATTTGCAAAAAAAAAAAAAATCAATTCTTAGACATGCTTCTAATAAAGAAGAAAAAACGGACTTACCTTGACATGCTTTATCCATCTCGCAAGACAAATAAGGGTTAGAACAATTCATTATAACCTTAGCATGCTTTTAAGCATCAAATTAAATCTTAAACATACTTATTCTAAGCAAAATCAAACCTAATCATGCTTAATTATAAGCAAGAAAATAGGAGGGCGAAGAGACAATTGCTGTCAAGATCTACCATTTCTAGGTTTAGAGCAATTAAACGCCTAAAAAAAACCTTAAACTGGAAAAGACTTCTCTAATTCTTGAGTGTATCTTCAAGAGAGAGAAGAGATGATTATTCTCAATAATTGGTGTCTTTGAAGGTGAGCCAAGGGGGGTCTATATCGTTGAGGGCTGCAATTGAAAAATGAAGCAAAATCCAAAAAAGGAAGGTTTTAAACGAAAGTTTCTAACATTATAGGACCAACAGCGGGTAGTTGTCGATCAACCATCGAGCGATTGTTTGATAGCCAAATGGCTATTGGCAACCTTTCGGGCAGCTGTCTGATAGCTGGGTGGCTGTCGATCAACAATCTGGCAGTTGTTTGACAGTCGAGCGATCGTTCCCCTTCGGTCCTTCCTATTTTGGCACTTTTCATTGTAGCCCTTTTTGACCTTCATTTGTTCGATCATGCATAACTTTTTGAGTTCTATTCTGATTCATGATCTATAAATTTATACAAAAACTAGACATCTGTAGCTTTACAACGGTCTATAATTCATCAATAGGCTTCTTTTAGATTAATTTCTATGATTTTTTGAAGTCGCATGTCAATTTTCAAGACGTTCGACTAATTCCTTCCCACCTTTTTCTTTTGACTTCCAAAGGCATTCTAGTCATTTCCTTCACTTGACATTCATCTTCATTTCATCATCGAGCCTAAAAAATCTAGTCTCTATAGCTTGTCATTTACTTTGGAGAGGTTTGTGAGACATAAAAGTCGATAAAGTATTCTCACATTGTCTTTGCTTCTTCCATCTCGACATTTTCATGTTCATCTCTAACTTCATTCCATTAGACTTCTTATCATCTTTTCTCTTCTTCTATTCCTATAAAAAGATTGACCTACTCAAGGGCTAATGCGCCCATCTAAGGGCTAATGTGCCCACTCGAGAGCTAACGCGCCCATCTAAAGCCTAATGTGCCTACTCAAGGGCTAACATGCCTATCTAAGGGCTAATGTGCCCACTTGAGGGCTAAAATGCATGCTTCTAATGCATGCAATGCACTCTTCTAGTGTGGATAGATACATCCTTATGATGCATAATATGCACTCTTTTAGTATAGACAAATGTATCCTTCTAATGCATGAAGTGCATTTTTACAATGCTAAAACACTCTTTAGCACACTTACTTCCTAGGTTTTGTAACACTCTTCAGTTGCTAGCACTCTTCAATGCGCCTATTTAGGACTTTAAACACTTTTAAGTGTACCTATTTCTTAGCGTTTTCAACAATTTTAGGTGCGCCTCTTCTTAGGGCTTATGCCTATTTAAGGGCTTTAAACATTCTTAAGTGCACCTACTTCTTAGGATTTTCAACACTCTTCAGTGCACCTTTTCTTAGGGCTTGTGCCTATTCTAAGGGCTTAAAACACTCTTAAGTATACATACTTCTTAGGGTTTCTTCTAATGTATGCCCATGGAGAAAACGTCTATCATACAGTGTTTTGCGGTCTTTAGACCTTTTCATTATTCCTGCCGTTGGCTTTCTTCAGTCTGCTTTTATCTATTTAGACTTTGCATTCATTTGGGTTTCGTGCCATTCTTCTTAGTATTCTTACATCTCTTCTTGATTTCTTTTAGTCTATTGGGGAAAATTCTTTGATTCATTATTCTTTAGCATTATCTCTTCATATTTGCATTTGTAGGACCCTTCACTAGGGTTTTCATATTAGGTTATTGATTCTCAGATTCAATGAGGATCTTTCCATTGTCCTTATCAATTCTTGCAAAATATCAGACATCTCTTAATGATTTTCAAATGTCTCTTGATATTGTCGCTCTAACTGGCCTTCCATGTGGTGGTGAGGTCATTCCTATTAACGCCTGCATCGTAGACTTAAAGGATTAGTAGAACTTGATCTGACAGCTTCTTGGGTGTGAGGTGAATGTCAAGGATAAAGTCGTGATTCGATACGCTGCACTATATGAGTATTAGAAGAGGAGATCTAACTTGACTCCAGTCGAGGTGGATCAGTATGCATGTAACTTCATCGTGTATCTGCTTAGGTCGACGCTCTTTGCTAATACGTTGAACACCACCTTCTTGACTCTATTTTCTACGCTCTAAGATCTCCATCGAGTAAGGGATTTTGACTAAGGTTGTGATGCTCTTGGCCAATTGTACTTTAGTTTAGATCATGCTTGTCATGGTGTCACCTTGATTACTGGTTTTGCTCCATTCCTTGAGGTGATGTCTTCCTCATATGTTTGTGTTTTTTTTTTGGTGAATTCCATTTTTTGATTCTATCATGTTCATGACAAACGTGGGCATACGAATTTAGGGTTCTACCTTCCCCACTCCCTACTTGTAAGGACCTTTCTTTCCTACGGATGAGGAGGTGGGCTGCACATTGTGTAGAGTTTGAGAGGTCTCATGAGCTAGATTTCTTTCGTGATTATATTCACATGATGATCTGGGACAAGGTAAAAGACATTATAGTCAGTATTTTATTTATATCACAATCTTACCATGTTTTTTTGTTCTTCACATATTCACTCCGAGTGATGAGGGCCCGAGGAGAACTGGTCGACGGCTATGAGGGTTGCCTCCCTATTCAACTACTACCGCATTCTTCTGCCATGCATGAACAACATGATGTGGTATTTGGGTGGTTGTGTTTGGTATTGGTTCATGTGATGACCCGTGGGCCCCACACAATCTCGTATTGTCTGCTTTGGGCTATCCGTGTCGGGCTCGGCACACAGGGCCGCACATCCCTTCCCCCTAACCAGACACCCTCACAGTTTTGTCCCCGAAGGGCACGTCCCCCACTCGAACCCGAGACCTCCTCAAAGGCACCCGCGGTTCATCATGAGTACCATTCGAGCTAGCGCGTTTTTATGTGATGACCCGCGAGCCCCGCACAACCACGAATTATCCGCTTTGGGTTGTCTGCGTTGGGCCCGGCACACAGGACCGCACAGCCCATCCTGCTAACCAGACACCCTCACGGCTTTGTCCCCGAAGGGAGCGTCCCCCACTCGAACCCGAGACCTCCTCAAAAGCACCGGCGGTTCATCATGAGTACCATTCGAGCTGCCCGCGGGTCATCACAGTTTAAAGGCCCATCGCATCATTTGATTCTTCCTTCTCTACTGGTTATGATGACAGATTTGGTTGACTTGGCTATGGAGCAAGAGGTGTTAGATTACACGACTGAGATTCACTTGAATGCGATTGAGTTCCTATTGATGACGACTTCTCACATTGATTGGGTTTGAGGTACCTTGTTACACACTAGACCAGGTCAATTTGCTGATGAGACTTCTCATCCTTCTGCTATGTGAAGTTGTGCTGGTAGCTCTTCTACTCATCGTGGGAAAAGATCGAGAGTCTCCCTTTCGGGTATTGGCACATTTGCTTCCTTTTTTGCTGCCACTCAACAGCCATGTCCACCTCTAACTCTTTCAGCTGCTCTAGCTATTCCCGTCGGCCATGTGATTGGTGACCTCCAAGCTTGTCCTAGTAATATCGTCTACAAATGGGATGCTAGTGGATAGATCAGCAGTCATGTGATCATTGAGGATTCGACCATGCTTGTTCCCTTTGTTCCATAGGATACCTCTATGGTGAGTCTTTTGACTATATATTCCTTAAGTTTCCTATCATTCTTTAATCAATTACTAATCGCAAAATGCAATACATGTACCACAATCTTCCATGAAGTGATTCTTTTGTATGTAGGTTGCTTCTCAGGGATACGTTTTACAAATGTCACATCAGTATCAGGTAAAACACTACACTACGCTTCATGGATGCATGACTTCTATCTTAATAGTTTTTCTAACTATATGATTTTTTTGCATAGTTTAGATGAGTTGTCAAGAGATTGCTCGTCTGGAGCCGGAGGTTGAGCATCTTCAAGCTAAGGTCGTTATTTTCTCCTTTGATATTGAAGATGATGACAATGAGTGAGGACTGTCACCATCGGCTTCCTTTATTATTTCTTTTGTTTATCTAACTTCCATAAACTTTCATGTGTGATCAAGGCAAACAATCATGTAAACAAATTTTCAAAGACTTAGTGAAATTTTTTCTTTTTTTAGCTTCATACTCTCCTTCTAAAACTGCACATGTTTTGATCAATCTTCATTCAAATTTTTTTAAATTTGTTCCTACATCATCATTTATTCAGTTCTTAATAAAATTATAAAATCTAGAAACCATGCGCTTGAAACTGCTCATTGATACGTGTCCCCGAAGTCGAAAAACACGCGAATAGAGGTGCTAGAGGGTTTTTGCCCTAATAACCATCGGGCAACTGATAGACAGCCGACCAACAGTCCTTTGATTGCCTTTCGATGGTTTTTCCTTTTCCTTGCCATTTTTGCTTCGTTTTGTGCACTATTTAAGCACGATGCCCCCTCCATTGTTTCTCCACATCTTCTTACAGTTTTCCTTCTTATTTCTCTAGCTTTCTTTCACACTTTCCAACACTTCTTCACGCCTTTCAACATTTTTTAGGCTTTTCTCAAGATTCTCTAGCCTCCTTTAAAGTTTCTAAAGGATGATGAATGAAAGCGGCATGAATCTAGTGGTCTGTACAATTTGAAATTTCTTCAGTAGGTGAAGCTTGAGATCCCTTTTCTCAAGGACTGCATAACCTTATGAGATTCTCATGATCATGTCTTCTACTTCAACGAGCAAGAGCTTTGCCCCTTGTATGAGGAATTCTCTGCCATACTTGGTTGTCATTCATCCAGTTCGGAGAGCATTATTCTGCCTACCGTTAAGACACCGTCAATGTTTGATCTTACCAATTTTTTTGACTTTTCAATTTCTACCGTGGGCATTCACACCAAAGGTTGTAGAGTGACACTGTCTTTTATCATCCTTTTACTTAAGATGATGGATACGACCTCATCCGGTTGGTTTCGTCTTCTTCAGCTTTACCTTCTTATGCAAATTCTACTAGTCTCACCGGACAGTTTTGGTGACCTACATCTTATGACTATCATCCCTCGGATGGGCCCTGATTTCACAACTGTTCCGTTGATTCTGGCTGAGACATTGATCGGACTGGATCGCATTAGGATAAATCTAAGTCAGAGATTCAGTGGCAGTCTCCTACTTCTTTAGTTATTCTTTGTTTATCCTCTGACTTTTGCCTAAGTCGCTCTTTTCAGGTTTTCGACTTAGCAATTTTTTCTCGTGCTCTAATTTTTGTCTAAGTTGCCTTTTTGGGTTTCAACTTAGCGAGCTTGCCTTAACTTTTGCCTGAGCCGTCCTTTTTGGGTTTTCAACTCAGCGAACTTTTTTTTTTCTTTTTCTGCCAGAACTTTTGCCTAAGCTGCCCTTTTAGGTTTTCAACTTAGCGGGCTTTTTCTTCTTTTTTCGTTCTTTGCCTTAACTTTTACCTAAGCTACCCTTTCGGGTTTTTAACTTAGCAGGCTTACCTTAATTTTTTCCTAAGTCATGTTTTTAGGTTTTCAACTTAACAACCTTTTTCTTATTTTTCTTTTCTTTTCTTCTTTAGATTTAGTTGTAAGAGAGGCTATCCATTCTAGCACCGCTTGAAGGATATATTTCCCATTACAATCCTCAATTTCATATGAGGAGGAGACTTGGAAGGCATTCTTCATGGGTTGACTGGCTGCGAGTCATTCTAGAAACTCAGATTCGCTAGCACTGTCCATGGTGGACGCTGGAGCATGTGATAGTCGAGACCTATATCTCATGCATGCCTTTGGCGGGGTCACCCATCGTTCCTTCTACGATCCTGCTAGACTACGTTGGTAATATGGGCTTTAGTAGAGGATCGTGGATTCACCGACTACATTTGGTCTCGGCAGATTGTTAACTCATTACCTAGAGCGTGTGAAGGATGCTTGACCATATTAGACCATCGAGAGAAACTTGTTTCATGATCTTGACTGTGAGACAAGCGATTGATACAAGCATTGGATGACCTTTCAGGATTCTATTTCGGATCCTGCTATTCGAGCTAGACAGTGCCGTGAGTGATAGGTAAACCTATTCGTAGTCCATTGATGAGGCAAAGAAGACATTGATAATTTCATTGTTAGCTTATATGTTAGATGTTTTCCTTTTGTTATCATGCAAAACAATAAGACATTTCAAAAGCGTATTTGTTTCTAAACAATTTCATTTCATTAATAAAAATATAATTGTTTGTTTGTCGAACAATATATGCATAATGAAACAGCTCATGTCATTAATCAGCCATTTTTGATTTTCTGATTAATTGTTTTTCCTCTCAACTTCCTTATATATATATATATGGATAGTACTTCTTCAACCTATCTATGTTGATGGGCTTAGTGAATTCATTTCCTTCCATGTCTGATAAGATGACAACTCCACCAAACATGACCTTTGTTACAATAAATGGGCCTTTCCAATTGGGCTTGAACTTCTCTCTCGAATCAAACACAACTGGCCTTCCTTGTTTAAGGACTAACTCCCCTTCTTTGAACTTCCTTGCCTTTATTCTCTTGTTAAAGGCTTGAGCAACTCATTTCTGGTATAGTTGCATATGATATTTGGCTTTCATTCTCTTCTCATCAATCAGGGCCAATTGTTCACATCTATTACGGATCCATTCCCCTTCAAGAATTTTTGCTTCTATCAGAACCCTTTCTGATTTCATTTCTACTCCAATTGGTAGGACAACTTCTGAATCGTACACCAATGACAAGAGCGTCATGCCTGTTGAGCTTCTAAGCGTTATTCTATAACCCTAGAGTACAAACAATAGCTTTTCTGTCCAATCTTTGTATGTCTGTACTGTCTTGGTCAACATCTTATTGATGTTCTTATTAGCTGTTTCTATTACTCCAGTCGCTTATGGCCGATATGAAGACGACTTATAGTGTTCAATCCTATACTTCTCAAACAAAGTTATTGATGGGGAACCCGTACAAGAACAAACTAAAATAAAAAACACTCAACGATAACTCACACTCACACACAATCAACCAACACTCATACACAATCAATCTGAATACTTCTTTGATATTTCAAAATAATGTTTGAATAATAATTGTCTAACAAAATAATGAAACCCTATATTTATACTAATCAAGACCTATTAGAAAATAAGAAAGTCAAAATCCTATTTGAGTCAAAATCCCTAGACTAACAATTTAAGTTTGAATCAAATTAGGAAAAGTCAAGATCCTTAATTTGTGTCAAAATCCCTAAATTGATAATTTTCCAATTTAAATAAAACCCTAATTAAATAAATTCTAAAAGACTATATTAATCCTAATAATAAAATAACCCATGCTGTATCAATTCTCCCTCGCTTAGAAAACTCGACTCCTGGCGAGTTGCTCAAGGCAGATGTTACCAAAACACGATAAAACACCAAGTCTTGTCTTGCATAAACATAGGAATGTTGTCGATCCAAGTTTGCACTTCACGATAGTCCAAAAACATAGACACTAACAGTTGAACATAAAGCAATATTGCATTGAATGATGTCAATGTTGGTGAAGAAGTAATCAACATCATAGGAGACGTCAGAATAGAGACAAGCATGCCTTGGTTTGAGCATTTATCCAACACAGTAGAGACTCCCAAGAAATCAATTTTAGTATTAGACTTGGAAATAAATTCTTGAAGTAGTTTCGGAGACTCAAAAATTTTTTCTTCATGAGATAATTCAACTTCAATCTTTAGTTTGGCGACTTCAACTTCAATCTTTGTTGTGGAGACTTCTTTTTTTGACAGATGGATGTTTTCAATTGGCTTCTCATCAACCACTTGCACAACTTCAATAGGATGCTCTCCAACCTTGCAATCTTCAACATGCATAGGCTTAATTTCACCTATAATCTCTTCCTCAATAAGACTCTCTTCAATCTTGTCTTCTACATCATTAGTTTGAATCTCATGATCATCTTCACTTGGAACTTCATTATTCATAGCTACTTTCTCAACATCATTCTCAACATCTTCTCTTGTACATGGAACTTTATCTTTCATAAGTTCACCGTGATAGGTTGGACTTGCTCACTAGGATGTGGGGTAAAGATAGAAGAAGGACCACTTTGAAAAGGTGAGTGAATGATAATAGGTAAGCTCTTACAAAACTCACAGTATTGGCCAATTAATCTGTCTAATCGATCCAAATCAATTTTCCAATCACAATATTCATGATTTTGAGATCGATAACTTACCACTGTTTGACGCTTAGGCATATATCTAGGCCTAAGATGTGAAGGTATAAAAGTATCAATTATCAAACGTTTCATCTCATCCCATGTTAGAAGTTCTCCCGTTCTTCCTAGATGTTTACGCTTAACCATCCATCATTCAAAAGCAAAATCGCTCAGTTGGATTGCACCACAATCAACCATCATATCTTCTGGAAGATCTACATCATAAAAATATTGCTCCAAGCTATCAAACCAGTGAAGAATCCTTTTAACATGACCACTAAAGTCAGAAAGAATAATTTTCACATAAGGACGACAACGAATCCTATAGAAATCTAAGCGTTTATTGAAAGCAATCTCATGTTTCTTATGTTCATAGTTGCTTTGATAACCCCAATAAGCCATTAGGATTAAACTGCAAAAGTTAGAGGTATGGAAGACTGCATAAAAATGGGTTGAACTGCAAATTCTGAGACATTAGAGGACTCCAGTAACTCTTCAAAGGTTCAGGGGCTGATTGATATTATCCAAGCAAGCCTAAAATCTGATTTTTTGAGTTTTGAACACTTTCCAGTAGGAATTAGCAATCAGCAAAGAAGGGAAAGTTGACGGAGAGGAGCCGATCTATCACCTGGTGGTGGAGGTGAGACACCACTCGCCGGTCGCTGGTGATAAACAGTAACAGCAGCAAACTATTTTTCGACTTTTTGAAGGATTTCCGATGGGATTCTAATGATGGTGATGAAGGGAAGAATGATGGGGACGGCCCGATCTACAAGTTGATGTATTTGGTGATGGACGATGCGTCGGTCGCCGGTGATGAACAGTAACTCTGGTGATGAACAGTGACTTTGTTTCGGGTTTATAAAATTTTTTGGAACGATGTTAGGCTCTGATACCAAATTGACGGAGAACCCGTACAAGAACAAACTAAACTCAAAAATACTCAACGATAACTCACACTCACACACAATCAACCAACACTCACACACAATCAATCTGAATACTTCTTTGATATTTCAAAATAATGTCAGAATAATAATTGTCTAACAAAATAATGAAACCCTATATTTATACTAATCAAGACATATTAGAAAATAGGAAAGTCAAAATCCCTAAACTAAAAATTTAAGTTTGAATCAAATTAGGAAAAGTCAAGATCTCTAATTTGAGTCAAAATCCCTAAATTGATAATTTCCCAATTTAAATAAAACCCTAATTAAATAAATACTAAAAGACTATATTAATCCTAATAATAAAATAACCCATGCTGCATCAGTTATAGTCTCAGCTTGGAAATGAAACCTATTGCGAGTCACGACATGATTTGGTAGTCCAAATCCGGATATGATATTCTCTCATTGAACTTTGCCATCTACTTTGCCCTCAGTTTACTGTAGGACTCAACTTCTATTCACTTGATGAAGTAGTCGATTGCCACCACCACATATCGATATCCAGTAGAGGTTGACGACCTTATCTCGCTTATAATGTCAATGTGCCATGCAACAAAGGGCCACAATGTTATCATTCCTTTAACTCCAAAGGTGGTTGGTGAATCAAATTTCCATTGATCTGGCACTTATGACACCTTTTCACAAATAAGACAAAATTTGTCTCTATGGTTAGCTAGTAAAAGCCTTGCCTCATTATTTTCTTTCCAAGCATTAGCCTATTTATATGTGGTGCACATACATCACTATGAATTTCCTCCATGAGCCTTCTAGCTTCATTCTCATCGACACACCTTAATTGCATCCCTTTTGGCAATCTTTTGTACATCATTCCTTGATGACAAGTAAATTGTTGGGCTAACCTTTGTAGTACGGCCCTGTCTTTCTCATTAGCCCTATCCGGTAGAATCCTCTCTTCTAGAACCATGGCTAATGAGAAAGAATCATGCTTAGGAGCACATGATTTGAATCATGATAGAAAACTTATGAATTCTTTGAATTATGCTAAGAAATAGCACACTAGAAATAGGTTAGAAATGCCATGAATTAGAATTAAGCTAGAAATGTCATGATTGAAATGATTGCTATGATTAGGCTAGAATTGCCAATGTAGAATTATCAAAATTAAGGTAGAATTGCCATGATTTAAGTTGATGGCCATGTTTAGAATTTTGATTGAATGACTATGAATAACAGCCTTGAATACGCTATGATTATTTGACTATGCAATGAAGTGATAGTAGACTCACATTTGGTGGTGATGGACCATAACTTAGAAGAATGAAGTGTATGTAGAGGCTTGATTAGCATTGAATAGTTTCACATATGATGGTGAGAAATTCATTATTTATCAAGTGTCGAATTGATTGTTTACATTGAATTCTTGAGTTGCATGAAGATATTATGAGATGAATGAAATTAGAAATATTTACAGGTATTGTATTTCATTATTGAAGAATAATGTATGAAATTCTATTCCCCTGTCCTCCATGTTTGAGGAAAATATAATCTATTCTCCTCCCTCTTTCTTTGCATGATTATACAATTGTCTTGATTAAAAATTACCTCACTTGACTAAAAAGATAAAATTGGAAGCATGTATATATAAAACAAACAACTTAAGTGGGCTATATAACAATATAAGCTATTTATATTTGGTATACCATAGTAGAGTCTGGATTTACATTCAGCCAGGCCAAAGGCTCATACCTAACTTTTTGAACCCATCTATGAGGGGATGAGAGCAGTTTTGGTCTGAAAGCGAAAAATTAGATTGTTCCCATTTATTCCTAATTTAATAATCAGGTGGCGACTCCATTCTACAGATATGCCTCCATGACTTGTTTGTATTCCCTTAAGTCTCGAAAGAGGCTTGGGCACAGTGTCAAGGTCACAAACGCTTTAGTAGGATGAAAGCCTCGATCACACATGGAATTTTATTTATACTTTCAAGCCCGATGACAACAACTGAAAATACCATCCAAACTGTAGGCCAACACGCATAGAATTTTTCCCATTTCTCTATAAAAACCCATTTTTTCGATTTTTGCATTATTTTTTTGGAAGATTTTTTTGGGAATTTCTAGGAATTTTTTAGAGCATTGTCTACACATTTTCAACATATTTTCACCTCATTTCTTGTAATATTTTCCATTGATATATCATAAGAAATTACTAAACACAAAAAACACACTTTATTAGAGAGATTTTGTGAGGTTTAAGACATTTTTTTGAAGGAAAAGACCATTTGGAGAAAGGTTAACCGAGGGCAATAATCATACCGCCACTTTTTTATTTTATTTGTGATTCTTGCCTTTGAATATCATTTGTTTTATTCTATTTTGATTTATTTGGAATTTATTTTATTTTTGATATTTTCGGATTTTTCTTTATTTCTATTATAAACTTTCTTCTTTTTGGCATGTTGTTGATATTATTAAAAAAAAATGATGCAAAAGGCGCTTGCTTAAAATATTATGATTTTCAAGTGATTATTATTTTTATTTTATTTATTTTTGACTCCTGCCTCAGTATTATTAAAGTATCATTATGTTATTTTTTTAATTTGTCATTTAAATGTTACACGAGTTAAGTATTAACGTTTTCTTTCATTTTGTTTTATTTGTTTTGAATTTTTTAATTAATTAATAATAATATTTGTTTTATTTGTTTTTCTTCTTTCTCTTAATGTTTTTCTTATTTAATGATCATTTTAATTTCTCAGTTTTTCTCTACCTTTTTTTATTAATAAAATTAATAGGCTTTTTTTTAATTTTATTATTAGAACTTTTATTTGCATATTTTGATTAAATGGGTATTAAATGATGAGTTTGTGACTCTTTTAATGATTGCTTGAATTTTATTGTTAACATTAGTTTGTTATCTTGATTTATGCATAAATTAGTAGACTGCCACGATTTTATTTTATTAATTTTTTTCTATTTTTTTATTTTGTTTAATTTCATGATATGAATTGATCTTTGAATGTTCAAATGTTAATTTAGAATAGATTACGGGCTGTTTTGATTAATATAGGCTATTTTCATGTTCATTTTCTTTATTTAGTGATAGAAATGATGATAGGAATAATGTAACTTCACGTCCTCTTTTCTATAATTTTAGTGCTTTGCGTTACATTTTTAATGTGAATTAGTGGGCTGCCATGTTGAGTTTTAGCCATAATCAGTGTGTTAATTTTGTTAATTTTACATTGTTTCGTGGTAGTAATTAAATAGATCATGCTAAAATGATTTAGTGTTAGTTAGGAAGTTGCCATGCTGAATTTAATCTTCCTTTTGTCTTTTATTTATTTATTTTGCATAATGAGTTTGACATGGTAGAACATGAGTTACGATATGATCTTGGATGATTAAATTTGGGATTGATTGCACATGAGGGTTAGAGAGAAGTGGGTGGACTCACGTTGATAGTGAGAGACCCATTTCTTAAATAATAACTCAACGTAGACTTTATTTATAGTCTTGATGATGTTACCATGATTAGAAATGTGGATTTGATTGGATATCTTGAATTGAATTGGAGTGGATAGACCCACATTGGTGGTGAGAAATCTAATTTGGGAGTTGGATTGTATAGTGAAGGATTAGAAATGTTTTGCTGAAATTGATGATGAGTAGACTCAGAAATGGCGTTGAGGAACTCACTTTCTGAAGTTTGATTATGATTTTGGAAGGGCAAATGAGGGGTAGGCTCACAATTGGTGGTAAGAAATCCATTTTGAAGTTGAAGGTTGAATTGAGGTTTTGGGAGTGCGAAATTAAATGTGAATGCACTCACAATTGTTGGTGAAGGATTACCATTTAGAATTTTCTTGGAATTATGGAGGTGTGAAGTGTGGATAGACTCATAATTAGTGGTGAGGAATCCACCTGACTATTAGGAGTGTAGATTGATGCATGATAGTTTATCTTTGCATTTACTTTCTTTATTTTTTGTGTAATGTAGAGTGATTGTAATCCCTTCCCCCTTTTTCCATGTTTGAATGGATTTGTACTCTATTCTCCTCCCTATGGATGTATATAAATTGTCTCACCTTACATAATGATAAAAAGATAAAATTGGTTGTGTGCATAAAATGAAAATATGATCAAGATGGATAATTAAAAGTAACTAAAAACCTTAGACTCGACAAACCCTAATAGAGATCGAACTTTGTCCAGACAGATAGAAAAATCTGTACCTAACTTCCTAAACCCTTCTCTAAAACGATGAAGGCAGTTTGGGTCGAGAAGCGAATGATGTGATTGTCATTACTCAAAATTTATCTGGGTTATTGCTCAGGTGGCGACTCCGTAATCTCCGGGCTTGTCTTCATGACCTGTCCCGTTTTGCCCTCAAGTTTCAAAAGGATTTTTAAAAAGCAATGTTGAGGTCATAATCACTTGGAGTGGAACAAAAGCCCCGCTCATACATTTGTTTTGCAATCCATCGTAATCAATTGTCGCTAATTTGTTGTAGGTCTTTTGTCCCTTTTAATGTGTTTGATGTTGGTTGTGCTTGAACGTCAATAGAACAAATTTAAGTCTTTGATTGCCACTAAAAATTTTTAATTTACATATACTACAGGAAATCATGGCAATTACAATAGAGAGTCACGACGTTCCAAACGGGGGTGTTGTGATTAAAAAACAGGATAGACATTCTTTTGAAAGCACACTGTGACAACGCTATTTATTAAAAAAACTGTAAAGTCCAAAAAAAAAATACTAGGTGGGTTCTCAAATCTTTGCGGCCTTTTGTCCCTAAAATTTTGAAAATTTTCTTTAAAGAAAAACAGGAATCCCTAATCCCTTCCAAACACCCAATCTTGATTTTAAACACCAAGTTTCACATTTTGTTTTGATTCTTTTCATCACACGAATCTGAGTTGTTGAAAACTACTCGAGACAATTCTAATTTCTCTTTTCTTCTAATGGAGAACAAAGTCTTTGATCTAGCAAGAGATGAAGCATACAAGTCGATTTCTCAACTCGACAAATCTGCGTCTATTTCTCAACCGATTTCAATGTCCTGTAGCCAATTAATTTGATTTTTTAATCCCTAATTTGATATTGATTTTGCTTTTCTTCATACCAAATCGAATAGCCGTGTCTATAGGAAATAAACATAAGTTTGTAGCCATTACCACTCCTACCAGGTCCGTCCTACTCTCTGCTGCCGCCGCTAAAGCTGCTATGTTAGCTAGGCTCTCCATTTGCGTGTTCAAACAAAACTCTACTCATCCCTATCTCGCATATAGGTCTACCCAAGTGGTTTTCATCTCCAGGTATTACTTAGCTTCTTTGTCCTTTGCTTGTCTCTTTGCTTTATTGTCAATCTTTAGGAAAAAAATTTGATGTTTATATTTTATTGGTTGTTCAGTTGAACATATTTAAATACTTGGGATGTTTAGCTTGTTAACTTGCGTAAAACTAAATATGTTTATAATCTATTCGAAGAAAATACAGACCTGTATTTGAACTTGGTTAGGAACTTGGTGAAGGAGAGGTCGCAGAGATGACAGCAGTTTGATTCGAAGTTTCTGTAGATTCTGCTGTTGTAGTAAAATTGCCCCTGCTTCACGCCTTTGTTTTGAAGGTGTTGATCATTAACCTTTATTTAGATGTAAATTCTTCTCATAATTTGTTTATTTTCTCGGACATGAAGCAGAGCTTACCTTTAATTCAATCATACATCAATATTAGCAAATTCTAATGGCTTGGGATGTTTACACTTGAATTCAAAGTTGAATAAGCATGTTAATGAAGGAAGATGGTCTGAAAAATTTGTTTCACTTTATTAAAAAAAAAAAAAGTTTTGGTTATAAGATATTTAGATCACTTCAATCATAAAGGAAATATCAGATGAGACTACGAACATGATTGATTATATTTTGAGTAAATTGAACCTATCTTTGAGGTATGAAGCTCATAGGAAAGACAATTTTTATGCAATTTTAGTTCAGAACCTAGGAAGAAATCCTTTTCTAAAAAGGTTATTCCTCTTCTCATTTGTTTTGTTGAGGTATTTTGCTTTTGAGGTTTATTCATTTAATATGTTTAATTTTAAGTCCATAAGTTAGATTCATTTTTTCTAAAATCTCTTAAAAATAAAAGACCCTGTGCTATTGTTTGGTTTTTCATTCTTCACCAAGAAAGATTTGTTGGTGCAAGGCTAATGGCAAGCCATATGGCCAGTGATGATGCGATTTTGGAGAGTATATCCGAAGGACTTCTTACAGTAAAGAAGCCAAAGATGGTGCGAATGAAGTTACTTTCAAGAATTGAAATATTTAGTTTCGGTACCCATATATAGTTCAACTCTTGTGATTTCTATATGTGCAAGTTTCCTCCGTTTTCTTTTCCCCTGCTCCCCCATTATTTTCCTAGTTATTATGTCCATTCTATTTGGATGCCTTAATTATTCTTTGAGTATTATAAACAAGACATTTGAGGTTGTGAATTTATAAATATCTTGGAATTGATATTGAATATATGTGATTGTGAATTGGAGTTATGATTTAGTGTTGTGCCGATTGCATGTTGTTTTGAGCTATAAAATTTTCGATAGAAACATACCAAGAGCAACAACCATTTTAAAAAAAAATTACCATACATTTCACAGCATTTAAAAAACGTTGTAAAGTCTTATAGCATTTAAAAATTGTTGTAAAGTTTACTTGTAGTGTTAAAAAAACGTTGTGAAGACTTATGCACAGCATTTAAAAAGCACTGTAAGCAAAATATTTACAACGCTTTAAAAATGTTGTAATACACGAGGGATCTTTTTACAGCTTTGCCGATAACAAAGCAGCACAAAATGCTGTAAAACTACATTTTCAACATTTTTTGAACATTGTAAAAGGTTTGATTTCTTCTAGTATATAGGATTTTGTAGCCAAGAGTATATGTTATTGCATGAGAACTCAGATGAGTGAACTGAAAGCTACTCCGATATAATCCGCTTTACATGTGAAAGGCACTGGGACATCTTTCTCATAATAATTTACACCATTTTTGATACCGGATCTTCGATATATGGCTCTGATACCAAATCTGATACCGGGCTGCTGGATTATAATAGATGAGGATAGGATCTTCAAGTTGATTATCAACTCAACCAATAGCTGGAACAAATAAAATGGAACCTAACAAACACTCTTTGAAAGGGATAACAAGCTCACCACCAGGGTAAATACCAATGGGATACAGATAATTCACCACCCAAGGATGTAAACCAAGGATACAGGGCTTAAACTAACTCACCACTCTATGGAATCCACCAAGAGATACAGAGTTAAAGAGAAATCAGTATAAACACTGAAATTTCACTCAAATTCGAATTCCAAACTTCACTCCCTTGAATACACAACTTTAGAGCTTAAATAACTTGGAATAACCCTCCAAACATAGGTAAAAGACAATAATTAAATGATTTCAACAATTACAGCTCAACTACTACATTGACAATTGATTTATTAACTAAGACTCATAAGTAAACTCATTAGGTAATAAAGCATAACCAACTAAGCTAGAAATTCAAATTCCAACCAACTAAGCAATCAAATTCAAATTCTAGAGTAGACTTTAATGCACCACTAACTATGAACCAGTTGTGAAGAGATAGTCATAGATTCTTGCAGACAACTCCAAATGACACATTGACAAATGTGTTAGAAAGCTGACTTCAAGATCTTTTATAGCCACAAATCTTGACATTTAATTCTCTGCACACCAATACCAGTTCTTTTACGAAATTATCCCTCATTCTGGTTCATGTGCACTCTTGACCATTGTAATAATTTGCACCCCTTGATGATCTATCATGAATCCCATGGATTGCAACACTCCTGTGTCAAGCTCCCCTGGTTGAGAAAGACTCGACCTCGAGTCTTGGTTGTTGTTTTCACCAAGATAAGGACTAAGGTCAAAGATATTAAATGTGTTGGAGACGCCATAATGCTCAGGTAGCTCAACTTTGTAAGCATTCTCTCCAATGTGTTGTAATACTTTGAATGGTCCATCAGCTCTAGGCTTCAACTTGGCATATTTGCCTAGAGGAAATCTTTCCTTTCTAAGGTGTATCCACACTAGATCTCCTTCTTTGAACTCAGCATACTTCCGATGTTTGTTTGCTGTAGCTTTATACTTCTCATTTTGCTTTAAAATCTTCTCTCGGACTTGTTCATACAGCTTCTTGATGTTCTTAGCCCTCTCCTTTGCATCACTGCTAAATTGAGTTTTGGAAGGAATAGGAGCTAAATCCAAAGGACTTATTGGATTCTTGCCATAAACAACCTCAAAAGGACTAGGACTAGTGGTTTGACTTGATGATTTGTTGTAAGCAAACTCAACTTGGGGTAAAACAAGATCCCATTGCCGTAAATTCTTACCAACATAACTCCTCAGAAGATTTCCCAAGCTTCTGTTGATAACTTCAATTTGTCCATCAGGATGATTAGATGAACTAAAGGTAAGTGTAGTCCCCAGCTTTTTCCAAAGTGTATGCCAAAAATGAGATAAGAACTTTGGATCACGATCTGAGACTATAGCCTTAGGAATGCCATGCAATTTCACAATCTCCTTGAAGTACAAATCGGTCACATGAGTCGCATCATTTGTCTTGTTACAGGGGACAAAATGAGTCATTTTAGAAAATCGGTCAACCATCACCATGATTGAATCTTTGTTTCGCTGTGTTCTAGGCAATCCCACCACAAAATCTAAGCTAACATCTTCCCATGGATCATTAGGAACAAGTAATGGAGTGTACAAACCAGTGTTCTGCCCACGACTTTTTGCCATATGACAAATTGTACACCTCTTCACGTGCTTCATCACATCCCTTTCCATCTTCAGCCAATAGAAGTTTTCCTTCACAATAGCAATAGTTTTGACTCTCCCAAAATGACCGCTAATGCCACTGCCATGCGCTTCATTGATGATTAATTCTCTCAAGGAACATTGAGGAATACACAATTGGTTTGCCTTGAGTAGATAACCATCCTGCAAAACAAAGTGGTTAGATGAAAACTTATTACAGTTACTCCATATTTTGCCGAAATCTGGATCATCCTTGTAAAGCTCTTTTAAAACCTCAAACCCAACAACATTCACTTGCATAGAGGTCAGCAAAGAATGTCTTCGGCTTAAGGCATCAGCCACCACATTTTGAACTCCAAATTTATGCTTGATGGTAAAGTTGAAAGCTTGAAGAAACTCTACCCATCTGGCATGTCGAACATTAAGCTTCTGTTGGCTGTTGATGAACTTCAAAGCTTCATGGTCAGAATATAGAATGAATGGTTTTGGCAAGAGATACTGACTCCAATGCTTCAAAGCTCGACAAATAGCATACAACTCATTGTCATAAGTTGAGTACTTTTTGCGAGATGCATTCAATTTTTCACTAAAGAAAGCAATTGATCTGCGTTCTTGGCTAATCACAGCACCTGGAACAAGATCAATACAATGATGTATGCCTCTCATTGGAGGAAGGCCTGATGGTATATCATTTGGTATAACATCATGGTATTCTTCAAGAAGATATTTCATCTCTGGAGGTGGTTCATTACTAACTTTATTTTCTTCTAACAACAAGAACACATAAATTTCACTTCCCTTCTCCAACTCTCTTCTACATTCTGTTTGGGTAAGCAAAGCATTTCCCTCCCCTTTAGTAGGTTTATGAACATATTCTAACTTCGAAGGACCCAACATAGCTTTGACCCCATCTTTAAAGAATGTATAAGTATTCCTATAGCCATCATGCATTACTCTCCTGTCATACTGCCATGGTCTACCAAGAAGTAAATGACAAGCATCCATAGAAACAACATCACACCATATTTCATCTTTATACTTTTTCCCAATAAAAAATGAAACAAGGCAACGTTTGTTTACCTTGATCTCATTATCTTTCCGAAGCCATGAAATCTTGTAAGGCTGATGATGCTTCTCTGTCTGAAGGCCAAGTTTATCAATCATCTCCGTAGACACCACATTTTCAAAGCTGCCACCATCAATAATAACATTTCACACCTTACCATGAGAAGTACATCTGGTATGGAAGATATTTTTGCGAAGCCAATCATCTTCTCGTTCTTGGGCAATATTCAAACTCCTTTGAATAATAAAGAGAGAATCACCTCGATTTGCATAAGTGACTTCCTCTTCATCAACAAATTCTGGATTATCGAAATTGATCAGGGCATCTGACTCGATCTCTTCATCAATTTCGTAAAAGTCATCAAATATTGGTGGTTTTCCATGATCCTCAAAGAAGTCATGGTCTACTTCATCATTCTCCACCGATTCATCTTTTTTAGCATAATTGTCCAAAGGACTTTGATCTTCTACTTCTCCATGCATTCCACCTACGAATTCTTTATTTTCCAGAATTACTAAATGTTGCTGGAGTTGTTGGAGCTGCTGCATAAGATTTTCAATGATCAAACATTGCTGGACTTGCTGGAGTTGCCGCCTGAGATCTTCAATGATCAAATCTCGTTCATCTCTTTGAGAAGGAGGCAATTGGGTAGTAGAAGCAGCCTTGTGAGTACAACCAGCCATTGAACCAAAAGCTCTGATACCAATCTGATACCGGATCTTCGAGATATAGCTCTGATACCAATCTGATACCGGATATTCGAGATATAGCTCTGATACCAATCTGATACCGGATCTTCGAGATATAGCTCTGATACCAATCTGATACCGGATCTTCGAGATATGGCTCTGATACCAAATCTGATACCGGGCTGCTGGATTATAATAGATGAGGATAGGATCTTCAAGTTGATTATCAACTCAACCAATGGCTGGAACAAATAAAATGGAACCTAACAAACACTCTTTGAAAGGATAACAAACTCACCACCAGGGTAAACACCAATGGGATACAGAAAATTCACCACCCAAGGATGTAAACCAAGGATACAGGGCTCAAACTAACTCACCATTCTATGGAATCCACCAAGAGATACATAGTTAAAGAGAAATCAGTATAAACACTAAAATTTAACTCAAATTCGAATTCCAAACTTCACTCCCTTGAATACACAACTTTAGAGCTTAAATAACTTGGAACAACCCTCCAAGCATAGGTAAAAGACAATAATTAAATGATTTCAACAATTATAGCTCAACTACTACATTGACAACTGATTTATTAACTAAGACTCATAAGTAAACTCATTAGGTAATAAAGCATAACCAACTAAGCTAGAAATTCAAATTCCAACCAACTAAGCAATCAAATTCAAATTCTAGAGTAGACTTTAATGCACCACTAACTATGAACCAGCTGTGAAGAGATAGTCATAGATTCATGCAAACAACTCCAAATGACACATTGACAAATGTGTTAGAAAACTGACTTCAAGATCTTTTATAGCCACAAATCTTGACATTTAATTCTCTGCACAGCAATACCAGTTCTTTTACGAAATTATCCCTCATTCTGGTTCATGTGCACTCTTGACCATTGTAATAATTTGCACCCCTTGATGATCTATCATGAATCCCATGGATTGCAACACTCCTGTGTCAATTTTTGTGTCAACTAAGCTGAAAAGAGTTACAAGACCTTATTTTTCCGTCTTGTTGCCATCGGAATTGAAGAGAATTTCTAAAGAAGTAAACAGTATTCAATGATTCATCTTAAAACTGTTCAAAAGTCATGCACATGTTTGGTAAAAATTTTTCACAGAATCGCCGCACAGACCAAGTTTCCTTGTTATATATTAGATTGCGTCTTTTGCATGCGTATTAAAAATGTTCTCCATTTGTCACCTGTTTTCACCTAGAAGGCCACAATAATGTTTTCAAGTATTTTAACCAAGGGTGGATCCAGTGGAGGGCTAGCTTGGGCCACATCTCTGGCTGGATTTTTAAAAATTTACAAAAATACCTCTCGTATTATTAATATAATATATTTTATATTATTCTTAAAAAGTTCTACTATTACAATAATATGAAATTTCACTTGGTGTTTAATACATGTAATGATTATATTTGCACAAAATATATTACATAAAGCGTTGCAAGTATGACCATCATCTCCCTTCTTGATTTCTTATGTCTTTCGACAGTTCCTTTTTCTCACTTCTATTTCACTTAATTCTCTCTTAACCCACTTTCGCCTCTCTCATTTATCTCATTTCCACTATCCAATGTATTATTTATATCATATTAATTACTTGTTAAATGAAGTTATTTATCAATCAATTTAATTTCATTATGTTTCACTATAATTATGACATCTACCAAGTTGTTTACTCATCTTCAAGTTGCAACGGGCTCGTCAGCCTAGCTAGCTAATTAATTTTTCTCTCCATTTTTTATCTCTCAAATCTCTATCTTTCAGTTTAATTATCTTTTAGCAATCAAACTAAAAAATTTAGGCATTCAAAGATTATCTCTTAGCAGTTACGTTTGAAGATAATTAGTTTATTTTTAAGTAATTAGTTTGAGATTAATTTATGAGTTTTAAGATTAATTTAGTTTTAATAATGTTATTTAATTTGTTTTGATAAATTAATTGTGATGTTTTATGTTATGTAACATATTCGAGGATAAATTATTTATCAGGAATTCAATCTGAAGTATATTTTTGTTGTAGAGTTGATTTATGGGTTTTAGAATTAGTATTATTGTCTTGTTTCATTAATTGGGTAGTAGTATATTATATAAGAAATAGAATATTACAAGTTTAATTAGATGACCAACAAAAACATATTTTAGTAGATGTCATGGTATAGACTATAGAGTGTATTATAGTATTGAACTGATTCTAGAGCGTGTGAGCGGCTTCACAATGAAATAGTGTAGTGGTGAGGAACTGTATCATGTAAGTATGTCCTGTGTCATAATATTGTGGTGAGATTAAGATTAATTGAATCAAACAAATTTACAAGTAAATTAGTAAATATATACTATAATTCAGTATTAATTTATTTAATTTTTAGGAGTAAGGTTCCTTATGTCTCATTTTATCTAGGAGTAAAATTTTAATTTTTTATTAATAAAATTTTCTCGTATTGTCAAGGTTTTTCTAATTAAATTCAGTCCGAGTTAGGAAAAATTTCTGGATTTGTCCATGATTTTAACTGGGCTAGCTTTGTGAAAGTTCCTGTGTGTGGACGCTGAAGTTCATGGCAGAATCACTCCTCTTTGCCAAAACTTCTGAAAATTGAGCACAATTTGATTTCAAGGGGAGATTTATTCATCTTCTTTACTACTTGGAAAGTTAGGTATACATAGAGATATGTGTGGGAAGTATTTCTAACAAATTTTAACTCAAAATTATGATAATTATTAAATATAAAGAAAAAAAACTGTACAGACTTCATAACTTGTGGATTTTGTATGGACTTTTTTATTACTAAAATTAATTTTATCTTTGCATATGTATTTCACAATTCGATAAAATTAAGTGAACTATTATTTGGTAAAGATTTCTTGACTTCTACCGTTCTTTAGGAAGATAAGAATCTTTTCTATAAATTTTTTCTTTTTTTTTTTTAAAATCTTAATTATCCAAAAATGGAAAATATATCGAGGAGGTATTTTCGTGCCCAAGAGACACAACACTTTCGCCTAAAAGGCAACCGTCACTTCAACCGCTGTCAAAAATTGCAACATTCGCTTCTTTAAAATCCTCTTCATCACGCTGAAAGCAAACCGTCAACTGCTTCTTGAAACATTCTCATATTTTCTCTCTCTCATTTCCAAGGAAACAAATAGACAGACACTCGAACCTTCACCATGGCTGATAACAGTGACATTATCTCGAGTTTATCCAACAATGACCTGTCCGTGATCCTCTCTTTGTTACCCTTCAAAGAAGCTGCGAGAACTAGCATTCTCTCTAAGCGCTGGCGTCACGTTTGGCGTTCAACCAGGAACATAGAGTTTCTTGAGAGTTTCTTTGTCAAGCTTGATGATTCTGAAGAGAACAAGGCTTTGCACAGAAGGGTTTTTGTTGATTTCATTCGCCAATGGATGAAAGCCTATAATGGACCTGTCATAAAGGCATTCTCCCTCCTGTTCGCCTTGCCCCAAAACTTCCCCGAGGATGTTGGAAACTGCATCACATTTGCCGTTGCACGCAATGTTAAGGAACTAAGCCTTGATTTTCATGATCCCATGTGGGGAGAATCTGAACTTGAAAACCATGAAGCAGTGTTTGATTTGCCAGTGCATGTGCATGGCTACAGGGGTCTTGAGTCTCTCAAGTTGTTTTCTTGTACTCTTATGGTATCAGAATTCAAAAATTTCAGCGCACTGAAGCAACTTTCCCTGGGCTGGATTGAATTAAGTGTGAATTCTATGAAGGCATTGTTGGTGCATTGTCCCTTGCTAGAGAGTTTCAGTTTGAAGAAATGT
The DNA here is from genome assembly GCA_013180625.2 of Boswellia sacra. Lineage (NCBI taxonomy): Eukaryota > Viridiplantae > Streptophyta > Magnoliopsida > Sapindales > Burseraceae > Boswellia > Boswellia sacra. The sequence continues at coordinate 205,813 of SNVD02009882.1, forward strand.
TTTAACATCGATCATCTTGAGGTTTCTGTGCCAAATCTAAGGCTTCAAACTTTGGTTCTTGATAGGTGCAATTTTGTTCAATCTATATTTCAAATTGAGGCACCAAAATTAAGGGTCTTTAAGTACCGTGGAAGGGCGGGTCATTTTTACTTTGAGAGTCAGCAATCCATTGTTGAGGCAGAACTTGACTTCACACTAGAGTTTGAATTTGACGAAATTGGTGATCTTCTTCAGAGCCTCTTAGAACAGCTTTTCTCTGTTAGAATCTTGACAGTTTGCAGTTATTTGCTTCAGGTATAATAATATAACTTCTCATGTTTTGATCTCTATTTCTATATTTCCTATGGCATATTACTATCGTTTCAAACTCCTTCACAAATTTTCATATTATTTTAAGTGGTAACTAAATTAATAATAAATGATATAGACAACGCAAGTAGTGATATGATTATATAAAGTCTGTTATTGTACAATAAATATAAAGAAATCAATTATATCATAAGGATATCAACCCATTATTTTTTAGCGAGGGCCCATCTTTAATTTGATTTTTTTTTTTATTTTGTGATTTTTTAGCCTCTATGCGCAGACAAAAATTTTGTTTTTACTGTGCAGTACAAAATCCATAAACAACATAGAGGACACTTTTCAAGCTTTAAAGTAAACAGACACCACATGTGGGATATATATTTTTTGTGTCACACATTGACCACTAGTTTTTGGGTCATTTTCTAAACAGGAACAAATTAAAACATCTTTTTGCACTTACCATTGTAATTGCGTATTATATTAGTACAAATGAATATATAATGTGAAATAACAGCTTTACTTTTATTTTGGTAAAATATATTTAGGTTGCTCCCAGTGGCATAGAGCCATTGGGATTGTCGACTCGGCTAATTGTAAAGCATCTCATTTTGAAGACTACATTGCACGTTAATGAGTTTTGTGGAATCAAGTTTATGTTAAAGAGTTGTCCTGTTCTAGAGATTCTCACCATCAACATTGGCCCTGCCAGGATTTTTCACGTATGTACATACAAGTAACTTAAAACCCGATTGTAGCTTCGAAGGGAGATATGTTATAGGATCATTTTGGTCCTGTTTTCGGGTTGGTATTATACACAGAAAAACTACTAATAGTTTTTGGTTTGATTTGATTTGTTTGATAGGATTATATTCCTCCATATCAATTTAACCCTCAAGAATTCTGGATCAAACACTTAGTAGTCTACCACTGCCTCAAAAGAACTCTTAGAGTTGTAGAGGTGAAAGGTTTCACCGGAAAAATGAATGAATTACTGCTGCTGCAATATCTGGTACGCTTTGGAAACGTCATGCAAGAACTTAACATCCATCTCCCAAAGGAAGTTGATGCAGATGGTGACAATAATAGGGAAGAATACTTGCAAAAAGCTCAACTAGTGCGGCAGTTCATCAAAGCCTCGGATAGTTTGCAAATATCAATTCATTAGAGGGGTTTATTAATTTTACTTTGATGTAGGTATCTATTATCGTATTACGGTGCTCTTTTCAGCAACTTGAAAAACTTTGATATAATAATTATATCCATTTCAGTATTTTTAAAATCCACTGGAGCCGAATTTTCACTCCGTTGGCATTTATTTAACATTTCTTTTATCACATGCTGGAAAATCCCATCGAACTCAATTAAGTATGTTCACCGTGTTTGATGTTTGTTGTGCTTGCACCCCACAAATACAAATTTAGCTCTTTGATTGTTATACTAAAAATTTATTAATTAGGAATTTGCAGCCGATAGTATGGGTTATTGCATGATCAGGATTCAGAAGGTCTAGCTTGAAAATATACATTTTTTACTATATTTGCACTAACATTTTATAAATATAATATTCTATAAATACTAACACGACCCGCCCCTACCTACATGAGCAAATCGTATTTAAAACTGCATGCGCTATTTTATCTAAGACTTTTCGATTGAAGGATACATGTATTTAAGAAAATTTAAAGAGTCTATTTAAGAAAATTTAAAGAGTCTCCCCTATATTTTGGATTAAACCCCTACCAAGTATACAAATTTTAACATTTAGAAATTTATGACAAAGGATTTGATGCAAAGTTTCCTCAAAAACTTATGCACAATATGGATGTGAAAAGTTTTAAGAGGAAACTAAATGAAAATCTATGATGTACGCATCATCATGTTGCCAACCTCAAGCCGTTAGTGGTGTGCTGATGGAACACTATAATTCCTAGGAGAAAAGAGGCTTTTGAGGGGGAAAAAAAAGTGAGTCCCAATCTCAATAAGTGGGCGCAGGAACATTTTAAATAATTAAAACTTCATTTAAAAAAATACATCATAACATTTAACATTAAGATTTTCACTTTACTAAAAATTCTTTAAACTTTAAACGTTTAAAAATGATACATAATAGAGAACAAGTTATTAAATCTTTCATAATGCTTTTTACATAATAAATAACTGAAGTAGCCATACACATGCGTAGAGTTACCCACAAAGGGCTAAAGGCCCAGATCACACACGACCCAAAATCTTTGTGTGTGTCTGAACGGGTCTCGAGGACCTCTAAAGTTTTATCTTTAATCTGGAGATATCTTAAGAAATTTTATCTTTAATCTGGAGATATCTTAAGAAACTGACTTTACTTTAAAATTTCTAAAATATTAAGCAATCCTTTAAATATGCTTTGTAAATCAAATAAAATAACTTTACTAAACACAATAAAGCATTTTCTAATATGTATCATATTAGAAATTTAAATCACGGTTAAAATCTTTGCAAACACATATTTTTTCCTCTCACTAACTTCATGATCTACTCGTGTAGCTCCCATTTTCTCTAATGGATTAGGATTTGGACTTGGCAATGCAGTATCACTTAATAGAGAAGCGAATAAGAACACTTTAATAGAATCTTGAGCACCAAATCACTTAGCTAAACAAAACCCCTAGGCTGACCACTTGTGTGAACCTTAATAAAATAAAACTTAAAATTAGAAATCCATCAAATGGAATACGGACAGAACAATCACTACTAATACAAATTTAAATCTAAGAGGAAATGTAGAAATCTAGGTTAGGGTTAAATTTGGATTCATGGGTTTTGCTTCACTTCACACTAATTCCTACTTATAACTCTAATTGGGTAAGAAATCCATCAGAAATAAGCCTAATAAAACATGAGAATTTTCTCTCTCTAAACACTCTCTCTAGGTTTTTCCAAATATGCCAACTTTGTTTCACTTTAAGAAATTCATTGATAGAAATGCCTAATAGACCTTCAAATTGACTAGGAAATGATGAAGATTTTACCTTGAAAAGTTGTTGAAAAGCTTAGCCAAACCTCAACACTCACCATGTCCTCCATCTCCTCTCTCGGTCTCCCCCTTCTATTTTTCTTTCTTTTAGTTTTCTTTTTGTCTTTTACTCTATTGCAAACAAAAGAGAAAGAAAATGTATTGGGCTGGGCTTGTTTCTAATTTCCAAAAGGGCTTGGGCTTTTGTTTAGTGAAGTCTATGGGCATCACAAATAAAGAAGTAAAATTGATGATCATTTGTCATTTGTGGATATCCACAAGGTGGATACCCAAAAGGTGCAAAGGTTTTAGGTATCTTAACTAGATAGGCTTTGTGACTTCCTTACATCGAGAGGCCCAAGTTAGTTGCAAAATAACTCTTACTCTGCGCCAAGACTTTGCTCCTACTTCAAGTGTCGGAAACTAAGCTTGGCAGGTAGCACGAGGCCAAGGATGCTACCCTAACCACAGGTTGAAAAATACTCTCCATTCTGAATTGATCCCCGATTTTTGAAAATAAGGGACGTGATATCAAAGACAAAAAATTCTCTAACATGGCCTTGTTTGTTTGTGTTTTCAGAAAATTAATCTCTTTTCTAAAATTTATCAATATATTTTAAATCAATATCAATCATATATCACACAAAGCTAAAAAAAAAAAAAATTAAAATTAATCACATATTCTTTATCAAATTTTGAAAACAAAATTACAAAATACAAAAACAAACACTAGTTTACTCATGGTACAAAAATAAATCAAACCACACTAGTCTATTTTATTTCAATCTTTTTTTATACATTTTGGAAATTTTGGCTGAGCTAAGCTAGGGATCAATAATCTCATCTCTTCTTTCCAATAAATTCAAGGATAGATTTTCTCCCCATCTCTAAAATTATACCTTTTATCTCTAACCCAAACCAACTAGGACTCTGAGACCCAGAAATTTTAACAACCTTCAGTTTCGTTATCATTATATAATTTGATTGGGTCATTTTATTCAATAGGGATGACAATGGTTTGACTCTAGGGCAAGGTTCACTAGTACCTCGACGTAAACCCATGAAAAAGAATAAGGCCTCCCAAACTTCCCAGACATATACAGATATAAACTTTTAGACTTTGACATGCTTTATACCCATCAATGCAATTCCAAACGTACCCGAACTTGATCATAAATAAGGAGAATTTGTTGGTGTAAAGGGGCAACGGGGTGTAATTGTAAAGTTATGGCAATGGGTTACGATGGTAATAGGATGGTTTAGAGATGATTTTGTTATTTATGAATGCATAGGGATAATCTTTTATAATTTCTTTTGGAAAATGCAAATAGGTAAATTGTTATTGATCCTACTAATTTGTAAACTCTTTTGTAGGAATTAAAGTGGGCATACTAGCCCTTAAATGGGCACATCAGCCCTTGAGTGGGCACACCTCTTTTATAGGAATTGAAAGAGGAAAGCAGAAGATGTCAATATGAGAGAAGGAAAGACGAAGCAAGAGTACTTCATCGATTTTTGTGTCTCACAGACTTCTCCAAAGTAGGGTGCAAGCTATAGACATTGGATTTTTAAGGCATAATGATGAATGAAGATGGACATCGAGCAAGAAAAATGACCAAAATGCCCTTGGAAGCAAAAGAAAGAAAGATTATCAAAAGTTGACACATGACTTCAAAAAATCACAAAAATTAACCTAGGAGAAATTTGTTGATGCATTATATAAAATAGCATTTTAAAAGTTTATTTTTCATAGAATTTTACGGCTCTCAAATCGGAGTTGAATTCGAAAAGTTATGCGCGATCGAACAGACGAAGGTCTAAGGAGGACTGCACTAAAAAGTTGCAAAACAAGAGGGTTTGCTGGGCACAACCGGCTGACGGTTGTAGTGTAGCCGGTAGGCTATCCTACCATGTAGGACAACTGGTAGGCTATCCTACCATCGGTCGACGGCCCACCCACAACCGACCGGCTATCCCACTGGCGGCCGATGGTCCTCACACAGGTGTTCGATTGTTCTCCTTGTAATTTTGGCAAATTTTGTTGGAATCCTTCATTTTTTAGAATTTGATTTCTTTTTCAACTTCAATCCTCAACTATATAAGCCCCTGTCCTCCTTACTTTTCAACACACATCAAAATCTTCTCTTCTCCCTCTTAAAGACACACTTAAGAATTCAAAGAGTCTTTTCTAGTTTAAAGTTTTTTTAGGCGTTCTATTGCTCTAAATCCAAAAATGGTGCATCTTGAAAGTAGTTTTCTCTTCTCCCTCTATTTTTCTTCTTTATTTTCTTTCTTTAAAATAAGCACGTTTAGGTTTATTTATGCTTTGAATAAGCATGTTTAGGATTTATTTTGATGATTAGAAGCATGATTAGGGTTTTATGAATTGTTTAATCCTTATTTGTCTTGCAAAGTAGAAATGCATGTCAAGGTAAGTCATCTTTCCCTCCTTTATTAGAAATACATTTAGGAGTTTATTTTCTTCGTGAATACTTAGAATCATGCTAGGATTTGAACTTATGATCGTTTTGAAGCATGCTAGGAAATAACATAGAATAAGTAAGAAATGCAATGTTTACCCTTGAATGCTTGAATTGGGCCAGAATAGCCATGATTGATATTGATTGATTGATTATGCTAGAAATGCCATGATTGACTATGATTCACTATGAATTGGTTAGAATTGACATGCTAAGGTAGAATTACCATGATAGAATTATCAAATCCAGGTAGAAGTGCCATGATTCTAGATTATGGCTTTATTTGAATTTTAATCAATTTATTATGAATATATGAACATGCCATGAATATATGATGATTAGAACGATGCCATGAAGTGATAGTGGACTCACATTGATGGTGAGTGACCCCACAAAAGGTAATAATTGCATGTATGAATATGCATGTAGAGGTTTAATAAAAATAGAATAGACCCATATATGGTAGTAGGGAATTCCTTATTTATCGAATCTCGCATTAATTGATTATATTAAAAATGTAATTTACATGAATATGCTATGATTCGTATGCAAGAATGAATGAATATTTGAAGCGTTTAGAATTAAATTTCTTTTATTTATTGAAGAGCAATGTAATCTTCTCCCCTGTCCCCCATATTCGTAAGAAAATGTAACTCTATTCTCCTCTCTCTTTCTTTGTATGAATAGACAACTGTTTTGATTGAATATTACGTTACATGCTTAAAGAAGATAAAATTGGAAATGTGTTCTCAAAACAAACCACTTAAGTGGACTATATAACAACAAGAGTTATTCTTATTTGCTATACCCTAGTGGAGGCCAGATTTTGATCCGGGCAAGCCAAATGGCTTGTACCTAATTTTCTAAGCCCATCTCTGAAGGGATGAGGGTAGTTAGGTCTTGAAGCGAGGGATCAGATTGTGCCCATTCATTCACAATTGAATAATTAGGTGGTGACGCCATTTCTTTAGACGTGCCTATAGCTTGTTTGTGTTCCTTTTTAGTCTCGAAAGAAGCTTTGATATAGTGTCATGGTCGCAAACGCTTTAGTGAGATGAAAACCCCGTTCACAATGATGACTCCACTAGGGATAAGAGAAGTTGATTCCGATTAGGATACCAAATTCTAATATCTCATGTTGATATTTTGAGTCCTTGCATCACTACACTTTGCACATAATGAGCATGAACTATGAAACTAGTTGTGTGGCATTGGCATGAGGAGCCTTTGACTTCGTTCGACCCTTAGATGACTCATGTTGGTGTCATCACCTTTGAGCACGTATTATTGAATTGGTACGAAAAGAGACCGACCTAAGAGGGTATTTCTCGCTCGAAGGAGCCTAGACTATTGGACCCTTGAGACTAAAGCCTATATAGATGAATCTAAAATTTTCTAATAGGATAAATATCCAAAACCCATGTTGAAATGCATATCCATGGATGTAAATTTCATATGATTAAAAAATATTAACTCAAACCTCATGGAACCATGAACGAATGCCATATGTCAAGTCACCCATAAGAAAAAGATAAGGGCATGTGCCATGAGTTAAGGTTGTCATGACATTTAGAAGCCATGTTATGATAATCATGGAGAATCCAAAATCAACTTGAATGTTAGAATTAGGGGAGAGAATCTTACATTCCCACATTCTATGAGGATGACTTGGAAATGAGGCCAAAAATCCTAGGAAAAGAGACTCGACCTCACATGTGTGAGAGAAATAAGGTTAGAAGGCTGAAAGAATGTCTGTGCCCTTATATGAGCATGCATCATATTATGCATACATGCATTTGCAAATGACATTAACACCTTTATTTTGCAGCCATCATAGCTTGGGTTAGACGAGGTGGTCGTTTGACAAGACAAAAGAAACCAATTGTTGAAATGGCCACACCCAATAATAATAATGCTGAGACGGTTCAAGTGCAGGCTGACATCACCGCTCATCAACACCAAATGACCCAACTTATAGAAGCCATGCATAATAGGCCTAATCGCACAAACCAACTGCCGCTCGAGGGTAATGGTGGTGAAAATGGTGAGACTAGCCAAGGTAGAGATAGAGGAAAAGGCCCAACCAACCAAGATAGGCCCAACCAACCAAGATGAGCCTGAATCAGTCAGACATTGGCCAAAGACATGGAGAAAGTTCAATTCCTCTTGAGGAACAAAGGACTAGAAAGGGTGGAAGACCTAAACAATGTCTTGCTTATTGGGGACAATGATTTGCCTCTGAAGTTTCGCATGTTAGACTTGGCCAAGTTTAACGAAGAGGGCAATTTGAAGACGTATTTGAGACAATATGCTACTGTTATGGCCACCACTCATTTATTAAAGAAGTATATCTTGAATTACTTCATGTTATCCCTAGAAGATGATGTGGTAGTATGGTACCATGATCTCTTCAAAAGAGTTCGAGAGGATTAGGAGGAACTATCCAAACAGTTCGTGGAACAGTATCACCATAATACCTAACTAGGGGTAACCTTGAGGGATTTGGAGACTATGCACTAAAAGCCTAATGAGACATTTTTAAAATACTTGGTTTGTTGGAGGGCCAAAGCTGTTAAATTAACCACGAGGCTCACGGGGAAGGACCAGGTCCGTATGGTAATCAATGGAGCCAATGCTTTCATCAATGATAGAATTGCGGGCTTTTCAATCAAAACATTTGAAGACTTGTATGATTCAGGCATCCAAATAGAAGATTTGGAAGCCAGACAAAAAAGAAGTAACAATAGTTACCCTAGAATAAATCAGGGTTAGTATCATCAAGCTAGTGGGTCTAGCATGAAGAATGTTGAGGTGAAAATGGTTGCCTAACAAAGGAAGTTTAGTCGTTGGGAGGACCATTATCAAAGATCTTTGCAAGACTAGGAGTCGAACGGATCTTGCAGCCATTACCATTGAGATAGCTTCCAAATCCATTACCTAAGAATTGGAGGCATCATGAGAAGTGTGAGTTCCACCACGTGACAGGTCACAAGAATGATGATTGCATTTGTCTCTGCCATGAAATCCAAGATTTGATCGAAAACGGCTAGATTCCTGATCCAAAAATATAAGAGCCCAACATAAGTAGCAATCTGTTACCCAACTATAACTAGGTACCTCCACTATCGGCCAACATGATTGGGTCAGGCTTGACCGAGGAGCAAGTCATAAACTCTTTTGAAGAAAAGGGCAGATCTAGTAGGGCTGAGAGCTAAGAGAAGGGAGAAGTCTAAGCTTGAGCAACAAGAAGAGTTCATTAGAAAGGTGGCCATGAAGAAGAAGCCCAAAGAAGATGAGTATAAGGAGATCATCAAAAGGGTGGAAGAACAACCCATTCCTTTGGTGGCCCAGATCTTCAACAAGAAACGTGGATGGTCCAACATTGTAGTAAAAAGGGTCAAGCTGAGCTTGGAGCCCCAATTGGTATGCTTCAGTGACCATGAGGAAAAAGAACAAGAAAAAGAAGATGAAGAAGCATCAGCAAAGAAGAATCTCACACCAACAAATGCCTTTACAAAGAAATGGATAAGTAGAAAAGGGCCTAGAAGAGGCCTACCACCAACAAGACTTAAGGTGAAGAAGGGTAGCGAATCTAGAAAGAGGAAGCAAGGTGAGAGTCTTGTGAGAAGAGAGAGCTTACCTAGAAGGTGTAAAGAAGTGAAAGTTATAGGAATATGAGATGACATTCCTAAAGTCAAAACCCTTCCAAACTTTTGGACTGACTTTAGTGGTGATGAAGAAGCACAAGTGAGAGCTTGAGGGAGAAACATATGAGGGAGAAAAGCTTAAGAGTGAGAATGAGAATGTCCAAGGAGAAACAATGAGTGGTAGGTTTTACCATAAGAATGAGAAAGAAAAATCAATTGAGAAAGAGAAGGCTATTGAGAAAGGCAAAGAAGTTGCCAAAGAAGAAGAGGATCAAGTGATCAATCAGTTAAAGAAAACTCAAGTGAATGCTAGCATTTGGGTCCTTTTGATCTCATCCTAAAAACATAGAGAAGTTATGGTGAAGGCTTTGGCAGAAGTGGAGATATCAATAGCTGCCACTCGAAATGAAATGTTGACTGCCATGATTGGAAGAGAACCTAATGGGGCAAATAATAAGGGTTTAATCACCTTCACTAATGATGATTTGCCTTTTGGAAGAAGGAATAATAATAAGACATTGTTCATCACTATAGAAATTAGTGGGAAGATATCCATTTACACTATAATGGATGATGGGTCCGCCATCAACATTGTGCCTATGAAGATATTGCACAAGTTTGGAGTTGAAGAAGAAGAACCTGAGTCTTGTGAGATGGTGATCACGGCTTATGATGACTTGATGAGGAGTGCTATTAGGATCTTTAAGGAGTTAGTGAAGACTGGGCCTATTGACGTAATGATTGAGTTTACAGTCCTTGACATTCCGGTCACTTTTGTCGCTTTGTTAGGCCGCACATGGTTCCATCCGCTTAGTAGAGTTCCTTCCACTTTGCATCAAAAGATCCAATTCAATATGGATGGGGAGATTGTGACCATTCATACTGCCTCAATGATTGCACCTGTTGCTTTAAGTGTGAAAGTTGGGCAGATACCTTACATGGGAGGCTTCCATGTAGCCATGATAGATGAAGTCAGCCCTACAATTACTGGAATAATAAAGAAACAAGGATATTTGTAAGGAATTAGGCTTGGAAAGAATAAAAGTGGTTTGCCATCCCTTCCAGATTTCAAAGGCCAAACTTCTAGAAGAGGTTTGGGCTATGTGTCTAATGAAGATGAAGGAGATTTTGAGCCCAAGAAAGGAAGGTTTATCAAGTTTGTCAAAGCTCAAGATACAAAGTATGTGGGAGCTGCTAAACCATGGGTTTACAAAGGAATGTTGAAGCCCGAATTTGAGATTTTCAAGGACATACTCCCCGGGTATGACTTGGCTAGGGAGATTGAGAAGATGATGATCAAAGAGGAGAAGCCTTATGATCAAGCATCGTCTAATCGACCCATCCGTCAACCTCACTACCTTCATCGAAAGCCTCATGATCAAGCATCGTCTAATCGACCCATCCGTCAACCTCACTACCTTCATCGAAGAAGGGATCAATGATGTCTACTATAAAGATGTATTTGTTCCTGACCTATTTGAAGAAGAGGACATCATATATGTTTCAAAATTCAATGCAGTAAAGAATAATTTTGCCTACTTGTTTGATTTCTATCATGATGGCATTGTGCATGATAATTTGTATTTCACTAGCATATTTGATGTCCACGCCATTCAAACTCATGACATTAATCTTGGTACAATTGAAAAACCCAAGAACATATGCATCACACTTGATACAACTCCTAAAGAGAGAGCGAGAGAGATTTGAAAAATTATTAAAGAAACATTAAGAAGTCCTTGCCTAGTTGTACGATGACATGCTTGGAATTGATAAAAGTATCGTTGAGCATATAATCCTAACCTATCTGCACATGAAGCTAATTAAGCAAAAACTGGGGAGGTTAAGACCAAAATGGGCTCAGAAAATCAAGAAAGAAGTCTCCACGTAGATTGAAGCCAAGTTTCTAGATGTGGTGAAGTATTCGGAATAGTTAGCCAACATCGTGCCAGTGCCAAAAAAGGATGGAAGGGTCTGCATGTGTGTTGATTATCGAGACTTGAACAAGTTCTCACCGATGGATGACTTTTCTTTGCCTCACATTGATATGTTAGTGGTCAACGCTGCTGTCAGTGTGATGTTCTTTTTTGTGGATAGATGGTTACAACCAGATAATGATGGCCAATAAAGACAAGATAAAAACAACCTTTATTACGGAATGGGGAACCTACTGTTACAAGGTCATACCCTTTGGGTTAAATAATGTAGGGGCAACCTACTGACGAATGACGATGATACTATTTCATGATATGATGTGTAAGAAGATAAAAGTCTATGTAGATGAAATGATGGTGAAATCTAAAACTCGAAAGGGTCATTTCAAAGCTTTCGATAGATTTGTACAAAGGGTAGAGAAGTACAAGTTGCGACTTAATCCAAAGAAGTGTGTTTTTGGAGTTACCTCAAGGAAGCTGTTAGGGTTCATGGTTAGAAAGAAGGGGATAGAGGTATATCCAGACAAGGTTAAGGCAATTACGAAGATGCCGTCGCCCAAGACCGAAAAAGAAGTTTGAGGGTTTTTTTGGAAAGATTTAATATATTAGTCAGTTCATCACCAAATTGATAATAGTTTGTGCACTAATCTTTAGAATCCTAAAGAAGGATCAGCTGGTGATGTGGCATGATCAATGCCAAGAAGTATTTGAGAAGATTAAAAAGTATTCGTGGAATTTGCCAGTTTGGAGACCACCAAAACCTGGCAAGAATCTGATTCTCTACTTAGCTTTGAAAAAGAGGCCATTAGTGCTATGCTGGAATAAGAAGACAAGAATGGCATAGAACATGCCATCTTTTATCTTAGCAAGAAGTTGCTATCATACGAGATAAAGTACAGGTATGTGGAGAAGATGTGCTTAGTCATAGTGTGGCTCTCAAAGAAGTTGAGGCACTACTTTCAGTTTTATAAAATTAAGGTTGTCTCAAAGGAAAACCCAATGAAGTATCTTTATGAAGCACCATCATTGTTAAGGAAGTAGGCAAGATGGTTGGTTCAATTGTTAAAATTTAACATTGAGTATCTCACCAAGAATGTGGTAAAAGGAAGAGTAGTAGTAGAGTTCTTGGCTATGAATCCAGTCGACGATGATAAACCATAAGAGTTGGATTTCCTAGATGAACATCTAGAGGTAATCTCAGTAGCAGGATGGAGAATGTTCTTTGACGGATTTGTCAATAAAAATAGTGCTGGAATAGGAGTTATTCTAGCATCACCAACTGAAGAAGTCATTCCCTTCATTAAGAAGTTGGAGTTCAGAGTCACCAATAACATGGCTGAATATGAAGCTTGTGCCTATGGGTTAGAAATCATGACTACAATGGGCATTGATGAAATAAAAAGTGTAGGGAGATTTAAAGTTAGTCATCTTTCAAGCTAATGAAGATTGGGATCTAAGGGAAGGAAGACTCAAACCGTGCCTCGAGCACATTAGAAGGTTGATTGGAAGGTTCAAGCACTGTACCTTTACCCATCTTCTTAGAAATGAGAATCAAATGGCTGACGCTTTAGCTTCTTTGGCATCAGTTTGGGTGATTACTCAAGAGTTACTGGTAAGGCCAGTAGTGATATCATAAGCATGGGGTCCTTTTTATATGGAACCTATGTAATGGAAGCTGAAATGGATGAGAAGTTATGGTTCTATGACCTGAAGAGATACTTAAAAGTCTGAATTCTACCAAATGAGGTCAATGAGAAAGACAGGGCTGCACTATGAAGGTTGATGTAACAATTTACTTATCATCAAGGAGAGATGTATAAGAGAATGCCCATGGGGATACAATTAAGATATGTTGACGAGAAAGAAGCTAGAAGGCTCATGGAGGAAATTCATGGTGGTGTATATAGGCCATATATGGATGGGCTAATGCTTGCAAAGAGGATAATGAGGCAAGGCTTTTACTGGCTAACCATGGAGACGGATTGTGTCCAATTTGTGAATAAGTATCACCATTGTTCGATCAAAGAAAATTTGATTCACCAACTATTCTTGAAGCTACAAGGAATGACAACACTATGGTCCTTTGATGCATAGGGCATTGACATTATAGGCGAGATAAGGCCATAAGCCTCTAATGGGCATCGATATGTGATGATGGCAGTTGACTACTTCACCAAATGGATAAAAGCTGAGTCCTACAGTAAATTGGGGCAAAGCAGATGGCGAGGTTCATTGAAAACAACATCATATGCATATTTGGAGTGCCATATCATGTCGTAACTGACAATAGAGTTCATTTTCAATTAAGACTAAGACTTTGTTTGAGAAGCATGGGATTGAACCCATAGCTCGTCTCCATATCGGCCATAAGCAAACAGAGCAGTAGAAGCAGCCAATAAGAACATCAAGAAGATGTTGGCCAAGATGGTACAGACATACAAAGATTGAGTTGAGAAGCTATTGTTTGTGTTGTAGGGTTATAAAACGACGCCCAAAAGTTCGATAGGCATGACGCCTTTCTTGTTGGTGTATGGTTCAAAAGTGGTCCTACCAATTGAGATAGAAATGAAATTAGTGAGGTATCTAATGGAAGCAAAAATTCCTAAAGGGGAGTGGATTCACAACAGATGTGAACAGTTGGCCTTGATTGATGAAAAAAGAATGAAGGCCAGATATCACATGCAGTTCAGAGGCGGGTTACTCGAGCCTTTAACAAGAGAATAAAGGAAAAGAAGTTCAAAGAAGGGGAATTACTCCTTAAACAAGCTAGGCTAGCAGTGTTTGATCCGAGAGGGAAGTTCAAGCCCAATTGGAAGGGCCTATTTATTATAACGACGGTCGTGTCTGGCAGAGTTTTTATTTTATCAAACATGAAAGGAAATGAGTTTAATGAGCCTATCAACATGGACAGACTAAAGAAATACTGTGTGTGAAAAAAAAGAGGAAAAAGAAAAAAGAAAAAAGTGTGAGTGAAAAAAATAATTAATTAGAAAACCAGAAATGCTTGATTAATGGCAGGAGTTGTCTTATCATGCACATATTATTCGAAGAACAAACAATTATACTTTTATTAATGAAATGAAAATATTTGGAAACAAATATGCCTTTGAAATGTCTTATTATCTTGCATAATAACAAAAGGAAAGCATCTAACATCTAAGCTAACAATCAAACTGTCAATGTCATCTTTGCCTCTCTGCTAGACTACGAATAGGCTCGCATATCACTCACGACACTGTCTGACTCAAATAGTAGGATCAGGAATAGAAGCTTGAAATCCTTGTACCAGTTGTCTGTCTTAAAGTTAAGATCATGGAACAGATTCCTCTCGATAGTCCGATGCGGCTTAGAATCCTTCACACGCTCTAGATAACAAGCAAACAATCTCCCGAGACCGAAAGCAATCGAACGAGTCCACGATCCTTTGCTTAAGCCCATACTATCGACACAGTCCAACAAGATCATAGAATAAGCTGTGGGTTAGACCCGCCAAGGGCACACATGCAATATATGTCTCGAAGGTAAAGTGCTCCAACCTCCACCATGGACAGTGCCAACAAATTTGAGTATCCAAAATGATGCGAAGCCAGTCAACCTAAGAAGAATGTCTCTTAAGTCTCCTACTCGTATCAAGTTGAGGGCTATAATGAAAAATATCCCCCTCAGGCAGTGCTAGAATAGACTGCCTCTCTTGTAATCAAATCTAAAAAAGAAAAATAAGAAAAAAGCATGCTAAGTTGAAAACCTGAAAAGGTGACTTAGGCAAAAATTAAGGCAAGCCCGCTTAACTGAAAACCCGAAAAAGCAGTTTAGGTAAAAGTTAGGGCAGAAAAGGAATAAAGAAAAAGCTCGCTAAGTTGAAAACCCAAAATGGTAGCTTAGGCAAAAATTAGAGCATGAAAGAAAGAAAAGAAAAAAACTGCTTAGTTGAAAACCCAAGAGGGTGACTTAGGCAAAAGTTAGGGTTAAAAGAAAAATACCTGAAAAAGCAGAAGATTACTACTAAATCTTTGACTCGGATCAATCTTGATGCGGTCTAGACCAATTAATATCTTAGCTAGAATCAAGGGAACTACTGTGAAACCGGGTCCTATCTGAGGAATAATGGTCACAAGATATGGTTTGCCTAGACCGTCCGATGAGACTAGTAGAAATTACGCAAGAAGGCAAAACTGAAGAAGGTGAAGCCAACCAGACGAGGTCCTGTCCATCATCTCGAGCAAAGGCATGATGGAAGGCAATTTCACTCTACCACCTCTAATGTGAATGTTTATAGTAGGAATTGGAAAGTCAAAGAAGTCAGCAAGATCAGACATCGACAGTGTCTCAACAATAGGTAGAATGATGTCCTTAAAATTGGATAAATAACAATTGTGTGTTGCAGAGAATTCCTTATATAGGGGGCAAAGCTCTTGCCTATTGAAATAAAAGACGTGATCATGAGAATCCTAGAAGGTCATGCATTCCTTACAAAAAGGAACGTCAAGCTTCACATATCGAAGGAACTTCATATTGTAGAGACCGTTGGATTCAAGTCGCTTTTATTCATCATCTTTTAAAAGCTTCAAGAGAGGCTAGAGAGTCTTGAGAGAGGCTCATACATGTTGAAAGCGTAAAGATGCATTGAAAAGCGTGAAAAAAACTTGAGAAATAAGGGAGGAAATATTGAAAAAGTATGGAGCATAAGAGGAGTAACTTAAATAGTGCAATAAAAAAGGCAAAAAGGCAAGAGGAGGGAGGACCACTAGCAGGCAGTGGAAGGATTGCCGGCCAGCTGTCTTACCATCAACCGGTGGTGGTAGGATAGTCGGCCAGAGGTCCAATAGCTAATTGACGGTGGTTAGGGCAAAAGGCCCTCTAATTTCCTTTTTTGCGCGTTTGCGACTACTGATCCTTGTACTAACGAGAATTTTCAAGCGTGTGACTTCCAAATTTTATAATTTTGTTCAGAATTGAATAAATGATGATGCAGAAACAAATTTGGATGTAAATTGATCAAAATACGCACAGCTTAAGGAATAGTGCACGAAGTTGAAAATAGAAAATTTTCACTAAGTCGTTGGAGTTTATTCATGCAAATGATTGCTTTAAGTATACATTTATACATCATGAAAAGCTGAAATATAAAAGTTCATACACATAAGCTAAATGAACAAAAGAAGGAAATCAATATGAGAAAGAAATTAATATGAAGAAAACCGATGGCGACAATCCTCAACTATCACCATCATTATCATCACTAACAGAGAAGGCAACAACCTAAGCCTGAAGATGCTCAATCTCTCACTCCAAACAAGCATTCTCCTGATGACTTGTCTAATCCAAGCAAGAAGCATATAGTTAGAAAGCATAGAGTAGTGCTTTACCTGATACTGGTGAGACATCTGCAAGACATACTATGAGAAGCAGCTTGCATCTGAAAGACACGCTTCATGGAAGATCATGGTAACTGAATTACATTTCATTTTTATGACTAACGAATATTTCAAGAATAATAGAAAACATAAAGAATACATGGTTAGAAGACTTACCAAAGTGGTATCATGAGGAACGAAAGGAGTAGAGATGGTTGGATCCTCAGTGATCACATGGTTGCTAATATGTCCATTGGCATACCATGTGTAGAATATATTACTGGGGTATGCCTGGAGCTCGCTAATCACATGACTAGTTAGAATAGCTAGAATAGCTATAGGGGCTAGAGGCAGACGTGGTTGTTCAGTAATGATAGCAAAAGAGGTAGATGTGTCAGTTCTAGAAGAAGAAACCCTCAATCTCTTCCCACAACGGGTAGAAGAGCTACCAGCATGGCTGGAAGAGTCACAAGTAACATTAGACAGAGGATGAGGAACCTCATCAACAGATCAACCCGGCCTAGTATATAGCAATATGGCTCGTGCCCACTCAATATAAGAAACTATCATCATTGGAAACTTGATCTCGCTCAAGTGAATCCTAACTGTGTAATCTAGTACATCTAGCTCTATAGCCAAGTCAGTTGAGTCTATCATTAGAATTGACGGAGAAGGAGGAATTAGATAATGCTCTGGGCCTTTGAACCAATCCCAAATGTGGTCACCTAGATGCCATATCATATTGTCAATGCATGGGAGAAGGATGTGATAGTTGATAAATGGGGCAGCAACATTCATAGCAGCTAACCAACCCTCATAAAGCCCCCAACACTCAGAATGAATCTGCAAAGAATAGAAGTGTGGTGAGATTATGATATAAATTAAATACTAACTACAATGTCTTTTACCCTATCCTTAGTCATCGCATGGACATAACCATGAAAGAAGTCAGCTCGTGAGATCTATCGAGCTCTGCATGACATTTAGCCCACCTTTTCAATCCATGAAAAAGAAAAGTCCTGACAAACAGGAAGTGGGGAATGCAGGATGCCTAACTCGTAGGCCTGCATCTGGTATAAACAATACAGAATTAGAAATAGGATTTACAAAAACATAAAGATACAATAGAAGAAACATTACCTCAAGCAAGGGAGCAAAGCCAGTAATCGCAGTGATGCCTTGACATGCACGGTCTAAAGTAGATTATAATTGGTCGAGAACAGCATGACCCCAATCAAAAGTCCTCACTTGATTAAGATCCTGGAAGGCAGGAAGTAAAGTCAAGAAGGTAATGTTTGACGTATTGGCAAAAAGAGTCGAACATAGTAGATACATGATGAAGATACATGCATGCTAATCTATCTCGACTGGAGTTAGGTCAGGTCTCCTTCTCCAATATTCATACAATGTAATATACCAAATTGCGATGTTGTTCTTGACCTTCACATCGCACCCAAAAAGATTGTGAACAAAATTTTGCTGATCGCACGAGTCTATAATACAAGAATCGATGGATATAACCTCTCTACCACCTAGAAGGCTGGTTAGGACGGCGATGTCGATTGGCTTTATAGTCATCTCACTAACCAAAAAATGGAAAGTGCGAGTCATGTCCATCCACGTCTCACATGAAGCAGTCAATGCTCGATGATTGGTGTGCTGAGAAGCAAGTGCGAGATAAGTACTAAACTCATAGAAGCTAGCAGTGGCAATTCTATTTCTAACAGCCTTATTCTCTATCTCTTAGAACCAAGTGTGGGCTCAAGAAAATGACCATACATCTTGTTCTCATGGAAGTCCTAGGGTAAGAAATTAAAGTCTCTACATGAATAAAAGCCTATAAAATTCCTAGAAAATGGAAGACTGAAAAAAGGAAAAAAAAGGGCACACTTGGCTAATCGTGTGGGAATCCACGTCGTAGACAACAGACACCTCTTGTTTTTTTAAAAGGCCTCTCAATGTTGATCTTTAGATCGGATCTCTTTCATTCAAGTCAAATGAATTGGATGAACTGTCATTAGAAAGAGAAAGTCAAGACAACTGCGTAAGAGAAAACTAAAGGCAAATTGAATGAAAAATAAAGAAATGGCGTGTGAATGAAGTAGAAGAAGCCGAAGAGTCCTTATATAGACCCTCCACCATCGGGCTATAATCAAACCGCCAGTCGACTGTTGGCTGACCACTAGTTGACAATCAAACCGTTGATTGATGGTCATTTTACAGCTGGTCAGCTATCCCTTTAATGAGGTGTAAAAGAGTAAAAGGCCAAAGAAAAAGAAAGAAAGAAAGAAAGAAAAGAAAGAAGAAAAGAAGAAAAGAAAAAAAAGAAAAATAGAGAAAAAGAAAGAAAAGAAAAGAAAGAAAGAAACGAGAAAAAAAGAAGAGAGAGAAAGGAAGAAGGAAAGAGAAAGAAAGAAAAGGAGTGAGAGAAAGAAGAGAGAGAAAGAAAAAAGAAGAGAAAGAAAGAAAAGAAAAAGAAGGAAAATAAAAGAGAAGAAAGACTCACATCAACCTTAAGACACCGAAAGAATTTTGAATGTACCAGTGACTAGCACCGACCATAGCAATAGCTTAGCAACTCACAAGAAAAGGAGAGTAACATCAGTCAATAGAATCTTTTGACCAATCCGCCTAGAAGAAATTTTCTAGAGATTAGAAAGTAGTTTGTTGAAAAACACACTGAGCAAGGTAAAAATTTGAATTGATTTGAAATCATCAATAAATGTTTGATATTTTGCAAGAATTTGCAAGGACAACAGAAAGATCCCCAACGAATTCAAAAATCAACAATATGATATGAACTTCACTAGCGAAAAGTCTTACGAATGTAAAATCTAAAGAAGTCAAGAACAAAGAATACAAAAGCATAGCGAATTAAGGATTTTCCCTAGTGGACTGAAGAAATCCAAAACAGAATGAATAATACTCAGAAGAGGGGCATGAATCACAATGAACACAAAGTTTGAATAAATCAAAGAAAGCCAAAGGCAAGAAGATTGAAAAGGTCTAAAAACCATAAAGCAGTGCATGATAAATGTTTTCTCGATGGGCATGTATTAAAAGAAACTCTAAGAAATAGGTGCACTTAAGAGCTTTTTAAGCTCTTAAAATAGACACAAACCCTAAGAAAAGGCGCACTAAAGAGTGTTGAAAACTCTAATAAGTAGGTGCATTGAAGAGTGTTTTAGGTCCTTAGAGTAGGCACAAGCTCTAAGAAGAGGTGCATTGAAGAGTGTTGAAAACCCTAAGAAGTAGGTGCACTTAAGAATTTTTGAAGCCCTTATAATAGGCGCACTGAAGAGTGCTAACAAATCGTAGAAAATAGATGCACTGAAGAGTGTTGAAAACCCTAGGAAGTAGGTGCATTAAAGAATGTTGTATCTTGGCATCGTAAAGATGCACTTCATGCATTAGAAGGATGCATTTTAGCCCTTGAGTGGGCATATTGGCCCTGGAAGTGGGCACATCAGCCCTTGAGTGGGCACACCTCTTTTATATCAATTGAAAGAGGAAAGTCGAAGATGTCAAGATGGGATGAGGAAAGACAAAGTAAGAGTACTTTGTCGATTTTTGTGTCTCACAAGCTTCTCCAAAGTAGGGGCAAGCTGTAGATATTGGATTTTTGAGGCTCGATGATGAAATGAAGATGGATGTCGAGCAAGAGAAATGTCTAAAATGCCGTTGAAAGCAAAAGGAATAAAGTTTTTTGAAAGCTGATACATGACTTCAAAAAATTACAGAAATTAATCTAGGAGGAATCTGTTGATGAGTCATATACTGTTGCAAAAATCAGATGTCTTATTTTATAGAATTTTATGGATCACAAATTGCAACTGAACTCAGAAAGTTATGTATGATCGAACAAACGAAGATTAACAGAGGATTACACTAAAAAGTTACGAAACAAGAGGGTTTGGTGGGCTATAACCAGCTTATAGTTATAGGACAGCTGGCTGGCTATCCTACCACTAGTCAGTAGTCCACCCACAGTCGATCGACTATCCCAATACAGGCCGATAGTGCTCACATAGCTAGTTGGCTGTCCTAACACGGGTTGTTGATCCTCACACAGCCAGTCGACTTTTCTCCTTGTAATTTTGGAAAATTTTGTTAGAATCCTTCCTTTTGTTAGAGTTTGCTTCCTCTTGCAACTTCAATCCTATACTATATAAAACCTCCTATAGACACTAAATTTATGAGCTTGATGATGAAATAAAGATGATTGTCGAGTAAAAAAAATGATCAAAATGCCCTTGAGAGTCAAGAAGAGAAGGGTGAGAAGGAGTTGGTGAAGAGCCTTGAAAATTGACATATAACTTTGAAAAATCACAAAAACTAATCCAGGGGGAATCTGATGATTAGTCATATTCCTTGTGAAGCTACAGATGTCTAGTTTTTATAGAAATTTATGAATCACAAATTGGAGTTGAATCCAAGAGGTTATGTGCGATTGAAGGAGCAAAGGTCTGAAGGGATTACATCGAAGGATAGCGAAAAAGGATGAAGAATCACACGTGGGATCTTGTTACACCTCCATAAAACTGTAACATTGTACGTAACATATAGGTTTTTAAAGTTAAACTCAATTTTGATGGATCTATTGTTAGGCACAAAGCAAGATTGGAGACCAAAGGTTTACATCAAACTCCTAGATTGGATCTGATTCAGAAACCTTTAGCCTAGTGGCTAAACATAGCACAATAAGAATAGTTCTCACACATGCTACAACTTATAATTGGCAGGTTAAACAATCAAATGTAAACAATTCCTTTCTCTATGGAAACTTAAGTTAATGTTTGTTTATGCAATAACCTCAGAGTATGTTGATCAGAGAATACCTGACTTTGTTTGCAAACTCAACAAAACTCTATATGGCCTAAAATAGGCACCAAGAGTAAGGTTTGATAGGGTAAAACAAATGTTGTTGGATTGGGGCTTCAACAACTCAAAATCTAATTATTCTCTATTCATTTTTCATTCAAACCAAAAGGCATTGATGGTCTTAGTATATGTGGATGATATCTTAGTAATCAAGAATGATCACTTATTCAAAGATTCATTCAAGAACTCAATCAGGAGTTCAAGATGAAAGACTTAGGTGATTTACATTACTTTTTGGGCACTTAATTAGACAAATGCATTCTTGACCAACTTGAGAGAATGGACTTGCAAACCATGAAAACATGCTCAACACAAACTGCAACTAGTAACAATTTTCATCCACAAATTCTAAGTTATTCAAGAATGTTACTACAAAAGTGCTATTGGAGCTTTACAATATCTCATATTTACAAGGCCAGATATAGCCTTTATTGTGAACAAATTAAGTCAATACATGCAAAGTCTCTCAATTGTACAATGGTAAGGAATTAAAAGAGTTCTCAGATATCTCAAAGGCACTTCCACTCATGGATAGCATATCAAAGTCAATAGCAATCTTCCTCTTGTTGCATTCTCTAATGCAGATTGGGCTTATGATTTTGTAGATAAGAAGTCCATTGGAGCTTATTATATTTTCCCTGGGGACTCTCTTGTGTCATGGCAATCAAAGAAACAAAGTTTTTGGTTCCAATGCTAAATCAGAGTATAGGTCCTTAGCTAAAACTATAGCACAGATTACCTAGATTCAATCTTTTCTAGGTGAAATTCATATATCTATTCCTCAATGTCCAGTCATATGGTCTGACAATATGAGTGCCACTGCCTTCGTAGTCAATCCTATGCTCCATGCTAGAACCAAACACATTGAGAGTAACCTGCACTCCATCCGTGATAAAATTATTCAAGGCCAATTAGAAGTCAAATATGTTCCTTCTTGTGATCAATTAGCTAACTATCTTTTTTTTTTTTTTTGTAACCGAGGTGTCCGGGCCAGCTTTCGCGCACCACAACTAATCTTTGGGGGAGACTAGCACGACCACAACCCACTGTCACGATCTCTCGCTTACCTCATGGGGAAAGGCCATTATGAAGAGTCGAACACAGGACTTCACCGTTGGCCTTACAAACTCCCTCCTGGGCCGCCCTTACCACTTGAACCAACCCATTGTGGGAGTGCTATCTCTGCCCTCCAATTTGCAGGAGGATGTGAAGACAAGTCATTAGCTGTTGCATTGGCTATTGTCCTTGCTGGCCACTGACTGGATTATGCTATAAGCTATTCAGGATTGGATAAATGTCATCAATGGAGCT
This sequence comes from Boswellia sacra, assembly GCA_013180625.2. Lineage (NCBI taxonomy): Eukaryota > Viridiplantae > Streptophyta > Magnoliopsida > Sapindales > Burseraceae > Boswellia > Boswellia sacra. Next base: position 228,721 of record SNVD02009882.1, read on the forward strand.
ATCAATGTTCCTGCAGCACCAACAAGATTACTTGAAATTAAGAAAAGTTAGTTAAGACTAATGGGGAATTAGTTAAAGTTTCTTATTTAATTGAAGCCATGTCCGCTTAGTTAATTATATGGCAACAAGTCTGATTCATTTGTAACCAATAATCTTTACGGCTCATATTATTGCTGACAAATGGCACTCAATCATTTGCTTGTAAAGTTTCTATAAATGGAATGAATAAAGAAGAACAAAGTATTCTGAGCTGCAAACATTTTTGGATCAATTTCTTTTCTCTAAAATTTTCACTCACCTCAAAACTATTGGATCAATTGTTTACAATCTTTGAGAATTTCAATTTTAATGTTAGAATCGTGTCTGTTCATGGAGTTTTAATTATTTAGTATCTTTTTCTACATATTAATTTTTATTTTGTTAATAAACATCATTGTAATCATATGATAACATTTTTTATAGGCTCTAACCTGGGATTTTAAATCAAAAAATTGCTAATATACAGCAACTCTTTTGTTTTTTTTTTAATGAAAAGATTTGATTACTGGAATGCAAATAAAAATGTGATTGAAAGTGTTGTTATTGTTATAATTAAGAATTTTAAAAAATAACAATTAGAATAAAACTTGATCTTGTGACGCATAATTAGATGCTAAAGATTAAGTTGATTCACTATCCAAACAGAATATATATATATATATATATATATATATATATATATATATATATATATATATATATATGTTCAACTTATTTGCATCTAATTTTTTTTAATATGAGTTGAAAAAATATCCTTTGATAGATAAATTACTATTTTTTATAATTTAACCTCCTCTATTTATTTTCATTTTTATCCTTCCATCGATATTTTTGTTAACTCTTATTGCAAAAGACGTTAATTATAGATATAACATTACTTATAAAAATATCATGTATAAACTACAACTTGAAATATGTTATGATAAATATCTTCATATAATTTATTAAAAATTTTATTTTGGATAATTGAATTTGAAAAAATTCTTTTAACGTATTTCTGGTTCTGGATTACTTTACTAGGCAAGGCAGACATCACTGCGAGCTTAATTTCATTTTCTTTCGGCTCATTGGGCCCATTATCTAGATGATGTCGTAATGGACATAATTCCGAGCTAAATTTGGTATACTTTTGACCCATTGGGCCTGTGTGAGTTTGTGTCTATGTATCTTCGTTCAAACCTTAACATGTTCACGCCGAATTCGAATTCAACAATCGCGCTGCTCGACTGCGCATACAGGTATCTCGTCGCAGGTAAAATTTCAGGTTCAGGCTCTATTTCACATGACGCGTGTAATTCTGGTTTCCGATGTCCCTATTCAATATTCATTTGCACTTGGAATAATATGTGGGTGGGTTAGCCTGCGTAAAAGAGACTTCTTTGTAGGATTATAGCATTGGTACTAGCTGTTCGATCAAATTTCCCTTAGATTCAGTCTACAGGCAGAAGTGGAATAAGTGACATGTCAAGACTTTAATTAAATGAAGAATAGTGAATAATATTGCCACAGCGAGTGAAGAAGACTGTACCAGATAACCCTAAGAAGCTTGCCAACTTGATTGACCTTGTAAATCTACCTTCAACGCTTAGAAAGTTCGTGGGCCAGTCTCAGATTTCTCGTTTGTGTTGTTTCATGCGTGTCTAGTGCTACATCAAGACTAACAATCTCAAGTTTAATTTCTCTCATTGTTAGTATTTTTAAATTTATTAGACGTGTGAGTCATATTTTATTTATTAAAAGTTAATTAATTTATTTTTTATTTTTATCCTCTAGTGAATTTATGTTATATTAAGTTATATGAGTGAAGTTATACAATTTGATTGTATATCTAGTATTACTTTTTTAATATAATTTTTTTACGAATAAAAAGATACACTGTATTTTCAGAGGTCAAAAATTTTAAATTTTTCAAGTTTAGGAACAAAATTAGGACCTTCCTTAAAGTCTTATCTAATTCAGATAGACCCAAAATCTCTCCTCAAGTTCTTATATTAGTGTATAGGACACCCAAAATAAGCTTAAACTTTTGAAGCCAATTTGGGAAGAGGTAATTTCTTATTTTTCAAATCTGAGTTTTTGCTAGTGATTGAGCCAAATCTCAGGAGAGAAGATTAAAATTCACAAAATGACAATGGTGGGCGTGTTTGGTGCTTTACACTGAATGTATAGTATAATATAGTATTATACTATATTTTATCATTTTATTGTATTGTATATTAATAAAATGATACTATATAAAATCTATATTGTGGTTGGCTTAGATATATGTATTGTATCAATTTATAATAGAAAAATAATAAAAGTATCTTCAAAATTTAAAATATTTATATATAATATACATATTATATATATATTATATATATATATATGCAAAATATAAAATTTTTATTTTTATTTTATAAAAACTTAATTAATTAATTTTTTTAAAAGTTGTTGTCGCCAAAAATGTCAGACCGCATCGTCTGTTGATCTTTCGCAATCAAACGATGATGATGCAGCATCGTGTTGACAGATCGACGAACGGTTAACACTCTAATAGTAGTGGAACTCGACTTTGGCCATGGGAGGAGTAAATCTATAGAGGTTTGATCGATTTGGTGATAGGTCGGTGAACGGTTAACACTATCGATCTCTGGTGATGAATGTTTGATGAGATTGCTTGGAATTTCTTAAATGGCAACCGGTGAGGCAATTCCAGGGAGCGATGATGGCAGACGCACGGCCACCGAGGGTGCTGGTTGTTGATAAAGTCGAATATGATTTTTTGTAGTTTTGAGGGATTTTCGGTAGTTGTCTAAAGTTGGTGATGGAGGAAAGATTGTAGGGGAGGCACCAATCTATGATTTGGTGAGGTCAATGTTGGGTGATGAGCCGATCAATAGTGGCATGTGGTGGTGCATGGACTTTCCACTACCTCCTACAGCCAATCGATGGCTCAGAAGTTGACATGTCCACCACCATTGCATGGATTAGCTCCTTCCAATCCTTCTGATGCTAGATTCTTTGTCAAACGAGCTCCGATAGCTATTTGGAAAAATTGAAAAAATAGACACAATTAGGGATCCTAGTTAAAATTTGGACATATCCTGAAAAATTTTCATGCCATAGACATTTGCTTGACAAAAAGACACAATTATCCTTATGTATTCCATTTTTCCTAGAGCCTTATTTCCCTCTCTTCAAAGGAAAATTACCGAAATCCATCTCCTTCTCTTCAGACGAAAATTATCGAAACCCATAGACACCGCTCGAAACGCAAACAACACGAGCATCGGTTGAGGATAGAAGCATCAAGCAAGACGACATAAAGAGAAGCACTCATCGACACGGAGGGTCCCTAATTGTGATTTATTTGGTTGTTATTCGTTAGATTTGATTTGGTTTTTAGGGAATTTGAATTTGGGATTTGAGTTTCCGACGGATTTGTGAACTTATTTAGGGATAAATCGAGTGTTATAATGTGATTTTTGTGGTTTGATGCGTGTGAAAATCGACGAAACGAGTTGTGAATCCAGTGTTATATCGCGATGAAGAAGACACTCGACACTCGACAACTACCTGTCGAGTCATGTCGAGTTGTGTAATGTCGAGTGTCGAGTGTTTGTCGAGTGGTGGTGTAGTGTCGACTATCGGATAATTGTCGAGTGGTGTAGTGTCGAGTGGTGCAGTGTCAAGTGTTGAAGTGTCGGGTGTCGAGTGTTTGTCGAGTGGTGGTGTAGTGACGAGTGGTTGTATAGTGTCGAGTGTCGAGTGTTTGTCGAGGGTCGAGTGTCGAGTGGGGTAGTGTCGAGTGGTGTTGTGACGACACTCGACACAACACAACGCGACACTAGACACTCGACAGCACTCGACAATTATCTGACACTCGATTTTACACGACTCGACACTACACCACTCGACATTTCATCACTCGACAAACACTCGACACTCGACGTTACATAATCACTTGTCACTATACCACCACTCGACAAAAACTTGACACTCGATACTTCAACACTCGACACTGCACCACTCGACAATTATCCGATACTCGATACTACACCACCACTCGTCACTACACCACCACTTGACAAACACTCGAAACTCTACATTTTATCACTCAACACTCTACATTTCACCACTCGACAAACACTCGACACTCGACATTACACAACTCGACACGACTCTACAGGTGGTTGTTGAGTGTCGAGTGTCTTCTTCATCGTGATATAACACTGGATTCACAACTCGTTTCGTCGGTTTTCACACGCATCAAACCACAAAAATCACATTATAACACTTGATTTATCCCTAAATAAGTTCACAAATTCGTCGGAAACTCAAATCCCGAATTCAAATTCCCTAAAAACTAAATCAAATCTAGCGAATAACAACCAAATAAATCACAATTAAGGACCTTCAGTGTCGATGGGTGCTTCTTTCTACATCGTTTTGCTTGATGCTTCTGTCCTCAGGCGATGCTCGTGTTGGTTTGCGTTTCGAGCGCTGTCGATGGGTTTCGATAATTTTTTATTGAAGAGAGAAATAAGGGGAAATAAGGCTTTGGGAAAAAATTGAATACATGAGGGTAATTGAATCTTTTTGTCAAGAAAGTGTCTATGGCATGAAATTTTTTTGGGATGTATACAAATTTCAACTAAGGTCCCTAATTGTGTCTATTTTTTCAATTTTTCTTAGCTATTTTGGCGCCTATTCCAATGTCGTCTAATCACTGTCTGATTAAAGTTTTTGTAGTTTTAAAAAATATTAAAATCACAAGTATATTCAAATAATTTTTTATAAATAAGTTTAATAATAGTATTAATAATATTAATTAATTATAATGAACAAATTTTTTTAAAAAAATTGTGTTATACAATGTAATATTAGTGACATGTATTAACTCTACATAACTTAATATGTATACATCTAAATCTTGTACTTTATATAAATTCTATGTAAATTAATGTTATGAAAAATTTTAATCAAACATATATATTATATTATTTAATACAATATAGTAAAATAGTGTTATACAATGATGCTATTACATGACCTAATAGTACTCAAATATATGTGTATTTGGCCTTGCCTTGACTTTTTTCTTAAAAAAATATTTTCTTGTTAGGATTTAAATAACAAGAATGTGGCTAGTTGTGATAAAAAGTTGAGGAGTATTCTGATGGGCCAGCCGCAAGTTGAGCAAGCTGAACTTCCTGCCTTGATCAAACTGCATTTTCCCAAAGAGCCGAAGTAGACAGCAATTTTAGATAAGGTGTCTATCTTCCTCCAAAAAGCAATGTCTTCTTTTTCTTTGTTTTGCTTCTCTAAAGTTTACTAAATAGATATGAACTGCAGATATGAATTGCTTCCTGTTGAACTTGATTCAATCAGCATCATAATATCTCACATTAACATGAATGTTTTAGTTGATGAAGATAATTTTCTCTGAATTCCGTGTTGCTTCTCATAGAAGGAGTTGATTAAGAAGATGCCCTATTTTCATTATATAAGTTAGAATCTCCCTGCATCATCAGTTACTACTAATTCAGAAAGAAGACAATGATAAACGTTTTATGGGTCTGAACCCTACTCAATTGGTGGTCTCTCGGGGTTATCTTTTGGAAACTCTTTCACATCGATCAACTATGATGAAGGGATCCCGTTTACTGTTTAGATTACGAGAGAATATGTTTTCGAGAGTTATTTGGAGTCTGTATGTAGCGGATTTAGGTATAATTGCTTTCATATCAACAAATTTTCCATTTGGAAGAATGTTTTTGATATTCCTTTTGTAGAAGATTACATAACAATGCCAAAGATTAATAACAATGAACAATACCATGAATATTAAGACCACTACTATAATTCTTTCCATGCTACATTAAACGCTTTTTGTTCATAAAAACTCGGCCAGGCTAGTTTTGACCACATTATCAGCAATAATCCAATTCGTCTTCTCTGTGGGATGGAAGGCATCCCAAAATACATATTTATTTGCATCCGAACATGTTAGTGGGTTCAATTTGTTACAGATGTAACTCATCTCGAAGGATCCGGTACCACAGCATGCTGTTGCTGCCTCTTCAAATCCTGTGATTAGAAATTGTGTTAGAAAACTTTGAGGCACAATCACTTCTTAATATGTATAAACACAAATATTCATTCACACGAGACACAACTTGGAGGCTAAAATACTTAATCTCAGTTGTTTGTATGGGTATTATATCCATGCTAGGTAAATCTTGCATAGTTAGATTGTCCTTTAATTTATGTTTTCATGTGTAAACAGTTTCAGAAGTAGAACTGATACAAACCAAGAATTTAGAGAACAGCAAAAGAGATTTGCATTTTCAAATGTTGCTATTTTAGTATATCCTTAAATTTGAGGCCCGTTGGACTAACCCTCATGCTGTGGTGCTCTCTGATTGCTTGTATGAGAAATATTTAATCATTAGTCCGTTTGTCAAAAAAAGACTTCACCATCTAAATACACCGATAAATGGTTTTATGAATGTATACAGCGACCTAAGCATTCAACTTGTCAGTTTTTGCAGTCCATACTATTTAGCAAGAAATAACCTTGGAACCATATTATATGACCCATTGTCACGAGTCATGACCATAATGCAAAAGACTTACCAAATTTATGTGGATTCTGAATGATGTCTAGAAGAATATCATACACATTTGAGAGCACCAGCCTGATGCCAGGAAGCTCTTTGTTCATGCTATTGACTGTTCCCTCCAACTTCGCATTAAAATTCTTGGCTACATCATTGTACTTCTCCACACAGTCACTTCCAGAGAAGATATTTGCGGTTCTTTCGAGTGGCAAACACCCCATCGGAGGAAGCCCAGTCATAGATACTTTTCGAGCTCCTAGCTGGTAAAGCTCTGTGATGAAATTTTTGCAATTCCTGCAAGAAAATTCTGGTACTCCTCGACAGAGTACTTTGATGATCTTCTTGCAAAGAGATAATAATTTTCTAGGAAATCATTGGTTCCAATGCTGATCAGATACAGTGCTTCCTGTAGAATCTCATTAGCTTTCTTATCACCGAGATAGCCTTTTAGTTTCTTCCGGTCCTCTTTGTAGTACTCCATTTCCTTCCAAAGAGGTATTACGGACTGCAAGACCATGAGGCATCAAGAAAACCAGCTTGTTAATGAAACATAGATATCGTAGATTGGAGTGTACTCATATAACTCCCTAACTAGACTGAGTAGATTTTACTAGGTTAATTAATTATAGATTAATTCTCAAAAGCAAATTACGACCAGCTTGGAATATGATTGAATTCACAGAAAGCAGACGCAAAACAAACCTACTCTGATGGGCTGAATTCTTCGTGAAATTATTAAGAGCCTTGAGGCATTACTGAACTTACTAGCACATCGGATGTGGCATTATCATAACCAGTTCCTGCAGAAGCAAAGCAAAATCCAGTTGCAAAATCTGTTATGTTGTACGTTGGATCCAAGTAAGCCGGTATTGTTGTCTTGATCCCAAAAGCTTCAGAAATGAAGTCTGTTGCAATCCGACCATTGGAAAACCGACCAGTGGGTTGGCCACCAATGAAGTCACGGCCATATGGTTTAAAATTGCTCATTTCAATTCCCTGAATCAACTGTAGAGTCTCCAAACACAATGATTGCTGGAACTTTTGCATCTAGTTTAAGGAGTTGCAGCAGGAGATGACCTAAGAGGAACCAGAAGTTAGCCTCGTAAGCCATGTTTATTTATTTATTTATTTATTTTGGTTCTCTATTGATCCGCTTATATGCAACAATCTTGGAGGAGGTGGTTGCTGAAGTTGGTGTTCATGTTATTCAGTGAAGGGGAGGGTAAAGGAGACATTCTCTTAGGCTCAGGTGGATGAGTTTTGTTGAGACTTTAATGACCTTCTGTTTTTAGTAGGTAAATTTTTAAATAGCAGTTTGAAATTTAAGTGAGTGCAGGAGAGTTGGTAATGACATTGCAGATGCTTTCAATGTTGTCTACCTTGCTGCGTCCACAAACTTAAAGTTAGCTCACATAACATATGGTAATTTTTGCAAGCACTGGAAGAATATTACTCGACATAGAAGCATTTGTCCTTTTTGTTTGCTTTTCCCTGCCCGTCTCTTTGATTGTTAGACCAGAACCCACCTGCATGAGATGTGTTAACTCATGAGAAACTGGATTAACATCGCCAAATATTGACACGTGGTTTCTTTGTTGATAATGGTTGTGATGCTGATATATATTATCATTTTTTTGGGTACTTTTTAATATAATTTTCTGGGTTACTAAAGCGTTATTTGACATTGTTAACTTTCCAGGGCCAAAAGTTTGTATAGGCTTGAAGGAGAATTCAAGCAGTTAACAACATCAGGCAAAACCTGGAGTGCACTGCTTCTAGTTCTTTGAACATCGCTCTGCGCGCGTGGGACATTACATTGATTCATGAATAGAATGTGATACACCAGTTTGTTTACAGCTTTGATTTTACGAACATGCATTAGAGATGCGTGCACTCCAAGATCCGATGCAAATTGCAACATGAAATTGGATTTGGACATCAAATGCTGCTATGGATCACCTAACGTCGTGCCTTAATTAGATTAAAGAACTTGGAGACAACATAAATATGTGCATTACTTGCAACCACATACAAGACAAGAGTCTCTGCATGTTATGTTTGTTGATGGGGCATTCCCTTATTAATTATATCACATTTACTAATTTTAGAAATATTCATTATAATTCACATTTTTTGAAGATAAATTAAGGGTGTGTTCGTTTTTTAATCCAAATCCTGTATCCTGTGCTGTACATTTTTTAATGTATTTTACATTCAATATCAACCACATATTCTTTTGAAAATTCAAAATAATTCAAAATCAACCACATATTCTTAAATCCAATTAAAAACAAAAATATAAAATCATAAAACGAACACACTCTAATTATTTTCATTAAATCCTCTTCATTTGTTTCTACAAGATAACATATACATAGGTAGTTATTCTACTTTATTTAAAATTATTACATGAAGTTATTACTTCATTTATTTGAATAAGAATTTAAACTCCTTTCTATGCTCTATAAATAGGTTACCTGCGAGTTGTAGAAGAATCAAGCAACGAAGAGGAGGTTCTCTCAAAAGCTTTCCCCATTTGTTCTCTTTTACACAGCTTTTATTTATTTACTTTAGAAAAACTATAGAAGCTCTAGTTGGTGCTTAAGGACAGTCCATCGTGACTTGCTATTTGAGAGTGCACCCCTGGCAGCAATCTAACCGGTTATCGTATCTTAAAGGCTGAGCACTACCAACATTATTGCACCGGATTACGTATTCTAAGGGAGCAAAATCAGTCTTGCGAATACCGATTTCTTGTGTGCTTCAACCGATTCGTTTGTGAGCTATATCTCTTTAATTTTATTAAATATTTTATTTGATATTTTTTAGTAACATTTGGTATTTGTGTAAAGCTAAATTTTCCGTTAAATTATTATTTTTCATCCATATTTTCTAACAATCTTAAGACCGAACTTTTACTTAGATTGATGAAATATTTACACAAGTAATTGAAGCATATGTTGTCTCCAACAACAATAAGGACTGGTTACTTGATTCTGGAGCAACCAAGCATGTATGTTTTGATTGGAGCATGTTTAATTCTTACATGCCTCTGCAAGAAGGAGAAAAGATTTTCATGGGTAACTCACAAACATCTCAAGTGATCCGTAAGGGTAAGATGTACTTAGAGCTCTCCTCTAGTAAGACTCTTCAACATAATGATGTTTATCATGTACCTGACTTTAGAAAAAACCTGGTATTAGTGAGTCTTTTAAACAATGTGGGACTCAAAATTGTTTTTGAGTATAACACTTTTATAATTTCCAAGAAAGGGGAGTTTGTGGGTAAAGGGTATTGTAATGAGAATATCTTTGTTTTGAATGTTTCTTCTATCATTGATAATAATGCATCTACCTCTAGTTTTGCTTACTTGACTGAGCCTTTAAATATTGGCATGAAAGGTTAGGTCATGTAAAATTTGATTCCATCAAAAGAATGCAAAACTAAGGGTTTCTTCTTGATTTTTCAAATACTGAACATGGTAAGTGTGAAATTTGTGTTGAAAAAAAAGACAAAGAAAAAACCTTTCAAAAATATTTCTAGAGAATCATACTTATCAAAAGATGTAGTACATTCTGACTTGGGTTTGTTTTATAATCATCTTACGCATGGTGAAAAAAGTGTTAGCCCTAAGGCTATATGATAATTTTGATAATAACAATACACATTGATTCATTGAGATTTACTAATATATTTATTTATGTGCAAGAATAAGATTATTGAAATAATTATAAAATCAAGAAGGGGTTTATTAAAATGAAGTGTTGAAGCTTAGGAGAAGACTACATGTTAAAGGCATCAAAGTTTAAGTACAAGGTTTGATTCAAGAATGTGATATATGAGCAATGTTCTATCAATTGGTCATATATTTCTATACAAATGTCCAAATAATGTGATTCTTGAGCCTTTGGAAAGCTTACTCAATTTATAACATTTCATATGTTTCAAAGAAATTCGAATTTCAAGTGCAAGGTTGTCCAAATCATCATGCAAGTTGAAAGACAAATGGAAGCAGCTGACATGAGCACCGAATACTCCTTTGGACATATCTTGAGCTAGAAAAATCAAAATGACTTGATTCTTGCGGCATTGGAAAGATGACTTAATGAAGAACATTTCATATGTTTTGAAAAAATTCAAATTTCAAACAGAAGGCCGACATAATTGACATGCAATTCGGTGGACTGACACAGAGAAGAAAAATCAACTCACATGAGCACCGAATGGTCTTTTGGCCATATCTTAAGATAGAGATATCCAAATTGCTTTGATTCTTAATGTTTTGGAAAGCTTATTCAAATATGAGATCTTTTATGTTTTGAAGAAATTCAAATTTCAAACGGAAGGCTGACAGAATTATCATTCAATTCAGTGGACAGACACTGGAAGAAAAATCAAGTCACATGAGCACCGAATGGTGTTTTGGCCATATCTTGAGCTACAGATATCCAAATGACTTGGTTCTTGATGCGTTGGAAAGCTTATTCAAATGTGCAGATCTTTTATGTTTTACAGATTTTCAAATTTCAAACGGAACATTGACAAAAATGGCAGACAAGATTACGTTTTTATGGTGGGCAGAAAATTTGGAGATGGTGTCTTCACTTGATTAAGTTCATCTCATTTGCCTATAAAAGGAGCCTTCTCCCATGCATTCAGAAGAGCAAGAGAAGTATTTTATCAAGCAAAAAGCAAGAGAAATATCAAGTCTAGAGAGCTTTTATATTATTTATCTACTCTTTGAAGAGAGTTATACTTTTGTTGTAAAAATTATCTTTGTTCTTGTATTGTGGTGAGAGTGAGATATTATTGTAAAGGATAATAGTTATCCTTGAGAGAACTCTTGTGTGTGTTATCAAGGGTTGAGGAAGTTGCCTTGGTGAGGTTGTTCATCAAGAAGAACTCTTGGTGTGGTGTTATCAAGGGTTGAAGAAGTTGCCTTGGTGAGGTTGTTCATCAAGAAGAACTCTTGGTGTGGTGTTATCAAGGGTTGAAGGAAGTTGCCTTGGTGAGGTTGTTCATCAAGAAGAACTCTTGGTGTGGTGTTATCAAGAGTTGGAAGAAAAAGTATTGGTGAGGTTGTTCATCAAGCAAGTTGTAACGATTCTACAACTTAGTGGAAAGCCTAGCTCGTGGAGCTAGGAGCCCGTGGACGTAGGCAAGGTTTGCCGAACCACGTAAATTGAGTTTGCACTCTCTCTATCCTTTCCTCTTTACATTTACTTGCACTTGTGATTGTTCATCATTATTATTCTTTTGATTACATCTTTGATAAATTCTAATTTCATCTTCTTCACCTTTATTTTCAAAGAAAGAGTGAACTAATTTTGATCTTTCAAGAAAAGTTTTCTAAATCCGTTTTGATAAATAAAAACCCAATTCACCCCCCCTCTTGGGTTGCCATACCTGGGTCAACAAGTGGTATCAGAGCAAGGTTGCTCAATTTTTTAAATCTTAATCGTTTTTTGAGCTATGACAACTTTTAATTCAACTTCATATGTTGAGGGACTTTCTATCTCTAGACCTCCATTTTTTAATGGAAATGATTACTCTTATTGGAAAACTAGAATGAGTATTTTCTTGAAATCTTTTGATTATGATTTGTGGTCTATTGTTTTGGAAGTACCTTTTGTTCCTACCAAAATTGAAAATGGGGAATGCATGCTTAAAGAACCAAGAGTTTAAGTGAAGATGATAAAAAGAAATTGAGTTTGAATGCTAAAGCTATGAAGTGTTTTTATGTGCTCTAGATAGAATGAGTTGATAGATATACTACTTGTTCTATAACCGGCACAAGAAATATTAGCACACCCCTTTGAAGTAAGCTCTGAAGGAACTAGTCAGTTAAAGAGTCCAAATTAGTATGACTAGTTCATTTTATGAGCTTTTTTAAGATGAAATCGGATGAATCAATTTCTGAAATGTTTACTAGATTTACGGATATTATTAATAGTTTTGAAATCTCTTGGTAAATCTTATTCTAATGTTGAAATGGTGAGAAAGATTCTTAGGTGTCTACCAAAATCTTGGGAGCCAAAGGTGACGGCAATTCAAGAGGCAAAGGACCTCACCAAACTACCATTAGAAGAACTTATGGGTTCTCTCATGACTCATGAAATCACCTTGAAGGAGAATGAAGAAGATTTCAAGAAAAAGAAAAATATCGCTTTCAAATCTTCAACAAAAGAAGATGATGAGTCCGACGATGAAGGAAACGATGAAGATCTTGCATTCATCACAAGAAAGCTAAAAAAGATGATTAGAAGAAACCAAGGATTCAAGAAGAACTCTAGAAGGGAGTACAAAGGGCAAAGCTCAAAGCAAGATAAGAAAAATGATCAAGTCATTTGCTATGAGTGCAAGAAACCGGGACATGTAAAGATGGCTTGTCCTTACTTCAAAAGTCAAAACAAGAATCCAAAGCATGAAAGCCACAATTGGGGATGATTTGAAGCTAGCTCCACCGAAGAAGAAGATTGCGAAGTGGCAAACTGTGCTTCATGGCTTTAAGTGAAGATGAGGTAAGTTATTCTAAACCATGATCCTAAGCTTTCATATGATGAATTACTTGAAGCATTCCAAAATTTACATTTGCAAGTTGATAAACAAAATTCAAAAATCAATGCTTTCAAAAAGAAGTCAAAAATCATGTTATCTCAATTAGAAGAGTTGGTGGAAATAAATGAAGCCTTAGAAAATGAAAATGAAATTTTAAAGCAAAAAGATTTTGAAAGTTTGGAAAGTCAAATACATTTATTAAAAATTGAAAATGACATTTTAAAACAAAAGGATTTTGATAAATTGGAGAAACAAAATGCTATTTTGAAAAAGGAAAATAATGACTTAAAAAATATTGTTGATAGTTTTACAAAAAGCACAAAAAATTTGAATTCTATGTTACAAAACCAAAGGCGTGTTTTTGATAAAAGAGGTTTAGGATATAAAACTCATAAAAATCAAAAGTATTTTAAAAAATATTTTGCCCATGCATCTTCTAGGAATAATCCTAATCATTCATGTACTTATTGTGGAAGAAAAGGACACAAAATGCATTCTTGCTATATTAAGAGAAATCCTAATTTGAAACAAATATGGGTTCCAAAAAGTACCATAACTAACCCCCAAGGACCCAACAACTTTTGGGTACCAAAAAGTTACTCCTTGAATGTTGATTGTAGAGACAAAGTGGCAAACACAAGTGGTACTTAGATAGTGGATGCTCAAGGCATATGACCGGAGATGCCTCCAAGTTCTCAAGATTAATCATGAAGAAAGGAGGATATGTGACCTTCGGTGATAATGCCAAAGAAGGGTAATCGGACATGGTGATATTGGTAACCCTTCTTCACCTATTATTAAAGATGTTTTGCTTGTTCAGGGTTTAAAACATGATTTGATTAGCATTAGTCAATTGTGTGATAAGGGATATTTTGTTACTTTTGAGCCTACTAGATGTGTGATTAAGGATGTTAGTAACAATAAGACATTATTTGTTGGTAATAGATGTGGTAATAGTTATACAATTGATATTGATGTTAATGATCATGTAGAAAATTGTTTCATTGTTAATCATTATGCTTGGTTATGGCATAGAAGGTTAGGTCATGCTAGCATGGACACAATTTCAAAAATTTCTAAAAATGATTTAGTTGATGGTCTTCCAAAAATAAATTTGAAAAGGATAAGATTTGTGATGCTTGTCAATTTGGAAAACAATTGAGAACTTCTTTTAAACAAAAGAAATTTATTTCAACAAATAAACCTCTACAATTACTCCATTTGGATTTATTTGGACCATCAAGAACTCAAAGCCTTGGTGGAAAGTATTATGTTTTTGTTATTGTGGATGATTATTCAAGATTCACTTGGGTATTATTCTTGAATACTAAAAATGAGGCCACACAAGCTTTTTCAAAATTTGCAAAAAGAGTCCAAAATCAAAAAGGGTATTCTATTGTGTCCATTAGGAGTGATCATGGTGGTGAAGTAGACAATGTTGCATTTGAAAATCTTTGTGATGAAAATGGTTTTGAGCATAATTTTTCCTCACCTAGAACTCCACAACAAAATGGTGTTGTTGAGAGGAAAAATAGGACTATCCAAGAAATGGCTAGGACCATGTTACTTGAAAATAATTTGCCAAAATATTTTTGGGCCGAAGCCGTTAATACCGCATGCTTTATAATCACTAGAGTCCATATTAGAGCTTTAATGAAGAAAACTCCTTATGAACTTTGGAAAGGAAGAAAACCCAACATTGGATTTTTTAAAGTTTTTGGATGTAAGTGTTTTATTTTAAACACCAAGGATAACCTTGGAAATTTTGATGCAAAAGCCGATGTTGGAATTTTTGTTGGCTACTCCAACCATAGTAAAGCATATAGAGTTTTTAACAAAAAGACTCTTACTATTGAAGAATCTATGCATGTTGAATTTGATGAAACTAATGTTATTTCTTCAAAGAATTTAGATGATGATCTTGTTGAGGTAGAAAGGCAAATCAAGGAATCAAGGCTTGATGAAAAGAGCCAAGATGAATTACAACTTCAACAAGAAAATCTTGAGGAAGTAAATGATTCTTCCCAAGAATTACCAAAGGAATGGAGGTATGCAAAAGCGCACCCTAAAGATCTCATTATTGGTAAACCATCACAAGGTATGAAACTGATCCTTCTTTTAAGAACTTTTTATAATCAATTTTGCTTTTGTCTCTCAAGTTTGTAACATAATCATTTTAAGAACAGCCGAAATGACGATAAGTTGATGTTAGCTATGCAAGAAGATTGAACGTCAATTTGAGAGATAATCAAGTTTGTGGGCGCATTTAGTCCCTAGACCTAAAATCATTTCGATTATAGGCAAATAAATGGATTTTTTAGAATAAAGTAGTATGAAAATGGCACCATATTAGAAACAAGCGAGACTTTTCATCAGGATACAATCAAGAAGAAGGTATTGATTATGAGGAAACCTTTGCACCAGTTGTTAGATTAGAATCAATTAGAATGTTGTGTGCATTTGCATGTTAGAAAAATTTTACATTATATCAAATGGATGTCAAAAGTGCATTTTTAAATGGTTACATTATGGAGGAAGTATATGCAGAGCAACCTCTTGGTTTTCAAAATCATGATTTTCCAAACCATGTTTTCAACTCAAAAAGGCACTTTATGCTTGAACAAGCACAAGAGCATGGTATGATAAGTGAGCAAGATTTCTCATTGATAATGGTTTCGAAATGAAAAAGTTGATACTACTCTTTTTGTTAAAACAAAAAATGATGATTTATTAATTGTTCAAATCTATGTTGATGATATTATATTTTGTGCTACTAATGTCTCTATGTGTGAGGAATTTTCCAAGTGCATGCAACAAGAATTTGAAATGAGCTTAATGGGAGAATTAAAATTCTTCCTTGGACTTCAAATCAAGCAATCAATAGATGGGATCTTCATTAATCAAGCTAAATACACAAGAGATCTTCTCAAGAAGTTTGGCATGGATAATTCAAGGACATATAACACACCTATGGGTACATTAACCAAGCTTGACAAAGATGAGAAAGGAAAAGATGTTGAGATAACAAAATATCAAGGTATGATTGGCTCTCTTTTGTATTTAACTGCTAGTAGACCTGATATTATGTTTAGTGTGTGTATGTGTGATAGATTTCAATCTTGTCCAAAGGAATCTCACCTTAAGGCTGTCAAAAGGATGTTTAGATATCTTCTTGGAACCATAAATCTAGGTCTTTGGTATCCTAAGTGTGATAATTTTGATCTAATTAGTTATTCTGATGCGGACTTTGCTGGAAGTCTTCTTGATAGAAAGAGCACTAGTGGCTCTTGCCATTTTCTAGGACATGCATTAGTCTCATGGTTTAGTAGAAAACAAATTCTGTTGCCTTATCAACCGCGGAAGCCGAGTATATTGCAGTAGGAAGTTGTTGTGCACAATCTCTTTGGATGAAACAAATTTTAAAAGATTATGGTGTGGTATTTGATCATATTTCCATCAAATGTGACAATACAAGTGCCATCAACATTTCAAAAAATCCGATACAACACTCTAGGACTAAGCATATAGAGATTAGACATCATTTTATTAGAGATCATGTGCAAAAAGATAATATTTTTTTAGAATTTGTTCCCACCGATAAACAATTAGCCGATATATTTACTAAACCCCTTAGTCAAGATAAATTTAGCATAATTAGAAGAGAATTAGGCATATTGGATATGTCTTAATTTTGCTTTAATATGATAGCATATGTTAAGGGGAGAATATATTTAGGGGGAGTAGTTAATTTGATTACATCTTTTTGATGATAACAAAAGGGGGAGAAATAGTTGGATTGCTTATATTCATAACAAGTGCCATTCTTTTTGCTTATTGTTGATTTTTATTTTCATTCTTGATTTTAGATTATATTTTAAGGCAATCAATGATTTGTCATCATCAAAAAGGGGGAGATTGTTAGCCCTAAGGCTACATGATAATTTTTTGATGATAACAATACACATTGATTAATTGAGATTTACTAACATGTTTATTTATGTGCAAGAGGAGAGATCATTTGAAATAATTTAAAATTCAAGAAAAGGCTTATTAAAATGAAGTGTTTGAAGCAAAGGAGAAGACTACATTTAAAGGGCAACCCAAGTTTAGAACAAGTATTGACTCAAGGAATGGGAGCACATTGGCAAGGTTGTCCAGATCATCATGCAATTTGCGACAATGGAAAGCAGCTGACATGAGCACTCGATATACTCCTTTGGGACATATCTTTTGCTAGAAAATCAAATAATATGATTTCTTGTGGCATTTGATGAAAGATACTTAATGAAAGACCATTTATATGTTTTGAAGAAATTCAAATTTCAAACGGAAGGCTGACAGAATTATCATTCAAGTCGGTGGACTGACACATGGAGGAAAAATCAAGTCACAAGAGCACCGAATGGTGTTTTGGCCATATCTTGAGCTACAGATATCCAAATGACTTGATTCTTAATGTGTTGGAAAGATTATTCAAATGTGCAAATCTTTTATGTTTTGCAGAAATTCAAATTTCAAAAGGAAGGCTGACAGAATTATCATTCAATTTGGTGGACTGACACAAGAAAGAAAAATCAAGTCACATGAGCACCGAATGGTGTTTTAGCCATATCTTGAGCTACAGATATCCAAATGACTTGATTCTTAATGTGTTGGAAAGATTATTCAAATGTGCAAATCTTTTATGTTTTGCAGATTTTCAAATTTCAAACGAAACATTGACAAAAATGGAAGACAAGGCTACAGTTTTTATGGTGGGCAGAAAATTTGGAGTTGGTGTCTTCACTTGACTAAGTTCATCTCATTTGCCTATAAAAGGAGCCATTCTCCCATGCATTCAAGTAGTGCAAGAGAGGCATTTTATCAAGTAAAAAGCAAGAGAAATATCAAGTCTAGAGAGCTTTTATATTATTTATCTACTCTTTGAAGAGAGTTATACTTTTGTTGTAAAAATTATCTTTTTTCTTGTATTGTGGTGAGAGTGAGATATTATTGTAAAGGATAATAGTTATCCTTGAGAGAACTCTTGTTGTGTGTTATCAAGAGTTGAAGGAAGTTGCCTTGGTTAGGTTGTTCATCAAGAAGAACTCTTGGTGTGGTGTTATCAAGGGTTGAAGGAAGTTGCCTTGGTGAGGTTGTTCATCAAGAAGAATTCTTGGTGTGGTGTTATCAAGAGTTGAAGGAAGTTGCCTTGGTGAGGTTGTTCATCAAGAAGAACTCTTTGTGTGGTGTTATCAAGGGTTGGAAGAAAAAGTCTTGGTGAGGTTGTTCATCAAGCAAGTTGTAAAGATTTCTACAACTTAGTGGAAAGCTTAGCTCGTGTAGCTAGGAGCCCGTGGACGTAGGCAAGGTTTGCCGAACCATGTAAATTGAGTTTGCACTCTCTCTATCCCTTTCCTCTTTACATTTACTTGCACTTGTGATTGTTCATCATTATTATTCATTTGATTGCATCTTTGATAAATTCTAATTTCATCTTCTTCACCTTTATTTTCAAAGAAAGAGTGAACTAATTTTGATCTTTCAAGAAAAGTTTTCTAAATCCGTTTTGATAAATAAAAACCCAATTCACCCCCCCTCTTGGGTTGCCATACCTGGGTCAACACCAATAGCTCTCAGCCACTCTCCTCGATGAGCATGATCACCGAAAGAATATGAACTAGTCTTACAAGTCGTAGTTGCAAGATTATAGAATTTTGGAATTGAAAATGGGGAAGTGATGATTTTGATGATTAGTCTCTAAAAATTGAACCTAAGGACCTCCTTATATACTAGTGTACCTAAACATTGTAACCTATATGATTAATAGTGTAACTCCTATAACATAATGTGATTATAAATTATGTAACCTACAAATGAAATCAAACTTTGTAACTTATGCAATGAATTTTGTAACTCATGCACAATTAAGTTTTATAACTCATCAAATTTAAAACCTTTTTTATTCCAACAATCCCCCACAAAAAGGTTTGAAATTTAAAAATTAATTTTGCAACCTTATATTATGCAATCAATGTAGGTGCCTTTCGAGCTTGAACCTACACTTAGTATTGATAGCATCTATTTGAGGTACCTGAGAGAACTATGTCTTGAACTCAGTTCCTTGACCAAACTTCAAGCTATCACACGCATAATACTGACAAAGACTTGGTTTTTGCGGGTTAGCGTTATTAAAGGCCATGCGCTCAATCTTGATTCTCATGAGAGTTTTTAGAAGACAGCTCAATCTTCACGGTCGCGGCCTCACGACGACTCTCACTTAGGTAAGTCCTCCAAAGATATATGTGACCTATACCTTGCAAGAAAATGCTTGCCTTGGACTTATTCAAGGTAAATGTACATTTCCTTAATATCACATATAAAGCACTTTTGCTTTAGGGATGAACTAGAGTATATATTCTCAAAGATATCTCTATAATAGTAGTGCTTAATAAGTCACACAATATGGATTGTTTCTACCCATTGAACCTCCTTCATGGGATCTCTAATCACAGAAGTTGGGTTACCTCCCTAGGTGACTCCCTTATGAGCTTAGGCCCATCCCTCTCGATAATTCTTTAGTAGCTTTCAAGGAAAGCCTTTTAGTTAACTGTTCGGCAATATTTAACTTAGATTTAATAAACTCTAAAGTTACAACGGTATTGCCTAAAAGACTTCTCACAGACTTGTATCTCACTCTTATATGTCTGCTCATCTTTTTGTTGGTGTGAGTTTGCTTCACCAAATCTATAACTGCTTTACAATCACAATGTATAGGAATAGACGATATATTCCTAACCACCAAAGGCATTTCCATGAAAAGACTCTTGATCCATTCAGCTTCTTTACAAGTAGTGTCTAAAGCTATGAGTTCAAACTCTATAGTACTTCTAGAAATCAAGGTTTGTTTCTTCGAACTCCAAGATATAGCTGCTCCTCCTAAAAGAAACATATAACCACTTGTGGATTTAACATCTATATTGTCTGTAATACAATTAGCATCACTATATCCTTCGATAACATTTGGAAATCCTTTATAGCATAAAGAGTAATCAGTTGTTCCTTTAAGATATTTACACACTCTTTCTAAAGCAAGCCAATGCTCTTCACTAGGATTATAAGTATATCTTCTAAGTCTACCCACTGCATATGATATATCAGGCTTAGTTTTATTTGCTATGTATAACAAAGATCCTATAATTTGAGAATACCTTAATTGAGATACTGGTTCCCCTTGATTCTTCTTTAACTCAATCTTAGAATCATAAGGAGTAGATACCGACTTAGAATCAAAGTATCCAAACTTTTTTAACATTTTTTCAATATAATTTTTTTGATCTAAAGTAATACCCTTAGAACTCTTCTTTATTCTCGTGCCTAGAATCATATTTGCTTCACCCAAATCTTTCATATTAAAGTTTCTAGACAAATAGGATTTTACATCATTTATTATCTCCAAGTTCGATCCAAAAATCAAAATATCATCTACATATAAACTCAAAATAACGCGTGCTCCATTAATCTTTTTATAATATACGCACTTATCATATTCATTAATCATAAATCCATAACTTAAAACTACTTCATCAAACTTCTCATGCCATTATTTTGGAGCTTGCTTTAGACCATAAAGAGACTTAACTAACCTACAAACGTTGTGTTCTTGTCCTTTTACTATAAAACCTTCAGGTTATTTCATATAAATTTCTTCATCTAAATTTCCATTTAGAAAAGCGGTCTTTACATCCATTTGATGAATAACTAAATTATGTATAGATGCGAAAGCTATCAAAATCCTAATTGTTGTAATACTAGAAACTAGTGAGTAAGTATCAAAATAGTCTATTCCTTCTCTTTGTGTAAATACTTTTGCTACTAGCCTTGCTTTATACTTATCTATAGAATCATCCGATTTCAACTTCTTTTTAAAGACCCATTTACAATCTATTGCTTTATTCCCAAGTGGAAGATCCACTAAAACCCAAGTGTTATTTTGAATTATAGATTCAAATTCACTATTTATAACTTCCTTCCAAAAAGGTGCATTAATGGAAATTATAGCTTCTTTATAAGAACTAGGATCTCCTTCCACTAAGTAAGTATAAAATTCTTCTCCAAAATTCTTTTCTTTTCTAGGTTTTTTACTCCTTCTAGGTTCAACTTGTGATTCATCAACTAATAAATTAGTAAGTGTTTTCTCATTATCAATTGAAGTAGATGGACCACAAGTGGTTTTTTGAACTCTAGTTCTAAAAGGAAAAATATCTTCAAAATAAGTAGCTTCTCTAGTTTCCATGATTGTGTTATTAGATATTCCACTAACTTCAGAATTTATAACTAAAAATCTATTTGCAGTACTATTTTAGGCGTATCCAATAAAAACTGCATGTCTAAAAATAATGTATTTGTGGGTAAAAGTTATTTTAATTTTTCTATCTCAAGATATGTCCAAAAGAGTATTAAGTACTCATGTCAGCTGCTTCCATTTGTCTTTCAACTTGCATGATGATTTGGATAACCTTACACTTGAAATTTGAATTTCTTTAAAACATATGAAATGTTATAAATTGAGTAAGCTTTCCAAAGGCTCAAGAATCACATCATTTGGACATTTGTAGAGAATATATGACCAATTGATTGAACATTACTCATGTGTCACATTCCTTGAATCAAACCTTGTTCTTAAACTTTGGTGCCTTTAACATGTAGTCTTCTCCTTAGCTTCAACACTTCATTTTAATAAGCCTCTTTTTGATTTTACAATTATTTCAATGATATTACTCTTGCACATAAATAAATATGTTAGTAAATCACAATGATCAATGTGTATTGTTATCATCAAAATTATCATGTAACCTTAGGGCTAACAAAGATCCATCATTCTTTTGATTTTCTTTAAAGATACATGTCCAAGTCTCCCATGCCAAATATTAGAAGTTTCAATATTAAAAACTTTGGAAACTTTATTAGATCTTGAAAAATTATTCAACTTAAATAAACCATCACAAATATAACATGTACCCACAAATACATTATTTTTAGAGATTACAACTCTATTGGACTCTAAAACAATTTTGTATCCTTGTTGAACTAAAGAAGACCCACTAACAAGATTTCTTCTCACTTCAGGAACATAACGCACTTTCTTGAGAATTAAAGTCTTTCCAGAGGTCATCTTCAATTCAATATCTCCAATCCCAAGTACTTGTGCGGTCGTATTATTGCCTAGGGTCACACTTCCTCTACTTGAGTTCTGATAATTTACGCATGCCTCTCATAGCACAGGCCAGATTTTTCTAACTTCTTTTTATAGTTTTTATGTTTGTTATTTGTTTATTTAATATATTTAAAATAATATTGATTGAGCATGTGTTATTTGGTGAATTAATAATATTTTTCTAACAATCTAACGCCAAAGAGTCCTCCCCTTCGTGCAAGTAAAAGATGGTCCTCAAGAGCTCCAAGATACAACCTAATAGCTCTCAGCCACTCTCCTCGATGAGCACGATCACCGGAAGAATATGAACCAGTCTTACAAGTCGTAGTTGCAAAATTATAGAATTTTGGAATCAAAAATGGGGAAGTGATGGCTTTGATGATTAGTCTCTAAAAATTGAACCTAAAGACCTCCTTATATACTAGTGTACCTAGACATTGTAACCTATATGATTAATAGTGTAACTCCTATAACATAATGTGCTTATAAATTATGTAACCTACAAATGAAATCAAACTTTGTAACTCATGCAATGCATTTTGTAACTGATGCACAATTAGGTTTTATAACTCATCAAATTTAAAACCTTTTTTATTCCAACATAACCATCATTAAGTCTCTTGTTATATTTGATATACGTACCAATATGATCCTCAAAGTAACTAATTAATAGATGGAAGGTTTTAGAGTAAATTACAATAAACTTAATTTTGAGATTAATCTACATTCAAAATAAGAGTTAAAAGAACTCTTTCCAAGTTATTGATCAATCCCAAAACCGTCCTCTCAAGTGATATAATTACTTTGTTCAAATGTATACATATTTTGAAGTATAAAAAATGAGAATTCCATTGATACGAGATTAGTAGTGAGAGACCCATCTTCATGTTTTAAAATCCAAAAGCTTCCCACCTTCACTTCCATCCATTGTTACATGTAACCGATTAATTGAGTGGAAATAACGAAATTTTGTTCATTGATTATTCCCTCTGATATTTGAAGTCAAAATACTTAGATGTTAAACATTATTAATTTGGAAACCGTTATAATATATATCCATATCGAAAATAAATTTTGATATTAAATTGAGGAAATTAAAATGATTGCTATTAGGGGTTGAAGTTGATGAATCATAATCTGGTACTTAGCTATTTAAGGCCTAGCATTGCCCCCACTTAACCCAAAATTCCTCGATCATTCTTATAACCAAAACTTCGGAATTTTACTCAAATTCTAGACATTCCGTCTCTAGCGTCTTTACAAAACCCTCACTTAGGAGTAGTTTATTTTCTTCCACTTATCACTTAACACTTAAAAGTGTTTAGATTTCGATCTTAAAATTTTTGTTTGTTTTTCCATTTAGCATTTTTTTAAGTGATAAATCACTTAATTGAAAAAGTGAAAATTTATCACTTTTTCTAATCACTATTGTCTAAATGAGATATTAAAAATTTTATTCCATAAATATCCCTACATATTGAAATAATATAAATTTTATCAAATTTTCTAATCATTATTGTCCAAATGAGGTGCTAAAAATTTTATTTCATAAATATCCCTATATATTAAAATAATATAAATTTTATCAAATTTTTATTTATGAATATTATTTTAATTTATTAAAATGTACAATTTTTGGTATATTTGTGATTGTTTTAATATTTATTATCAAATTATTATATTATTTATTACTATATTTATAATTACCACATTAAAATATGATAAATATTTTTTATAATTGATAAACTTTCATTTATTTCTATTAATATTTCAAATTAATTAGCTAATAATATGTTGAGTAATAACCATTTAAAAATTTGATATCATTATAAATAGCGAGTTTTAAAATAGACAATATATTTGATAGAATTTTATTACATATTATAGGCACAGTTTTATTGAAACTTCAAAAGTTATTTATTGGATTGCCAAAGACATTTTATTTTATTTAATAGTGTAAATTTAAAGTTAAAAAAATTAATATTTAACATTGTCAGTTAAAAGATCATATTAGCTTTTTTTTTTAGGTTTATGAGTTTATACAATAATATCATATAAGTTTATATAATATAATATTAACTATTTAAATGAAAAAATTTTATTTAATTTTAGTTAATAATTATTTTTTAAAGGTTGTAAAAAATATAATATTAATTATTTAAATGAAAAAGAATTTTGATTTAATTTTATTAACTATTTAATTTTTAAAAGATTGTATAAATATAAATATAAACATTTTATATTTTAACAAGGGTCAAAAAAGTCACATTAAAAGTAAAATATTCTTTTATCACTTTTTTAAGTGGTATTTAAAAAAGTAAACAAACATCCTATTAAGTGATATAAATTAAGTTTTTAAAAGTGTTTAGATCTAAAAAGTGTTAAGTAATTGAAACAAACACTACCTTAATATTTCTTCCAAATCAAATTTTTAAACTTTTGATGTGCTTATAAGTAATTAATATTTAAAAAAAATCACGTATGCTACATCAATAAAAATACTTATTTGATTATACAATAAGATATTACTACATCATTCATCAATTAATTATTGCAGTGACGAAGCTATTGTAGATGCAGCCTTCTTGGAGGTCTCTGGAGATTCTCTAAACTTTCACTGAACAATGTCAGGAAGGCGAGATTATTGCATGCCTTGATATTACTTTTGGCCTTTTTTTTTTTTTTTAAGGCTGCTTAAAGTGTCTTTGCATGTTCACATGTATGCAGGTCCAGGGCAAAGCCATTTTCACTTTAGTTTTGTCCTCTGAAAGCAAAATTGTTATTATATTTTATGCATATGTTCTTTTCATCTTTGGCATGATGCTTGGGAAGAACTGTATGAATGTGTAGGGAGTGGAACTACTTGTACTGAAACACACTACACACATCTCATATTATCTTAATAATTAATCTATTTAACTCTTCAGTTTGCCACTACATCAAGGATCATGCGTAAATATCCTAGCTTTCGATGTTCAGGATTTATCTTATGCATGTGATTTTTTCCAGGACTCAAAATGGTATGTCGAAGCTTGTTTTTCCAGTTCAATCTATGCAGATCATCATTGTGACTTTTTATATTCAGGATATTCATTTCCCATTGATGACCATACTTTTTGTCATCAATTCAAATACTTCACTTTTGGAGATATATATAGCTTCCCGACTCTCCTGTTCAACCCCATACCCAGCTAATTCTTTTGAAGATATACCTTTACTTTCGTGATATCCACATAGAAGTATGAGATGTATTAGACATTAAATAGGATGGATGGAATATTGAAAGGTTTCCATGATCAGATTAAAAGGATAAGATGTATCAGTGGCACTGTTATACAACTTAAAGTTATTGATGATGTTCTAGATCAATGCTCTGGTATTTATTTTATTCATTTGGGGCGATGAAAAACTTAGCTCAATCTATGTCTCAAATGAGATTTTAGATAAGACACAGAGGAAAGGGGTAAACCTTTTTACTTTTCTTTTCTGTAAGAAGCTTTTGGAGAAGACATATAAAGTGTTCATTAGGAAGACCTAGTGCAATCCCAAACGTGTATTCGATAGTGGAAAACCAACCACCACAGTATTTACATAAAATATTTGTCATGTACAAACACTTTCATATAAATTATTATGATGCAAATATGCTTGATAAATATAAATTTAAAAAAAAAATGATGTGACAATAGACAACAGTATCATATTCATACTCATCAATTTATGTGAATAAATTTGCTTAAAAAGTTTGATGTACAATATTAATGTTTAGCCAAACTTGTGATTTGATGCTACACAAAGACTACCAAACTGAGAAACTTTTCTTGTTTAGACAAAGGCTACAGGTGATCCATGATACAATTTTCTAAAGCAATATATGTAGAAAACAGAGATGATAAAAAGCAGCCACATGATCTTACCCCTTCTATTGCACAAGGCAAGATAGCAATAGCATCTTCAGAGGGAAAAAGTGTAACGTTATACGTGAAATATATAGCAAACAGGGCAGCTTAATTTACTTATTAAGCATGAAAGTGTACCGTCCACAAATAAGCTCTCTATAGCTTATACAGTTGACTGGATCCAATTCATGCTAGTTAGTTGCCATGTATATAGAGAAAATTTTATGATACTGCCATGAATTGATACTGGGATGGATAAATATTTGTACGAAGATGGGATAAGTCTCATCCAATGGTTCATAACTATCCGATATCAATACATCTTTTAGGATCATAAAATGATCTGTGATATAGTTTTACAAACAAAAATACTGAAGGAACAAAAAGATGTCCCAAGAGGAAAATATGAACTTACAACCACAGGAAATTTTCGACAGTTGACATGACAGTTAGAAGCTGAAGCTGCTGAACCATGATTCATTTCTGAGGTCCATTCACTTGACCATGGCAGAGAATTGCCATAAAGACTTTCAAGTTCCAACAACCTAACCTCATCAGTGAAAAACTTCCTATAAAACATCTTTACTTGAGTTACCCTTCAATCACCTGAAGTCTCAATATCATTTCACATCATCAATTTTGTGTCTTATGAAGCTCTCCAAGTTCAAGTAACCATTGTGCTAAAATTTGAAAGACACTACCAACAGAGTATTCTAGGTTGTCAGTAGACACAGGCATCTCTGTTCAAGTTCTCCTCCGAAATGCCTGACAAACCTTGGGTCTAGAATTCTTATAGCAGAAGATCTTGATAACTGCTATCTCTAGAGCTCTTAATTCTAGCAATGTGTGTTATATGTTGACAAAATAAGTCGACAAGCAGCAAAGTTATTACAAGTATCATCATGGATCTCATCAGAATCTCCAAGCAATATACAAAAGAACCAACAGGGATGCTTAAAAAAATCATGATTCCAAATTCTCACGAACACGAAAAGGAAGTCTTCGCACTGATTCATCATCAAAGGAATTATCCATCTTCTTAATTTTTGACACAAAGTCCATGGCTTCCCTATATTTTCTTGCTTTACAATAACCATCTACCACAATCTTGTATGTCAGTTCATTGGGTTTGCAATTCTGCTGAAACATAGAGCTTATCACATCATCTACTTCCATAAACAAACCTTGTCCTGCATAGGCCGATATAAAAGTATTGTAGGTAAAAATACAAGGTCGAACGCCTGCAGTTGTCATTTCATACAAAATTCTTATAGCCTCCTGCATAAGCCCTTGCCTGCAAAACCCTTTGATAACAGTGTTATAAGAAACAAGGTCAGGTTTGCCACCAGCCTTTTTGAGTCTTTTAAGGATTTCTTCTGCTTTCCAACACTCTCCGCCTCTGGCATACATGTCCATCAAGTTATTATAGGTGAAAAGATTAGGCTGCTGCCCACACTCTCGGATCAAGAGCAGCATCTCATGAGCACGGTCATGCATGTTATTTTTTGCAAAAATTGAAAGCATGGAATTATATATAACCAAGTCAGGTTTGTATCCATTCTTTTGTAATTCTAGAAATGCCCTCTCCATACCATCCAGTGATCTGCACTTGAAGTTTACAAGAATGAGGGTTCTCAAAAGCATCCAGCTAGGAAAGATATGACCATCGTAAATTTTTTTCTCCATATTTGCTATCCCTTTAACATTACGTCCCTTGGCATAACAATGGAGCATTAATGAGTATGAGGTTTCGCTGGGCTTAAAGCCCTTAGATTTCATGTCAAGAATGACTGATTCTGCTGCTTTCCAATCACCTCTTCGAGCCAGGGCATTCAGAAGTGCATTATAAGATGTAATACATGGAGTAAATCCCGCCTTCATCATCTCCTCAAACATTTTTGAAGCATCAATTCCTGAACCACAGCGACCATAAGCGCTAATCAGAGTATTGAATGTGTCTCTGTCAGGCTCAAAACCACAATTCTTCATTTCTTGGAAGACCTGATTCACATACTTGTCCATACCCTTATTACCACACATGGCAAGCATTGTATTCCACGTAATACGGTTAGGGTTACATCCACTGGATTTCATATCACAGAGAATCTTCATCATCTCCTCTAATCTTGAAATCTTCCCCAGCATCCCTAGAACAGCATTATACGTAACCACATTAGGAGCACATCCGGACTTCTTCATCTGGTTGAACAGTCTTAAGGCCTTTTCCACTCTCCCTGCTCTTCCATATGCATTTATTACAGTGGTATATGTAACAGCATTCGGCATTACACCTTTAGATGTCATTTCATCTACCAAAGCAGCCCCTTCCTCGTACAATCCGGCCCTCACATAAGCAGCCACAAGCTCGTTATAAGTCACTGAATCAGGGGGACATTTATTATCCTCCATTTCTTTCAAAATACTCAAAGCCTCAGAGTAAATCCCTGCCTTCCCAAACACCTGTAACAAAGAATTATAAGTAACAGTTCCCGGTACATACCCCTGCAACTTCAATCCAGCAAAGAACTCTTTGGCCTCATTCAACAAACCCTCTCTCCCACATGCAGATATGACAGTACTACAAGTAAACTCATCAAATTCAAGTCCCCTGCTTCTCATCTCATCCAAAAGGGCTAAAATCTTTGGCCAAGACCGACCCATCTTCCCATAGACATCCAGCATAACATTATAGGTAACCAATGTAGGAGACAGTCCAGTCTCCTTTAATTTTCCAAACAGAGTTATTGCTCTTTCATACTTCCCAGTCCGAGAATACGCATGAAGAATAGTAGTATACGTTCTTACATCCAGCGAATACTCCTCAATCAAAATTACATCAAATAGTTTCGAAGCAATAGAATGCTGTGAATTTCTCCCAAGAATTCTAACCATTAACTGAACAACCTCATTGTCTACTTTTTCATTTTCAGAGCTAGCATTTCCAACAAGCCATTCAAACAACAAAAGGGCTCTTTCCCAATTGCCTGAAACATCTAATCCCTTCAATACACTAACCAAATCAACTTCAAGCAACTCAAACTTACAAGAATCAAAGAAATCATTCAAACCATTCAAAGGGTACTCCAAAATTGAATTAAACAACAACTTACCCTTTCCTGACAAGAACTCCAGACAGCCATCTCCGTTCACACCCTCATCTTCCTTGCCATCAAGCTTTGGCACCCAAACCGAACTAGGTTGCTTAAAGTTGACTTCTTTAATACGTTTCTGAGCAGAATCAAGGGAGATGTGAAGAGAAGGGAAATGGGCAGTGGAGGCATTGCTGCTCTGAGGTGGTTTGATGGGTTTGGGCTTCTTCGATGGTGAAGAGAGATGGTGAAGGTGTTGGAGAAGAGAGTCTATAGGAAACGAAGATGAAGAAGCTGACAGTGGAGGAAGAGGAAGCGTTGCAGAGCTGAATTTGCGAGTTGGGGTTGGTGGGGTTGGTCGTTTAATTGGCGCAGTTGGATGAACTGGCCTGTTGGGAAAGATTGAACCTTCCATTTGAGAGGGAGAGAAACTGGGGGGTTTGTAGTATCAGAAATGGTGTGTTCTGAGAGAAGAGAAAGAGAGAGGATGAGAAGATGAGATCAGCAGACAGAGACACATACTTTGTGTGGGTTTTTGGACTGAGAGAGAATCAATGAATGGTGTTGATTGAAGAAGATGATGATGGAGTAGAAGATTGGTGGATCGGGAAACAGAGATGCTAGTTGCTTGCCGCGAGCAAGTGATAAAGGTTGTTTTGGTAATTATCCGTTTGAAAAAATTAGTTTAATTTCCTTTTGAATTTTTTTTTTTTTAAGTTTAATTTTGAATACTGTAAACAGATCAATAGAGGATATGATGATGTTATTAGACAATTGCAAACATAATCAAGTTTTGAAGAAAATATTATGGCATTGAATAAAACCTCGTTTCTTTTTATCGTTTCAAAAAATATTTTTAAATAGTATTTTTTTAACGATATTATTTTTTATTTATATATCATCATCATTTATTAAATAAATTAATTTTATATATTTACACGTCTAATTATATTATTATACATTATTTTATATAAAAAATTTATAAAATTAGCGATATTCAATAATTTTATACATTAAGTGTTATAGATTAATGTGTTTAATTAATAATCTCACGACAACGGGTTTAACATGTTTCACACACCATATACACCCATAATGGATTAACAGGTTCACACTTTAACAATTAGAATAATGTTAAACTTACAACATTTATACAACATATATTCTACAACATAACGTGGTAGCTTACATGATCAAAATTCGTTAGAGGAGAAAAAAACAAAAATTGATGAGAAAAATTATATCTCAAATAGAATTTTATCACTTAGGTTGTCACATCATGTTGTAAAATTTATGTTTTATAAATATTATAAGTCTAGCATTATTGTAATAATTAAGTAATACACTTAATTGGTTTAAAATAAAAAAAATCTCAAACTTTGATTATCTTCTCTAATTTTAGAGATCTAGAAAGTAATAAAATATCTTAAAAGTGGTTTAAAATTAAAAAAATCTTGAGACTTAATTGTCTTCTCTAATTTAAAGATTTAGAAAGTAAAAAAATTATTTTAAAGGTGAAAATAAGATAAAAACATGTTGAGTTTGCGTAATTATTAAAATAAATCTTTTGTATTATAGGTTTCCCTTAAAAATGTTCATCACACCCCTACTTTTGAATACATATTATTTCATAAATAGTAATATTAGACTTACAACATTCATATAATCTAAACTCTATAATCTCATATGATAGTCTATATGATAAAATCCTATTCGAGATGCAACTTCGATCATTAATTTTTTGTTTGTTCTCTTTTAATGAATTTTTATCATATACACTACCACATCAGATCGAAAAGTTTAAATTATATAAAAGTTGAAAGTCCATCACTACTCTTTCATAAATTCAATAGATTAATAGATTACCTAACACAACAAAATTATGAGAACAAAATTTCATAAATTAATATTAGTGAGTAGATTCACTTTCTTATAAAATTTTAACATATAATTTTTAAGTATTGATCTTTGAATTTTAGAATAGTCATATATACCTCACTTAATATCTATACCAACCCCAACCAAATTTAAGTCTTTTTATCCTAAACTTGACTCTAAATCCATTAATTTAAAAGTTACGAGTTTGAAAGAGTTCAACTTAAGGATAACAATATTATACTTTATAATATATATATTTTTTTTCATATCCATCCTATCACATGTTGATACCATGGACACTTAAATTAGTAATCAAATCACTATACATACTAACAACTACTCAAAGCCTAGGATTAAATTCTTATCCTTATCCTACATCAATGCTAATCCCAAAAGCGTTCATGATGACACATGAAATATTATTTTTAGTATGATAGTCAATTTTAAGACAAGGATGGATGTGCATACGCACGCACATGCATGTTCATGTGTATACATCATATACAAAAGCCAACTTCCTCTACTGTTATTGTTATTGTTATACTTCAACATTAATATGTTTGCACATTAAAGTTAGGAGTTAAAAGTTATTGAAACTTTTTTTTTAACTCAAATTTTTAACATTAATTTATGACCATTATTTTATTGCCATAAGGTTATTCAATTGTTATTAAGAATAATTATCTTCCATTTTCTTTTACAGCCATTATATTATATTGCAATGGTTATGACAAAAATTAAATTCTAATAGCCAGACATAATAATAATAATAATAATAATAATAATAATAATAATAATATTTAGAGTGTTTATAATTATATATAAAATAAAATAAAAACTATATAGGTTCTTCTAATAATAATAATAAATCCTAAGCATGACATAGTATAATCATCTTAACATTTTTCTTTTTTCTTTTTGCAATTGCCTAGTCTCTCACTAATCTCACAACTATTCAATTTTACTTTTTTATTGATATAATTTCAAAAAAAAAAAAGTAATTACTAGCATGAAACAGCCAAAAAACCTAATACAAATAAAGAATTAGAATCTTCTACTGACTTAACTTTGTTGCATTAATAAATTTCTTATAATAATCAATCACATCCTTGCGGAAAGAAAAAAAGAGATAAATATGTGATTAGAAGGGAATCTTCTATCTAGAAAATGAATATAAAATCCAAAACGATATTTTCTCTTACTTTTATTTAATCAAATAATAAAAAATTTATATGAGAATTATGATAATCAATAAAATGTAAATTTTACTATTTAACATTTTAATTAGTATTATTTATTAAATATATAAAATAGAATGAGACAGATTTTATAAATAATCGTTTTTTTTAATACCAAAGCTTTTCCAACCTTTAAAATTTGGATAGAAAAATATTGTGGTATTAAATTTCTCATAGAAATTAAAACCCATTAAATTAAACAAATTGATGTAGCATGGCTTATTTTATTATCATGGTTATTATAGTCTTTTAGTCTTTATTTAATTAGGGCTTCATTTAATTTGGAAAATTATTAGTTTAGGGATTTTAACTTAAAGAGGGATTTAAACTTATCATAATTTGATTCAAATTTCAATATGTTTTAGTTTGCATAAATATATGTTTTCATTATTATTTTGTTAGACTATATACAAACATTATTCAAATATTGATTATTTTATATTAAAGAGATTATTCAGACAGGTTAGTGAGTGATTGATTGTTTGTGTGAGTGTGTCTTAGATTTGGCTTGTTTGTTTTATTTTTGGCTACATGTTCATTGTCACAAATAATATTAAATAAACTCAAAACTTATATTATACTAAAACAATATTATCTTTGAATTTTTTTCTCAATTTATTACTCTATTGTCATAAAAAATATTTTAATATTTTATATGTAAATATCAATATAATTTTTAAATTATAATAAATAATTATGGTTAATCGCGTATTACACCAAGCGTATATGAATTATGATATAAAAATATTTTCTTGTCTAGAACTGATGCAAATGGAGTTTAGTCACAATAAAATAAAATTCAAATTTTAGTCAAAATTATTATTTGATGCTTTTATAAACCAATCCAAGCTCAAAGAAAATAAATTTTGTGGGATAGTATAAAAAACTATCCTTGAGTTTTGGTCTAAGATGTTTTGGTCTAATCTTAGGCGAAATACGAGTTTGTTTAATGGTCAAGAACCTAACATTATTCAAAATTCATCATAAAAGTATTAAAAGACAATTTTATCCTGAATAATATAATTAATATAAATTCCTTACATATTAATTAAGAAATTGTATTTTTAAATTCAAATTTTGCTAACCCACCTAACAAAACCTAATTTTTATTTTATTTTATTTTATTTTTTGTTTTTCAATTGATTTTTGATTTTTGAATAAGGGAATTTAAACGAGAAAATTATTTTTTTAATGAAATTTCAAATTTACCTCTCTTTAAATTGTCAGATGATTGAACAGATAAACTTGTATTCTGCCTAAAATTAGACAAAAAACACAATGGTAGTATTTAATATTATCATGAAATATTTTACTAGAATAAAAGACATTAATAAAAAATTCCTTAATATATGGTCATATTTAATTATTCATTAATAGATTATTTAAAAAAATAAAGAGAAAAATGAAGAAAATGTGGAAATAAATAATATAGTTTGGTCAAGAAAAGCCAAACATGTAATGATATTTTTACTAATAATTATTGGCTCTTGCAGGCAGCATTTCATGTATACGTGAAGTGTTCATGAAATAATATTTTTGTATATGAATTATAAATCATTAACTTTCAATGTAACAAACCTAATTAATGCATTTAGGCATCACAAATATAATAGTAAATCTCAACAAAAAACAAATCAAATATTTTGCAATATGTATAAAATTTTTGGAAAACAAAAACGAATTGGTAAATCTACCCCATATATAATAGAGTCATTGATTATATTGATTCGAAAGAATAATGCTATACAATTTAAATTTTATCATGGGACTAGTTTAAACTTAACACATCATTACACTCACTTGAAAATCATTTCACAATTTCACATTATACGGGATATAAATTTGAGATAGGATTTTAGAACAAATTATGTTATTTAATTCTATATTATATCATAAATGGTTAATTTAAAAGATGAGCATCTACAAAATAATTATGCTCCAAAAGGAAAAAAATAGATACTATAACCATTACCATAAATGTCACTCTTTTAATCTTAACAGCTCTAGAATCTAAAAAGAATTGTGGAGGCGTTGAGTTTAAAGACAAACATTTTTTTAACCATCGAATGTTAGAGATGATGTCAAAAAAAAAAAAAAAAAGAAAGAGTCAGGGTGAGATTATGGTCATTATATTTAAATTTTTTTCGCAAATAATAATTTTTAAAATAACCCTCCTTTCAGAAATTCCACTATCATAAAAATATCTGTGCCCTTCCCCTTCAAGCATATAAAAGCAAGCATCATTGAACGTAGAAGTAAATCCATTTAACCCACCCGAATCCATCACGACCCATTCGTTCTCAATGTTGTTTTGTTTGTGAAAAAAAAAAAAGGTTTAATGTCCTCATCTCCCTTATAGTTTTATCAACTTCACAACATCCTATAATTTCATAAATCTCACACATCTCCCCTCTCCATTTAGCAAATTCCATTCAAAATGTGTGTTCTCTCCAAATTCCTCAAAGTTATTTGTTTAAAATTATTTTAAAATCCGTAAAGATAAAAATTAAAATAAAACACCAAAAACCCAGGCTATGATATTTCCGAATTTATTGATTTCCTAGCTATTATTACTTTCTTAATTAATCAATTGGTATTTGCGATATAGTCTTCAAATTTTTTTTAAGATTTATATAATTATTATGTTTGTATTGTTTTGGTACTTATAATTATTATAAATTGTTATTAAACAAATTAATTATTTAAAAATCCAAATAATTAACTCAATTAATAACTAATCTATTAATAATTTAAAATAATTAATGTGTGTCTAGTAAATTTATCAAATTAGTATTGATTTGGATACTATGATTTTATTAATCGATCGAGTTACCTCTTTAACTGTTGTATGTGGGAGAAGCTTATTCATGGTAACGGTAAGGGAGGTTAGTAAAATTTTCACAATTATGGCATACCTTTTGACAATCTACGGGGGGTTTGGGAAATGGACCTAATATAAAAAAAAAAAAAAAAACTTCGCGTACGCTCCAAGCTCAAGCCATCTCACATCCAAGCCCGAATCCGATTGTAAACACGAATCCGAAAACCCGACAGGGGAGGGGGCAGTGGTGGTAGAAGATTGAAGAGTTTTCCACCAAAGATACACAAACACAAGGCGGTGAGGCACAGACAGGCACATGTTACAAAAACAAAACCAACCCTTTCTCAAGCAAACAACAAACTCTCTCTCTCTCTGTTGTGTTGTCGTGTGTGCGCGAGTGCTCGTCTAGTCCTTAGCTAAAAATTTCACCCGAACATTACTCACCCCACGTTTTCTTTCTCTTTAGGCGCTTCATTTCACTCCCTTACGCCAAGCCCACCTTCCCTGCTTCCCTATTTCCATCTCCCTTCTCTGTTTTTTATCCTCCGCTCTTCTCTCCCTCATTTTCTCAAATGGGTTGAAGACGCTTGCTTTTCTTTTTCCCCTTTTTTCTTTTCCAAGCGTGAATGGAGTGGGATAGCAATTCGGATCATAGTGACGACGAGGACGAGGAGGAATTCCCCCTAAACGACGACGTTGTTGTTGATGGCCCCCTTCCTTTCCCCGTCGAGAATTTGTTCCAGACCGCCCCTTGTGGGATTGTTGTTACCGATGCCCTGGAGCCTGACCACCCCATTATTTATGTTAATTCTGTCTTCGAAAACGTTTCTGGTTATCGCGCCGAGGAAGTTCTCGGCAGGAATTGGTTAGTTTTTTTTTTCAATTTTCCCTCTCTTTATTACTTTATATGGTTTCTGGATTCTTTTTTTTTTTATTTGTTTGGATTGGTCATGGGAGTTCTGTAATTTATTCTTCTGCTTTGTTTAGAGGTTGATAATGGTTAATTATTAATTTTTTCCCATTTTTGTGTTAATTTTAGCTTCTATGATGATTTCGTGTTGATTCTTGAATACCCACCTTGACATTTTTGTTCTTTTTAGTTTTAGGAAACTAGAGATTATTGCTTGATTGAGTTTATAAAAGAAAGGTGGTGAGAATTAGAGATTTGCTTTAATCTTTTAGGTTGTAGTACGAACGAACTAATTGGTGCCAACATAAAGTGGAGTCCACTTAGTTTAATGATAGGTAATAGGTAATATCATTTAGGATGAGCTAGTTGATTCTGGTTGTGCCTGTTGATAGGAATACTAAGTATATGATAGCCATAACCATGTCTGAGCTCATTGCTTAGATGGTTCTGTTGCTTTGTCTTCAAAGATTATGCAAAGAATATGGCCAAATTTATCTGGAAATGCCTCCAAAGTTCCTGTAACTCATAATTGGTTTAAAAAATCCTAGAAGGGGAGGCTTGTAGTGAACTTTAAATTTGCAGTATGTGTGATCTTTCTCTTGATTGTCTGTTTCCCAGCCCTAAGAGATTTTCAGCTAAGTTTGGACTACTGTGAAATTTTTAGGGGTTTAGTTGGATATGATGCTTAAGGGCTTCTCTTTTCGCTTTCAGTGATGGAGGGTAGGATTGAATGCTACAGGAGTAAATTTGAAATCTTAAATATCTATTGATTTATCACAGTTATTCTAATGATGGGTGAGGGGTGAAGAAGTAGAGATATCTGTGACGTTGATCTGTTGTAAATGTCTGTGGCTGATCCATGAAGTTTAAAGTTAAAGGAAATGGATAAGATTACATTAGAGCAGTCGGTATAGATGAGATCTAATGTTTGGATAAGGGTTGTGAAAGGACACTTGTTTTGGGCAACATGTGGTCTGTGAGCAGATTACTTTGTTGCATGTTAATTTGAGCCTGAGTTGAATAAGTATGTTAAAGTTTTTCCAGGGGGGAGGGATAAATAAATAATCATTCTAGGGTTGCAGACCATTCTGATAGGGTTGGTTTCTATCCTGACTTATTAATGAAAAATTGAGACTCACTCTGTTGAATAGAAATTGGAGTCCTTGGGTTCCATTTAATGAAGAACTGGGATTGAACTGCTAGCTGTGGGGGTTTATAAATCTTGATGTTGCTAATTTGCTTGGAATGACAATAGAGTTCTAAAGATTAATACAATAAGGGACTCAAGAGATGGGTAAGGATTTAGTTAAGAAGACACCAACCAATAGGTGGCATAGGGGAAGAGGCATATTAAGAAAAGCAGTTTCAAAAGAAGACCATGAGTAAGCAACCGAGAAGATGAAAGTGCTTGTGCGCACAGTTGCTAGGAAATGGATGGAAGCTTTAAGTGGGTAACTGGTTCTGTTAAATTTCTGGGATCTTGAGTTTGTTTATAGACATATAAATTTCTTGAACCGTCGAGTTTCAGGTGTAGATTTTAATAGTTGATGGTCCCTTCTTGTGGTTCTTTTGTAGCTTATTAAGCTAATGTCAATGTCAATCTCACAAGTTTGATTGTGTGGGTTCAAAAACCATTAAGAACCTCCTCTGAATGTTATGGGAGTTGTTAGAAAGCTCTGTTGCAACTTGTCGGGAACCTCCTTTAGCATTTCTCAGGAATCTCTTATTGGGAGAGGTTGTAACAGTTTCTGAAATCACTGGGATCTACTTGACTTTTTTACTTGACTTTTTACTTGACTTCAGAGGAAGTACTTACAAACCATCTTAAATGAAGTGAAATTGTGTTTTCTTCTGACGAAATTCGTCTCTCGATATAGAAATAAAGTAAAGACCAAAAAAAAAAAAAAAACCCTACAAGAGATTCATATACGTCCAGGCATGTGTGTGTGTTTAGAGCTCGAAATGTGAACTGTATTAACGTAATTCACCCAGTGATACAGAGAGAGTGAGTCTGTGAAATAAGCAGGATAAGAAAATTCTTTAAGGAGCTTCTTCTTTTCAAGAGTGAGAAGTATTTTTATTTTTTATTTTTTTCATTCGAATTATCTTTGGCTGTTAATTTGAATAGTATAGGGGAGACGCCATCATGAAATTCCAGACTATAAATATCCTCCTATTTTTGTCTAAAAGTATAGAAAATCCATCGAATTTACACAAAACTAATGTGGAAGTTCTGTAGTCAGATTTTATACTTTTAGTTACATTTTTATCAATTTTGGTTAGAAGTGCCGAGCCTGTGGGTTTCTTCCGTTTTATTTACTTCTGCTGTTCATTATTGCTTTGATGTTATCATAAATATCTTCCTTTTTTTAATTTAATTTTTCCATTAAAAGACCCCTTTGTCAGCAGCGTAAGGGTTAGAAATGGTAGAAAAAACAATGTAGGTATTTCTCTGCCTGGAGCATAGTACGCAGTTACATCCTCCAAGTTAGAACTGTATTCCCATTACTTATGTATTTTATTTAGATTTTGAGATGACATGGGAACAAATTAGATTGTCAGTTTCTTGATTATGTCAAGTGCTTTTAGTTGACTTCGAGTGATCGATGTAGAGAATTCACCTTTCAGAATAAGTTACAGATTTATCAATTGTTGAAAATGAGAACAGGAATGCCGAGTTCTTATGTCAAATACCTTTATTTGCTGAGACTTCTCAATAAGCTGATTGTGTGTGGTTATACCTAAAGGATGCCTATGCACACTTTATTTTTGGGGAAGCACAAGTTGGTTTAATGAACTTGAGAATTTTTTTATTTTTATTTTTTTATTTATAGATTTGATCTGGTCTATTTTAGGTTATTAAATTTGTTTTTTTTGGATTTTTTTTAAATAATCTATATACATAGGGGATAGATCCAAGAGACCATATCTTTTACGCAATTGCTTATTTCATTTTTTAGAGCATTAGACCAAAACATTTTGGATAAAGCATCTTGGAAATGATAAATGCTAGAAACAACTTCAACCATTCATATCGGTATGTTCCAGTAATCTAGCTACTGTGTGAGAAGAAGTGGTGTCAGTGACTATATATATATATATGTGTGTGTGTGTGGGAAGGGTTTCAAAGCACCACTTTTTTCGCACAAATTATGGCACAAAATTTAGGCCATCGGATCAATTCACTTTGATAGTTGAGATCTAATACAACATGCATAATGAATACATTTCGGAAATGATGCATGTTAAATTTGATTTCAACCATCCACAGTGGTTTGACCCAATAATCTGAAATTTGTGTCATAAATTTTGTAAAAAAAAAAAAAAATGGTGTGCTTCTTATCCCTAAACACATATGTACTATGCATATTTTTTATGTCATTTCGGTTCTTTTATGTTATATGATTTATCACATTTAATGAAATTGTTTACCAAGTTGAATAAGGAGATATTTTCACTCTTTACTGACATGAATATGGATAATAATGCCCTTTGCA
The DNA here is from genome assembly GCA_013180625.2 of Boswellia sacra. Taxonomy (NCBI): domain Eukaryota; kingdom Viridiplantae; phylum Streptophyta; class Magnoliopsida; order Sapindales; family Burseraceae; genus Boswellia; species Boswellia sacra. The sequence goes on from SNVD02009882.1 coordinate 268,451, forward strand.
ACATAGAGCCATGTGTGATTTCCCTGTGGTCTATATTCTTTTCATATGTGTATGTTTCTGGGTTCTGCATTTCAAGTTTTTTTGATCTTACATTTAATTATTGTCTATCTGTTTTTGTGATCATTTGTAATTTGTATGATAGGCGTATATAGCCCCAGCTTTGGCATAATGATCCATTATGCATAGCATAGATGATGTCAGCCACCCTTTCTTTTAAACTATGTATGGACCTAGGATGAATTTTAAATGGTTCTGCCCTCTGGCAGGAGGCCAAGTGCTCAGTTTTAAGTTGCCCTTGTCATAATTAAATATTAACTTACTCATTTATGGTATGAAAATCCTTTCTTTGTGGCATACTTTTGTAGCATCCTTGTTTTCATGCCTATCAACTTACTCAACAAAAGTAGAATAGGTGTTCTGAGTTACTGGTTTAGTGCTGCTTAGGATAGGATTCCTATTCATGAAGAAGAATCATTGTTTCCATCTGTAGTAGGCAAATTTTCCTAGAAATTTTCACTTATCATTGTGCTGCAATGTGAACTTTCTGAAAATTTTATGGCAGAGTGCTAGCTTCAAACTGTTTCACATAGTCCTCACTTATTGATGGACAAATTTTGGGGGGGGAGAGAGAGAGATTTATAAGAGCTTTCCTTGGCTTTTAGAGATCTTTTTTCTTCGACTGGAAGTGAGAGGTGAAGGAATTTCAGTATTGGGATGCAGATTGGAGATAGTTGTGAACTCCTTTTGTATCCAACTTGGATAATATCTAGTTGTACACTTAGTTCATATAAGGTAATTATTTTTGAAGTTTCACCTTGAAGTTGTATTAGACACAATTTTCTTCTATTTAAGGGATTTCTTATACTGGTTGAGTTTGCACTGGGCAGATGTATTATGAATGCACAAAATGAAAGCAAGGTTGTGAAACTTTTTAAAGTCTTTCTCTCTATAACTAATTAAAGCTTGCATGTAAGACTCTGTGAAAAGGGCTAGTGACATGATCCTTCTTATAATAGTAGCTCTCTAATGTTGGGAAACTAGAGGCCACTAGTTTACACGTAGCAGTTCGCTATCTCTTATAAAAAAAGTACCTGAGTATAGCTTGTAGATGAAAGCAAAATTCATTAGTAAAGTACTCAAGAGGTTAGGCTAGCAGAAATGCATGAATATGGCGGAGTTCATAAAGTAGTTCAAACATTAAAGGCTGAATCTTCATGAAAATTGTTTTAATGAAGTTTTAGATAGTATTTTACTGAACTTGAAAGCTGACATGCTATAAACTGTCTTTTGGCATCTCATGTTGCACTCGCTTCTCACTTTTCTACTTGTGGTTTGTTTATATGTCTATATATACAGGATCTGCTTAATTTCTGTCGTTTCTATTTTCTAATATAGCTGAGTTTTGAAAAGGAATTGCTGAAGGAAATATAAACCTAAAAAGTATAATATATTAAGATTTTATCTGGAAGATAAATTGTCTAAGACATTGTAATTGCAGTTTGTAATCAGTGGGTTCATTTGCAATCTTAGAGGGCTGGTGTCAAAATCTAAACTTCTCAATTAGTCTTGTCACAAAATTTTGTTAGTAATTCACTTTTTATTCTTTCTGGTTATTTGGTGACCTGTTCAATAACTTTTTTGATGTATGCTCTACTGATTACAGCTTTTAAAATTTTAGGTGTCTGTAACATTCTAATTAATGGTTGATTTAGTTGCAAATTGAGATTTTGTTCATTGGGCCTAGAAATCCTTGTTTATGTCATTATTTTTCTTGATATATCCAAACGTGAACATGTATATCATGTTGACCAGTATCTATATTAATAGAACTTGATGTGTTGATAGAGGCCGACATGTAGACTGTTGTTATTGACGTATTGATAGATTTATCAGCTATGATTCTAACCACCGTCTTACTCGATATTTGAGAAATCAAGGAGAGGCCATGGAGATATATATATATATATATATATTTTCCGAATAAGATATTGTTTGGAGGATGTCTCTTTTGAGGGTTATGTTGTGTCTCAAGAAAAGGAATTAATCTCTGATTATTACAACTGTGATATAATTCCCTCTCTCTCTCTCTCCCTCTTTTTTTTGGTTTTTCTTTTTTTGTTTGGGGGGGGGGGGGGGGGGGGGGGGTGGGGGGGGGGGGGGGGGGTGGGTATTGTGGGGGGCATGCAACTGCTTGATCAATGCGTCACACATTGGAATTCTTAGTACTTGTTATTATAGGGATAGGGGTATGACATCTTGATGAAGTTTTATACTGATAAAATTTTTGTTTATAAAAGGAACTTACCAGAACTATCTGCAATATGAAAAATGTGTAGAAAGAACCAAAAAAAGCTTGCATAAAAACATTCAGCCCCTTAAGTAACCACCATTAGAATCAGACAGAATGCATATAATGAAGTATGCGTCAACCCCGTTGAAAACAAGGTCTGCAATGAAGCAAAAATTTAAAATTATCCCTTACTATTGCAACTTCAAGCTCCAAACCTTCCTCTGAGATCCTTCGATTCCTTTCCTTCCATATAGCCCAAAAAACAACCAACGCATTAGGACTCCATGATACTGCATCGTTGCTTCTTGCTTAAATGCTGGGAAGTCCTCCAAAAACATATTTGTGCAAGAATAAGGAGAGAGATGTATCAGTTCAGCTTCCTTAAAGAATACATTAGATGATACTGAAGAAGAAAGAGGCAATCCTGAAGGAATTTGTGATGGCAAAATGTCTGTTGATTTCATCCTGAGGAATTCTAAGGTCTTGAGGATTTATTTGACATGTTGTTTAGATAGCTAGTATTGGTGTATGTAGACTTAAGAAGAGATTTTTATCTTTATGTATGTACTATTTCTTTGATAAATGATAAAAGAGCCTGAAGTGTTGACATTGAATTACATGTGTTTTACAAGAGAACAACGAAGTTCTTAAAATTTATAACTGTAAAGAAATCCAACAAATGAGACTGAAAAATAGAAATCATGGATAAATCTCTTCAAAACACCCTTCTTGATGGAATGAAGGAATATCCCACATCATCAAAGACTTTACGATTCCCTCCCCCTACAAACTTTAAAACAGAACAATTGAAGCGTCCCTCAAGTATGAAACTTAATTCTCCACCATTTTACTTTGATAAAACTCTTCATCATATTGCGAACAGTCTTAGTTATCATTGACCAGACATTTTTGAGTATATGTCGTTGATTTGTTCATTGTGTGTTTGCTATTCATTTTATATATATATGATCACTCTTGAATGTGTTATTTGACCGCCCAAGATACCTAGGAGTAGCAGGTAAATAATGTAGTTTAGCTGAGAGATTCTTGATCGTTGGAGTTATAGTAAAGAGAATTAATTACATGAGTATTAAACCAATCACTGTTGGATAGTTATTTTACAATGCATAATTAGTAGGAATTATGAGAATTAATAAGATGAAGGCATCTCACCATTTTGTGGTTTTAATACATATTTTGCTTATATCTATTATGGTTGTGAAGGGATGAAGTTCTTAAAGTTTTTAGTATACATTTTTAGAGGTGTATGGTTTGTCAGGAATGACAACCGCACTAAAATATTAGAAGATGATATTTGATTTGTAGAGACTTTTCATGTTAATGTTATAAATCGCGATACTGTTGATGCTTAGATTGGGGAACTTTTCATTTCTGCTGTAGAACCTTAAAGAAAAAGTTTTATGAGCTGTAATTTCTAGGAGCTTCTGGAAAATTACCCCATAGCAATCATTATTTCTACTTTTTGTCTCTTATAAACAACGTGATATTCTATTTAAGACTTGTGGAGAAGTTTCATTTAAAACCCACTTTGGATTTCTTAGACTTACAGTGCCGTTTATTGTTAAACCATAGCCATTCATAAAGCACGGGTAGAGCATTACCGTATCTGAAAACCTCTATGGACCAAGGATATTCCTCTTTTAATATTATTTTTGAACTTTTTTCTCCTCTCTAGTAAATATTGTTAAACGGTTTATAAAATTTTATTGATAGTGACGTTGCCTATGGGTTATTCTCAATTCAAAAACATGGTGCTTTTTTGTGGAAAAAGGCAAAAATAAATTAATAAATTCTCAGGGTATGGACTGTTACAGAGATTGAATACAAATCCTCTTCACATTTTAGTTAATAGGCTTCAACAATTGCTATATTTTGGTTTCTTTAATTGTATTTCACAAATATTTTTTCTTGCAACTGGTAGTAGTTATAATTATTATTATTTTTTAGAAAAACAAAATTGTTTTTATTTTGTTCATGACGTTAACTGCACACTTGAGTTTGCAGGACTGTTGGTTCTACTGCACTGCGACTTTAATAATATGCAGGGATAATGTGATAAATAGATGATGCTTTTTAACTGCTTCATGCTAGGTGCCTGGTTGCAAGTTAGAAATTACTTCTTACTTATAGCATTTAGGCCCATAGATAGGATGTCGAATAGGTTGCCTTCAAAAGCCAAGTTAGGGCAAAATGTTGCCTTTATTAGTATTTTCATTTTACTTGTTGAAGAATAAGAAATTTTGGTTTTTCCCCTCCGCTTCAAATATAAGATTATAATTTTTTTGAGTTTATACACAATTGTTGGGCCCTCTTTCCTATCCATGTAAGTTTTTGGGATTAATGGTGTTCTAACCTGATGTCTGAGACGGGTTAAGTGGTCTTATATTCAAGTCCTTGATTAAATTATAGCACAGAGCCAACCGGTTATGTGTTCAGATCCACTTTTTATTTGTCGATGTTTAGCTTAGATTCACATGATAATTTCAATAATTAAATTTGGCCATCAACATGATGAGATTTTAAAGTCTACTATTAAGTTCTTTTCTGGCAATTTAAACTTGTCATATTAATGCTTTTTCCACAGTAATTTTGAGAAATGACTTGTTAGGGCTACTGTGACAATAATTTTTCGGTTATTATAATTTGTACTTGCCCCTCTCTTGTCATTAAGATCAGTTTGTATGGTTACAATGTGGTTGCGAGTCATTTCATGTTAATGCCTATGTGGCTTTCTGCCTGTCTTCAGAATTCTATGGAAGTTATGGGATCAGTTTAAATGAGTACAGATGTGTTTACTTCTCTCTCTTTCGCAATTCTTGACTGCAAATAACTGATTTCCTTTATCATGTGATTGGATGCTGACTTTCTGTTTGTTCTGATTTGTGGTATTACAGCCGATTCTTGCAATGTAGAGGTCCATTTGCTAAGCGGAGACATCCATTAGTGGATTCCACTGTAGTTGCAGAAATCAGGAAATGTCTCGAGGAGGGTGTTGAATTCCAAGGCGAGTTGTTAAACTTTCGGAAAGATGGATCTCCTCTGATGAACAGATTGCGGCTGACTCCTATATATGAAGATGATGAAACAATAACTCATGTTATTGGAATCCAAGTCTTCACAGAAGCAAACATTGATCTGGGTCCAGTGCCTGGATATTCACTAAAGGAGTCTGCAAAATCATCTGATCGGTTTCGTTTGGGTTTTTCCACTTTGCATCCTGTCTCAGTGGGAGATCGAAATGTTTCTCGTGGAGTTTGTGGGATATTGCAATTGAGTGATGAAGTGCTGTCTCTTAAGATACTTTCATGGTTGTCACCAAGGGATATTGCATCTGTTGGTTCTGTCTGTAGGCGACTTTATGAGCTGACAAAGAATGAGGACCTTTGGAGAATGGTCTGCCAGAACGCCTGGGGTAGTGAAACAACTCGTGTTTTAGAGACTGTACCTGGTGCAAAGAGACTGGGCTGGGGCCGTCTGGCAAGAGAGTTGACTACTCTTGAAGCTGCAGCGTGGAAGAAGCTAACTGTTGGAGGTGCTGTCGAACCATCACGGTGCAACTTTAGCGCATGTGCAGTTGGGAATCGGGTGGTTCTTTTTGGTGGGGAAGGGGTTAATATGCAACCAATGAATGATACCTTTGTATTGGATCTGAATTCTAGCAACCCAGAATGGCAGCATGTCCAAGTGAGCTCACCACCTCCTGGTCGTTGGGGTCATACGATTTCGTGTGTAAATGGGTCTAATTTGGTGGTATTTGGCGGCTGTGGAAGGCAAGGCTTACTCAACGACGTTTTTGTTTTGGATTTGGATGCCAAGCCTCCAACGTGGCGTGAAATATCTGGATTGGCACCTCCACTCCCAAGATCGTGGCACAGCTCTTGTACCCTTGATGGCACGAAATTGATAGTTTCTGGTGGTTGTGCAGATTCTGGAGTACTTTTAAGTGACACTTTTCTGCTTGATCTTTCAATGGAAAAACCTGTTTGGAGAGAGATACCTGTAGCATGGACACCACCTTCACGGTTAGGTCACACATTATCAGTTTATGGTGGTCGGAAAATATTGATGTTTGGGGGCTTGGCCAAGAGTGGTCCCCTACGGTTTCGTTCTAGTGATGTGTTCACGATGGATCTAAGCGAGGAGGAACCTTGTTGGAGGTCTGTAACCGGGAGCGGAATGCCTGGTGCTGGGAACCCGGGTGGCGTAGCTCCTCCTCCTAGGCTCGATCATGTGGCTGTGAGCCTCCCAGGTGGGAGAATCCTAATCTTTGGTGGGTCTGTGGCTGGTCTTCACTCTGCAACCCAGCTTTTTCTCCTTGACCCTACTGATGAGAAGCCCACATGGAGAGTACTGAATGTACCTGGGAGACCTCCCAGATTCGCTTGGGGACATAGTACTTGTGTTGTTGGGGGCACAAGGACTATAGTACTGGGCGGTCAAACTGGAGAGGAGTGGATGCTAAGTGAGCTGCATGAACTATCATTAGTGAGTTCTATGATCTGATTAAGAGACTATGCAATGATGGAGTCTTGAACTTCAAAGTACAATAACTATGAAATGATCTGGAGAATGCCGGAGAATGCTGGTCAGTTACTGAAAAAACTCGACAAATATTGCATCTAATCAGGGACTTTTGTAATGGATTTTCTTGTACGAGGTTGTTCTGGCTCGAGATGGAACTTTTGAATGAGTGAATTGAAAACCATGTTTATTTTTTGTAAGGTTTGTGTGAAAGTGAATCTGCAACTGCCCCATCACTGCTCTCTGCTCACAATGGACTTCCTTCTTAGGCTTAGTTGTATTTCTTGGACAGCTAGGTATATCTATATCTATATATATAATATATATATGTAGGCTTAGATTCTTGTTGTGCGCGCTCGTTGCATTCATTCAGCATCTGTAATTTATACAAAAATTGCAAAAATTTAAAAAAATGTGCATGTTTATAGTATTGTTGCAGTTCCAATCTCTTAAATCATCTCTATTTCCTCCCACTGTGATGCTTCTGGATGTAGAGTTTTAGTCTATAAATGTTATGTATTTCTTTTCTTTTTCTTTTTATTTTTTGAATTGTACAGGCTTTTTTTTTTTTTTAATTTGTGTTAAAGTTTATTCAACATTTTATGAAATTTTCAGCAAAAATTGAACATAGTCGGGTCTTTTCAGCGATGTCTTCTCATCCACTACTCTTCTGTTCGGTTGTAGCAGAAATGAACTACGATTCCTTTTTCGGTCAAGGAAATCGGATTTCTTGCGCGTCCTTGTATATTTCTAATTATTGAATTTCATACTAATTTGATATAAATATTATTTTATGTGATATTTTTCAATTGGATAAAAAAAGTTCAATTATATATATAAGTAATTCGTTTTCATTGAAGATTTTTGTTACAATGAAACAAAGGAATCAATTCTACTTATTCCATTTCTTTACTTATTCCCCTTTGACTGTCTTTTCTTTTCCCTTTTCTTTTCCTTTTCCTTTCCCTTTCTTGGAAAAGTATTGGTGATAGGCAATTTTGAGGCTTTTGACTTAATCTTTGGATATATTTACAAAATTTTTGAGTAGAAATATTTTTTCAAAAGCAAAAATATAAACAACCTTCTGGTTCACTTTGCTAAAGGCATTATTATTATTAATATTATTTATGACTTATATAAATTGTTAATTCTAACTAAAAATAACCATTAAAAATATAAATTAAGAAGTCTTCGTTTATGTATATTTTTTGTATTTAACTAAATATAAATATATTAAGTGAACGGTAATTTAAACAGCCTTTCCAAAAATTTATATAATTTCATGAAATTTCTGTTATGCCTTGCAATATAATTAAGAAATAGTTTAACACAAATTTCATAAAATTTCATAAAATTAGTAAAAAAATTTATAATTTTAGTAAAATGAAAATTCATCTTAATTTTATAATTTTAATATATATATTATTTAGTTTAAGGTGGTATAAAATAAAATAAAATTTATTAATTAATATCTAAATTTGTTATGATGGCTCCGCCCCACTTGACATCCAGGGACAAATAGTAAAGACTAATATAAAATATCTAAATATTAATTAATAAAATAATAATAATAATAATAATCTGAACAGAGACAGACACTTTGAAGACTTGGGTTGGGTTGAGTTGTGAGCACTGTTAAACTCACTCGCTTTCCACGTACTATTAAGGACAATCATCACTGGACTTCCATGTTTGTCCCCCGACTTTTCGACTATAGCCCAATACCTCGAATCGTTAGCCCCGTTCTGTTAAATTATCATTTCTTTTATTTTAAAGTATTATGAAATAACTAATTTACCTTTCAAAAGCACTGCGGATTTCAATTTTAAAAATCCCTTAAAAACCCCAAATCTTTTTCTCTCGTCCATCTCCTCCCCATTATCATTTGTTTCTAAATCTTACTCATCCCTTCCTTCTTATCTTAATTATCTCTCTCCTTGGTCTCCTCTCTTTTTCTCTTCACCATTGGCATTTTTTTTTTTCTCCTGCAAAATTAATGCAAGCCAACCCTAAGCACCATCAAAGAATTTTTCTTCATAAATCAAAGAATTATCAGAATCTAGGAAAAGAGAGTCAACAAGCACAACCATTCTTGTTCATCCCCCACAACCATTGTCCATCTCCACAAACTTTTTGAAGACCCAAAAAGAAAAAAAAAGCATTAAAACCAGAATCCCTCAATTACTTTCTTTATCTTTTACAAAATTGTTGAAGACAAGAATAAATGAAGAAAGAAAGAAAAATATCTCAAACTTTTAAACAATAATCTCCGTGGTCCTATCCTTCATTTTTGGGTAATTTAACAGCACTGGAATCATTGGACTTTTCCAAGAATGAGTTTCCAGGAGAGATTCTTTAACAGCTATCAACGCTCTCATTTCTTGCATATATCAATGTCTTGCATCACCATTCCACGACGACCACAATTCGATAATTTTGATAATAGTTTGTTTGAAGGGAACCGGGATTGTGCGGCAAATATTTATCAAAAGAATGTAGCGTTAAGGCCTTACAAGAAGAAGATCAAGGTTCCAGTCTGCGGTTGAATTTGATTGGAAATTTTTTTGGTAGGGTATGCGAGTGGGATGTAGCAGTGGCTCTCGGGCATACTTTTACAACGACAAGAAAATATCAATGGTTTGCGGTGATCACCAAATCCACACTTCGCAAATCTCCAATTGCCAAACCCAAATGCTTGTCGCCATTTCTAGTCACCACTCCCTTATCTTCAACAGTCACATGTAACACCAAAAGCCACCGACGCCACATACATCAACGCCACAGCCACACCAACATTAATCGCCACTCTAAAGATGAAAGAGAAGATAGAAAAAGATCAGAAGGAAGGAAGAAAGGAAAGAGAAGAAAAAAAAAGGGAGGGAGTGGCGGTGTCAACGTCTGAAATTCTTGTATATGTGACGCACATATGATAATTTTAGACTAACTTGTGATAAAAATATTTCATTATATTATTCTTATTTTATATTTTTAAAAGTTTATTTAAGAAAATATCTGATTGATATTGAATATTCTTTTAATTAGGATATTATTGATGTATCCTAGTTGAATTAGAAGTATATTTATTTTGGTCTATTTCATTTATGAGATTTCTTATATCACTTCCTAAATTATTGTCCTTTAATCTAATTGAGTTTGATTAAGATTTTACAGGATTTTGGAGAGATAGCATAATCGGATATCACCCTATATATAACGTTATTTTATAAATTATATAAAGGTGTGTGTTACGACATTCCAAGAATGAGAGAAGAGCTTCAACGCAAAATTGAAATGCTTCTTTTTGTTTGTTCTTTGTGTTGTTTTATTCATGTATAAGAGGTTGTGATCGTGTATGAATTTTAATTAGGTCTGTCTAAGTTAGTATACACTATAGAGAACTTGCGAGTTGATTGTTTATGTAATTCAATGTCAAACATCATTATTATATTTTACTTAATAACATGCTATTAAGTTGTGAGTGACAGAGAGTGGGGTAGTGTCACTAGAGTTTAAGATCTTGATAGGATTTTATTTTACAAAGATTAGGTCAGTGTGTGAGAGTGAGTCAACACTGTAAACGATCCTAAACATTGTATAAATAAGAACTTAGTAAATTGTAGCTCTAAGCTATCCGTGGATATAGGTTTTATAACTGAACCACGTAAAAATCCTCTAGTGTCATTTTACTTTACAGTTTACAGTTATATTACACATAACTGCATACTTCTGGATTTTACAATTGATATGAGAGCAGGTTCACTAACATATAAATGAAGAAAGATCACGTTGATTTGGAGATATAGAGTTTGTACGAAATGGAGGATCCGGAACACAACCACATATTCTTGATGATAACAATTATTCATATTAGAAAGTGAGAATGACGATGTATATCAAAGCTCTTGATGATAGGGGTGTGCATGGTACACCATCACCCGTCCGAACCCGACATACCCGCCATGGTATGGTGGAGGTATGGTAGGGTATAAAAAAAATATAGGGTGTGGTATGGTATAGATTTTCAAAATCTGTCATGGTATGGTATGGTAGGGGGGTATTTTTGAAAATACCCGAAAATACCATACCATACCATACCTTTTTTAAAAAAATAAAAATATGCCACGTGTCAGTATTTAATTGGTTACATAAAATATTTTTGTATGAGTGTTATAGTTTCTTTTTTCTTTACCTTTTTATTTTCTCAAATTTGTATTAGATTGGAAGTTGAAAAGATTGAAACTTTGTAGAATTTAAAGGTTGGAAGTTAGAACTTTGTGGAAGAATTCAGATATATAGTTTACTTGTTATTTGTGTTGTTATGGACATGTAATTACTTGAGTATTCGTGTTGTTATGGAATATGTAGTTACGTGATATTTTTGTATTGTTATAAATATGATGTTACTTGATTATTTGTGTTGTTATAAAATATGTAATTACTTGATTATTTGTATTGTTAAGGATGTGTAATTGCTTGATTTTTGTATTTAGTACAAACTTTATGAATCATAATATTAAACAATGTCAAAATAAGAACTTAAAGTGTCAAAATCTGGTCAATTTGGTCAACTACCCGAATAGTACCATACCATACCCGCCATTACCCTACCATGCAAAAATATGGTATAGTATTGTATTAAAAAATGGTATGGTATGGTATAAAAATAAAAAACCCGACATATGTAGGGTATGAGGATGGTATGGGGATACCACACCATACCCTACCATTTGCACACCCCTACTTGATGACACGGCATGGACCAGTGTGCTTAAAGGATGGACTCCACCAACAAGATTGAATGCTTTTGGCATTTCAGAACCTAAACCAGAGGAGGAATGGACTGATGAAGAATATTGGCATTCAAGCTGGAACTCAAAGGCTTTTAATGCGATTTTTGCTATTGTGGATTTAAACAACTTTGGACAGATTTCAAGGTGCAAAATGGCTAAAGAAGCTTGGGACATTCTTGAGGTAACACATGAAGGTACTGCTTCTGTTAAAAGATCTAAATTAATAAGATTAAATTCGTAATTTGAGAATTTGATGATGCATGAAGATGAGTAGATTTCTGATTTTTTTTCTAAATTACGTCACATCGCCAATTCTGTATATATGCTTGGTAAGACTTTTACTGATGTAGAAGTTATTAGCAAAATAATTAGATCTGTCCCAAATAAATTTCAGCCTAAATTGAGGAAGTTAAAAACACTGATGAGATAAGGGTTGATGAACTAATTGGCATTCTTCAAAACTTTGAGATTAATCATAGTGCTAGGAAGTAAAAAGGGAAGAACATTGCATTTAATCTTAAAACGGAAAAATCTGATGATGAAAATTATGATGAGTTTAATGAAACTGAGTCAAACAAATTGCCTTTCTAACAAAAAAATTATGTCAAGTTCATGAAAAAGAATTTCAGGAAAAAGAATCAAGGAAAGTCATCAAACTCAAATGAAAATAAGTTCAAAAAATTCAGCAATGAGAATGACAAGAACAAATCGAAGCAACCTGATAAAAAAGGATAGATTCAATGCTATGAGTGTTCTGGTTATGGGCATATTCAATTTAAATGTGTTGATCTCAAAAAGAAGAACAAAGGCTTGACAGCTACCTAGAGTGATGATTCAGAATCTAATTCGGAAGATCAAGAATGCAATAGTAATTTTGTTGTATTTCCAGTATCTGCAGCTGATAAAGGGAAAACTGTTATGTCCAGCACAACAAAAAAATGTAGAACTGATGATGAATAGTAAAATACAGAAGATCATCCAGAATACTATGAAGAGCAGCAAAAACTTACAATGCACTTTATGGTTAATGCTTGAGTCAAAAAGAAGAAATCAAATCTTTAAAGAAGGAGATTGAAGTACTAAAATGTAAAAAATCTTATGCTGAAAACTGAATCACAGAACTCGAGCTTGCCTTGATAGACATAACAACACATATTAAGAAAATTATAGTAGAACTGGTTGAGAGCAAAAGATGGGTTGATCAACTCAGAATTGGGTCAACTAAACTTGATCAGGTTTTGAGTCTTGGAAGAGACAATTCCAACAAACATGGCTTGGGATATACAGAAGGTAATGTTGCATCCTTATCAACAACAATGTTTGTAAAAGTTTCAACATCAGGTAAAAATTCTGAACCTAGCTCAAGAAGATCAAGTCCTAGTTCAAAAAACACTGAAGGATTTGGTTCCCCTTTAAGCTCTTTAAAATCTAGTCCCGAAAAGGTAAGAAAATTCATTCCAATATGCTACTTTTGTGGTGTCAAAGGGCATATTAGACCTAAGTGCTTTAAATTGTTGAGTCTTTTGCATAAAAGGTCAAAACAGTTCAAGCAGTTACTAAAGACATAACTGCAGTGGGTTAAGAAAGAAAACACAGTTTGCAATGTTGCTTTCATTGTACTTCAGTATTCCTCTAACGATTTGTGGTATTTTGATAGTGGTTATGCTAGGCACATGATTGAAAATGGATAGTTTTTGAAAGATTTTGAATCATGTAGGGAAGGAAATGTCACTTATGGTGATGGAGCAAAGAGAGATCATTGGTAAAGGCACTTTGAATATCAAAGGCCTACTCGAATTTCAAAATGTCTTACTGGTTAAAGGTTTGAAAGCTAATCTAATTAGTGTTAGTCTGATATGCAATGATAAGCATATTGTTAATTTTACACAGGACAAATGCATGGTTTTAGACAATCTTGGTAAATGCATTTTAGAAAGAAATAGATCTTCGGATAATTGTTATTTGGTAAAAAGTGCATTTCATGCTAGGATCTCAGACTTAAAATTGTGACATCAAAAATTATGACACATAAATTACAAAGACCTTGTTAAATTAACTAAGTCAGGTGCTGTCAAAGGTGTCCCTAAACTTGATGATAAAAATAGTGGAATTTGTGGACCATGTCAATTGGGAAAACAAATTAGAAGGGCACATAAATCAGTCTCACATCTTAGCACATCCAAAATACTTGATTTGCTTCATATGAATCTTATGGATCTTATATAAATTGAAAGCATTTTTGGTAAGAGATACATATTTGTTTGTGTAGATGATTTCTCTAGATATACTTTGGTTGATTTTATTAGAGAAAAATCTGACACTTTTGAAGCTTTTAGGAATCTTTGTGTTAAGCTTAAAAATGAGCAAAATAGGAATATTGGCAGGATAGTGGGGATAAGGAGTGATCATGGAAAGAAATTTGAGAATGTTAGCTTTGCTGATTTTTGCAAATATCATGGAATTGAACATGAATTTTCAGCTCCCAAAACTCATGAACAGAATGGCATTGTGGAAAAAAAATACGACATTTCAAAAGATGGCTAGAGTGATGCTTAATAGCAAGAAGTTGATCAAAAAGCTATGGGTTAAAGCAATAAGCACGGCTTGTTATATTTCAAATAGAGTTTTTCTAAGACCTGACACTAATCAGACACCTTATGAAATTTTGAAAGGAAGAAAACCTAACTTGAAATATTTTCATGTTTTTGGATGTAGGTGTTATATCTTAAATGACAGAGAGCAGTTAGGAAAATTGGATCCAAAAAGTGATGAAAGAGTTTTTGTGGGATATGTACAAAACAGCAAAGCTTTTCAAGTCTATAATCTTTGAACTGAGTCAATCGTGGAATCTGCAAATATAGTATTTGATGATCTGGATGATTATGCAAAGTACTCACACGCAGAAAGTATAACCAGTTTCACAAAGGATGTAAAAAGATCAGTACTAGATAGCAATAATAGTAAAGAAGATTCAGTTATAAAAGAGAAAACAACTGCTGTTATGTCAGATACAATAACTGCATCTCATAAAACAGATCTAAATTGAAATCCAATTAGAAATGAAGATGAAAGAAAAAATACACCCTCTTGGATACAAAAGACACATCCAACCAGCTCAATCATAGGAAGTCTAGATGGAATAATGAAGACTAGGAGCAAGGTAAGAAATCATGTAAGATTTGCATGTTATGTTTTATTATTTGAGCTAAAAAATGTGAAAGAAGCTTTAAAAGAAAATGCTTGGATTCAGGCAATGCAAGATGAACTTAATCAATTTAAAAGGAATAAAGTATGAGAATTAGTTCCTAGGCCAGAAAATACAAAATGTCATTAGAACTAAATGGATATTCAAAAATAAAACTGATGAAAGTGGTCAAGTAGTAAGAAATAAAGCTAGGCTAGTAGCACAATGTTACACACAAGTAAAAGGCATAGACTTTGATGAAACCTTTGCACCAGTAGCTAGACTTGAGTCAATCAGATTACTACTTGCAATTGCTTATTTGCTTGATTTTAAATTGTATCAAATGGGTGTTAAACCAGTCTTTTTAAATGATTATCTTAATGAAGAGGCTTTTGTTGAACAACGTAAAGGATTTGAAGATCCTAAACATCCTAATTTTGTGTACAAATTGTATAAAGCTTTGTATGGGTTGAAACAAGCTCTTAAAGCTTGGTATGAAAGGTTGACAAACTTTTTGATTGAGAGAGGTTGTAGTAGAGGCAGAAATGATAAGACTTTATTTATCAAAGATGCATCTAACTATTTTATTGCTGCTCAAGTATATGTAGATGACATTATGTTTGGATCAACTAACAAAAGCAAAACTGATGAATTTGTTAAGTTGACGCAGAAAGAGTTTGAGATAAGCATGGTAGGAGAATTAAATTTCTTTCTTGGATTGCAGGTTAAACAAATGAATGATGGGATATTCATATCTCAATCAAAATATATTAGAAACCTTGTAAAGAAATTTAGACTTGAGAATGTAAAACCAATGAAAACTCTTATCAATACTAACCTGAAGCTTTCAAAAGACAATACAAGAAAAAAGGTTGATGCAAGTTTATATAGAAGCATCATCGACAATTTGTTATACCTCACAACAAGTAGACTAGACTTGTGTTTTAGTATAGGACTTTGTACAAGATTTCAAGGAAATTCCAAAGAATCACATCTGGCAATAGCAAAGGGAATCATCAAGTATATCCATGGAAGTTATGATTATGGGTTATGAATTTCTAAAGATACCAATGGTTTTCTTGCAAGGTTTAGTGATGCTGACTAGGCAGGAAATGCAGATGACAGGAAGAGCACATCATGTGGATGTTTTTACCTTGGTATTAACTTAGTTTCTTGGCACAGCAAAAAGTAGAATTCCATTTCTTTGTCCATTATAGAAGCTGAATACATAGTAGCAAGGAGTTGTTGCACACAACTACTTTAGATGAAGTAAATGCTAAGTGATTATGGTATTGAACAAAAACCCATAATTGTGTTTTGTGATAATACTAGTGCTATAAACATTTCCAAAAATCCAGTTCAGTATTCTAGAACAAAACACATTGATGTAAGATACCATTTTATAAGGGAGCTTGTAGAGTCTAAGGTGATACACATTGAACACATTATTGACCCAGGTATGGCAACCCAAGAGGGGGGGTGAATTGGGTTTTTATTTATAAAAACTGATTCGAAAAACTTTTCTTGAAAGATCAAATATTGTTTACTCTTTCTTTGAGAATGAAGGTGAAGAAGATGAAATTAAAAGTTATCAAATATGTAATCAAGAGAATAATAATAATGAACAATCACAAGTGCAAGTAAATATAAAGAGTATAAGGATAGAGAGAGTGCAACCTCGATGTACGTGGTTCGGCAAACCTTGCCTACGTCCATGGACTCCTAGCTCCATGAGTTAAGCTTTCCACTAAGTTGTAGAAATCTTTATAACTTGCTTGATGAGCAACCTTACCAAGACTTTTTCTTCCAACTCTTGATAACACCACACCAAGAGTTCTTCTTGATGAACAACCTCACCAAGGCAACTTCCTTCAACTCTTGATAACACCACACCAAGAGTTCTTCTTGATGAACAACCTCACCAAGGAAACTTTTTTCAACCCTTGATAACACCACACCAAGAGTTCTTCTTGATGAACAACCTCACCAAGGCAACTTCCTTCAACTCTTGATAACACACAACAAGAGTTCTCTCAAGGATAACTATTATCCTTTAGAAGAATATCTCACTCTCACCACAATACAAGAACAAGGATAATTTTTAGAACCAACCTCACCAAGGCAACTTCCTTCAACTCTTGATAACACACAACAAGAGTTCTCTCAAGGATAACTATTATCCTTTATAAGAATATCTCACTCTCACCACAATACAAGAACAAAGATAATTTTTACAACAAAAGTATAACTCTCTTTAAAGAGTAGATAAAGAATATAAAAGCTCTCTAGACTTGATATTTCTCTTGTTTTTGCTTGATATATGCTTCTCTTGCTCTTGTCTTGCTGAATGCATGGGAGAAGGGCTCCTTTTATAGGCAAATGGGATGAACTTAATCAAGTGAAGACACCATCTCCAAATTTTCTGCCCACCATAAAAACCGTAATCTTGTCTACCATTTTTGTCAATGTTCCGTTTGAAATTTGAAAATCTACAAAACATAAAAGATCTACACATTTGAATAAGCTTTCCAACGCATCAAGAATCAAGTCATTTGGATATCTGTAGCTCAAGATATGGCCAAAACACCATTCGGTGCTCATGTGACTTGATTTTTCTTCCTTGTGTCAGTCCATCGAATTGAATGATAATTCTGTCAGTATTCTGTTTGAAATTTGAATTTATTCAAAACATAAAAAATCTGTATATTTGAATAAGCTTTCCAAAACATTAAGAATCAAAGAGTTTGGATATATTTCTCTTAATATATGGCCAAAACACCATTCGGTACTCATGTGAATTGATTTTTCTTCTTTATGTCAGTCCACTGACTTGCATGTCAATTATGTCAGCCTTCCATTTGAAATTTAAATTTATTCAAAACATATGAAATGTGTCTCATTAAGTCATCTTTCGAATGCCATAAGAATAAAGTGATTTGGATATTTGTAGCTCAAGATATGTCCAAAAGAATATTTGGTGCTCATGTCAACTGCTTCTATTTGTCTTTCAACTTGCATGATGATTTGGACGACCTTACACTTGAAATTTGAATTTCTTTAAAACATATAAAATGTTATAAATTGAGTAAGCTTTCGAAAGGCTCATGAATCACATCATTTTGACATTTGTAAAGAAATATATGACCAATTGATTGAACATTGCTCATGTGTCACATTCCTTGAATCAAATCTTGTTCTTAAACTTTGGTGTCTTTAACATGTAGTCTTCTCCTTAGCTTCAACACTTCATTTTAATAAGCCTCTTCTTGATTTTATAATTATTTCAATGATCTTAGTCTTGCACATAAATAAATATGTTAGTAAATCTTAATTAATCAATATATATTGTTATCATCAAAATTATCATGTAGCCTTAGGGCTAACAATCTCCCCCTTTTTGATGATGACAAACCATTGATTGCTTTAAAATATAATCTAAAATCAAGAATGAAAATACAATCAACAATAATAAAAAAGAGAGCAATTGTTATGAATATAAGCAAACCATCCAAACCATCCATTTCTCCCCCTTTTGTTATCATAAAAAAGATGTAGTCAAATTAATTACTCCTCCTAAATATATTCTCCTCCTTAACATATGCTACCATTTAAAGATTATCATATAAAAGAAAAATTAAGACATATCCAACATGCCTAATTCTCTTCTAATTATGCAAAATCTATCTTGACTAAGGGGTTTAGTCATATTTGGGTCTAGGGACTAATTCTCAAACTTGATTTCTCTCAAATTGGTTCAATTCTTCTTGCATAGCCAAAATCCAACTTTCCTTATTTTTGACTTCTTTAAAAGATTTTGGTTCAAATTGAGAGAGAAATGCAAAATGATTACAAAAGTTCCTAAAAGAAGATCTAGTTCTCATACCTTGTGATGGTTCACCAAAAATGAGATCTTTTAGGGTGAGCTTTTGCATACCTTCATTCCTTTGATAATCTTGGGAAGAATCATTTACTTCCTCAAGCTTTTCTTGTTGAAGTTGTAATTCATCTTGGCTCTTTTCATCAAGCCTTGATTCCTTGATTTGCCTTTCTACCTCAACAATATCATCATCTAAATTCTTTGAAGAAATATCATTAGTTTCATCAAATTCAACATGCATAGATTCTTCAATAGTAAGAGTCTTTTTGTTAAAAACTCTATATGCTTTACTATGGTTGGAGTAGCCAACAAAAATTCCAACATCGGCTTTTGCATCAAATTTTCAAGGTTATCCTTGGTGTTTAAAATAAAACATTTACATCCAAAAACTTTAAAAAATCCAATATTGGGTTTTCTTCCTTTCCAAAGTTCATAAGGAGTTTTCTTTATTAAAGCTCTAATATGGACTCTATTGATTATAAAGCATGCAATATTAACGGCTTCGGCCCAAAAATATTTTGGCAAATAATTTTCAAGTAACATGGTCCTAGCCATTTCTTAGATAGTCCTATTTTTCCTCTCAATAACACCATTTTGTTGTAGAGTTCTAGGTGAGGAAAAATTATGTTCAAAACCATTTTCAAATACAACATTGTCTACTTCACCACCATGATCACTCCTAATAGACACAATAGAATACCCTTTTTGATTTTGAACTCTTTTTGCAAATTTTAAAAAAGCTTGTGTGGCCTCATTTTTAGTTTTTAAGAATAACACTTAAGTGAATCTTGAATAATCATCCACAATAACAAAAGCATAATACTTTTCACCAAGGCTTTAAGTTCTTGATAGTCCAAATAAATTCAAATGAAGTAATTGTAAATGTTTATTTGTTGAAATAAATTTCTTTTGTTTAAAAGAAGTTTTCACTTGTTTTTCAAATTGACAAGCATCACAAATCTTATCCTTTTCAAATTTTATTTTTGGAAGACCATCAACTAAATCATTTTTAGAAATTTTTGAAATTGTGTCCATGCTAGCATGACCTAGCCTTCTATGCCATAACCAAGCATCATTATTAACAATGAAACATTTTTCTACATGATCATTAACATCAATATCAATTGTATAAATATTACCACATCTTTTACCAACAAATAATGTCTTATTGTTACTAACATCCTTAATCACACATCTATTAGGCTCAAAAGTAACAAAATATCCCTTATCACACAATTAACTAATGCTAACCAAATCATGTTTCAAACCATTAACAAGCAAAATATTTTCAATAATAAGAGAAATATATGACCAATTGATTGAACATTGCTCATGTGTCACATTCCTTGAATCAAATCTTGTTCTTAAACTTTGGTGTCTTTAACATGTAGTCTTCTCCTTAGCTTCAACACTTCATTTTAATAAGCCTCTTCTTGATTTTATAATTATTTCAATGATCTTAGTCTTGCACATAAATA
The DNA here is from genome assembly GCA_013180625.2 of Boswellia sacra. Classification (NCBI taxonomy): domain Eukaryota; kingdom Viridiplantae; phylum Streptophyta; class Magnoliopsida; order Sapindales; family Burseraceae; genus Boswellia; species Boswellia sacra. Next base: position 288,612 of record SNVD02009882.1, read on the forward strand.
AACATGTTAGTAAATCTCAATTAATCAATATATATTGTTATCATCAAAATTATCATGTAGCCTTAGGGCTAACACACATCTCTACAGATAAACAATTAGCTGACTTATTCACTAAGGCATTGGATACAACAAGATTTGAGAATCTAAGAAAGGCCTTAGCCATTTGTCAGTTTTTTCAAAAAGCAGTACTTTCTGTTATGTTAATTATATCAACAATATCATAAGTTTCCTTCTAATTAAGCATGTGTGAGTTGTAATATAAAGCTGTGTGAATGTTAAAATGAAAAATAGAGAGAGGGATACCAATATTTGATGTGTGAAAGCCATCATTAAGAGTAACCTCAAGCTATCTAAGAAATATGTTGAGGTCACCCACTCAAATGAAAAAGGCTACCTCTATATTATGTGAAAGCTGTTGTGTTTATTTCATAATCCAATGTGATTAGTTCTTTATGAATATGTCAAAATGATATTTTTAACATCTCAATTATATGAAAAATAAAGGTAAATAGCTTTCATATGATGATTATAAACAGCTTTGAAATATGCTTCTTTAGAATGATTCATAACATATGCAGATGTTGTTGTTATGTAAAATATAATTGTTTTCTGTTATGTTTTTCATATTATACGATGCTTTTTGTGCATAACTAAAATTTGACCTTTTTGTGTGCCCATATGTCAAAATGCTATATCAGCTTTATTGAATTGAGGGGGAGAGACTTTAGTGGCGGGAATCCTAACTCTATTAAAATTCCTTATTTTGATGGAAACCAAAATTTAAATTTATCTCATGAATCATATTAATGAGTTTGTTTTGGAAGAGGAATTAAAATTTGAAATTATATAGGAAACCCGTATTGGATTAAAACTCAATTTGTTTTTAAGTATATCATAAACACGGTTAGCCCATTTAGTTCATATCAAAGTCGGTTAGCGTTTTGCCATCCATCCACTCTCTTGTCTTGCTTCTCTCTGTTCCAGCAAAACTCTTGTAAAACTCAAACCCTGACAATGGCATCCTTATTTGAATATGAGAAGATCACTAGTGCTACATCTTCCTTAAGCCACTCTAGTCATAATAGTAATGACAATTCACTATTGTCTCAGTCACAATAGCAACATGCAGAGATCTCGATTGATCTTGCAATGAGTGAAGATGAGACAGTCCCTGTTGGGCGAATGAAGGATAGAATCAAGCCCAAGTTTAACAAGTTTCTTACCACAGATGTCAAGCAAAATTTCTTGAAGTACACATCAAAAAGGAAGTTGTAGATTGAGAGGCTAGTGAAGGTAATAGACTTTAATAAGTATGTTATTTTATAACTTATATAGAGGTGTGTATGTTATGGCATTCCAAGAATGAGAGAAGAGCTTCAACACAAAATTGGAATGCTTATTTGAGTTTGTTCATTGTGTTGTTTTATTTATATATGAGAGGTTATGATCGTGTATGAATTTTAATTAGGTCTGTTTGAGTTATTATGCACTTGAGAAAACTTGCGTGTCGAGTATTTATATAATTCATTATCAGACATCGTGATTATATTTTTCTTAATAGTATACAATTAAATTATGAACGACAGAGAGTGAACAATACCACTATAGATTAAGCTCTTGATGGCTTTTGCCGTTTTCGAAAAGTTTTGAGAAAATTGAAAAAATAGACATTATTAAGGGACTTCAATGAAATATAGACACAACATGAAAAATTTTCATGCCATAAACACTTTCTTCACAAAATGACTACAATACCTTTAATAATTCAATTTATTCCTAAAGTGTTGATTTCCCTCTTCCTCAACTGAGAGACATCTATTTCCATAACCCCTCAACACTGCTCGAAAAGCAATCTAACACGACCATCCTTTGAGGATAGAAGGAAGACGACGCAGAGAGAAGCAAGAACCGACACTTGGATAAGTTTCTTCGTCGGTTTTTTCATAGATTTAGTAATTTTTTTGGTTGTTTTCTAGATCATTTGATTTGGGCAAGACTTTAGGGATCTTGAATTAGGGATTTAAGTTTCCGATCAATTTTTGAACTTATTCTGTGTTTGTGGGGCTAAATGAAGTGTTATTAGTTGATTTTGTGGTTTGATGTGAATAAAAACGGTGAAAATTGACGGTTTTCATCGTGATGAAGACGATGGCGAGTGTCGATTTTTGCTCGACAATGCTAGACACACAATAATTTCATGTCGAGTCCTGTAGGATGCACGAATCGACACTCGATATCAGGAAAGATATCGAGTGTCGGTTTCATGAAAATCGACATATCGATGTCTCAAACCATGTATCCGACACACGACATCTCTTTCATCGTGACAAAGATGATGGCGAGTGTTGATTTTTACTCGACAACGCTAGACACACGACACTTTCATGTCGAGTCCTGTAGGATGCACGAACCGACACTCGATATCAGGAAAGATATCGAGTGTCGGTTTCATGAAAACTGACATATCGATGTCTCAAACCATGTATCCGACACTCAACATCTTTGTAGGGATATCGAGTGTTGGTTTTATGTAGACTGACCTGATGTTGAGTGTCGGATGAAAGTGAAAACAATTGTGTCAAGTGTCGAATACATCAGCTGAAGAGTTTACAATGTCAGATTCTGAATCCGACACTCAACTAGTTTGACATCCGACACACTCGTATTGTCGGATGTCAGGCTCAGCGTATGTCGGTTAAAGGTATCTGACAAAAGTTTCGTCAATTTCTGTTGTCGAGCTCTATCGAGCGCGTCGAGTGTGTCGAGCGTTTTGACAGGTTACTTGTTTTGGCCTTGTTTTTTTGCCTTTTTGCATCATATTTAACTATAACAAACCTTTTTTTTTTTGCAGGTTAAAGCAAATGGCAAATGAATTTGGACTGTCCTTCACCTTGAAGACACCTTATGGTGAGCACTATCATGGGTTGATTACAAACTTGGCAAGACTGGACTGTATAAAATGGATTCGCACGAAGTTGAGAGAGAGACAAAAAAAAAAATGTTTCGTAATACATGTTTTGGATTTCTCCTAAACATTTGGGAGTTGTCCTTTCCATCTCAGTTGGTGCACAATGTATTTTTGTGGGAGGTTAACATGGTGGAATACGATAAAGATATGTGGTTCCTTATTGAAGGTAAAAATATGGTTTTGAACTACAATGTAGTTAAATAATTTTATTCTTGAGCATCTCATATTTGTAGTTATGTTTTTTGTTACTATTATTGACATCTTATGTTTTCTTTTTTCCTTCTTTCCAGGAAGATTGATTCGTTTTCCAGGCCTCGAGTTTGGTTTGGTTACCAGTTTGAGATTTGTTTCCACCGTGCCACCAATACCGACTATCTTGAATCCGTGCCCTTTGTTGGATACGTATTTCGAAGGCGAGGCCATAGAGCTCATGGATTTCGATCTGAGACTTCGCGCATTAGATGTATCAACTATGCTAGACGAGGATGCTATAAAGCTGGCATTATATTACGTGCTCGAGCGTTTTTTTATGGGACAGGATCGATGCCGATATGTCTCCCATGTGTGGTTGAATTTCGTCACCATATTGGATGATTTTAACAATTATCCATGGGGTTCGATGTCTTACCAGAAGACACTTAAAGGAATGAAAAACGCTTTGAACAGGAGGTTAGAAAGGCATAAGAAGTGAGCCGAAGCGAAGAACAAGAAGACAAAGGGGAAAGGAAAGCAGTGCGAGAGGTATAACTTAGAAGGGTGCCCCTACGCTATTCAGGTACATACTGAAAAACAAATGTGTTGACGTGTTTATTAGTTTCTTTGAGTTACAAATTTAAATACCATCAGTCACTAAAAACCCTTATATTATTAAGGTTTGGTTGTACGAGGCTGTGCCGTACATTGGTGTGACATATGGGCAAACGGTCAATGGGGAGAGGATACCGTGCTTGTTGAAGTAGGAGACAAAGAAGACCCTGTCAGAAGACATCGTCAAACGTGATGTCTTATAAGTTAGGAGGCAGGTATATAACGTTCCCCTGTGTTTTAAACTTTTCTTGTTTTTGGTCATGGCGAATAACTGTTTAATTTGATGGATTATTTGTTGACGCAAGCTCGTTCACTCGTCGTTTTGGAGCCATCTGAGGTGGAGCAGACCACAGACTGGTGTATTAGGCTTGTTGAAGTAGTTAGCATCCAGAGAGGTGCATATGTAGCCTGGGCGACATCTGTGGATGCTCCTTTAATGCCCGATGAGAGGATTGAGCCACTTCCGACAGAGAATCCATCAGCTCCACCTCCTACTGGTTAGAGTTCCCCTATTAGACTTGAGGTGGGGCCAGTCAGAGACACAGCCAATCCTACAGGTGAACGTGTGCGGTCTCCGTTGCCTACTTCCCCCGTTAGTCCTACACCTCCAGCATTGGAGAGTCACGGTCATGAGGATCTATCTGGAACTCATCCTGTTGGACATAATTTCGTCAATAGACCTGATGTGGGGGCAAACATGGACACAGTTGGTCCCTCCATCATTGCTGTGCCTACAATGTTAGACAATTGTGGTCCTGCAGGCAATTCGATTCCTTCGTCGAGTCCCGTGACCACCTACCGTGACATTTTCCCTCCTGTACACGATATCCCTTCAAGCTCAAAGGTGTGTAATAAAAATTTACATTGGTATACTTATCCATTTACATTGCTGCTTGGTTGGTTTGTCATGGTGATCGTGAATAATGATATATAGGCGCAGTCGTTTCATGATGGGTTGGAGAGCACAGTTCTGCATGAGCTTGCAGGACTCCGAGAGGAGATGACAATGTTACGGGTGGAGAATAAGGACATGCAGAAGGAGATCGGGCTGTTGTTCTACTGGGTGGCCATTTTGGATATGCTGCCTCAGTACGTTGCACAAGTTAATAACCAAATTTTGTGATTTTCATGATGTCACACCGCTCAACCTGACATTATGGTTTGCTTTTATACAGGATTCGGATGGAGGTTCGGGTGATGACGGTGAAGGTCAGGAGCCAACAGAACCTGAACCTATGGACGCGAGTGTTCGTGCCGCCGATGCTCCTCCCATGGGCTTTGTTTTGCTCCGAGGTCACCGTTAATTTCCAGGAAAGCATAAACGAAGCCCTTTTGTCAGTCCACCGGGTAGAAAGAGGGCAAGGGTTGAGCCCACTGTACAGTTGAAGGCCCTGATTGTTCAGCCCGCAGAGAGACTAGATCTTCAACCCCCCGAGGAGCCCACTGTACATCCTGGTGAGACCACTGTCCAGGATACAATCATTGTGTCGTGCATGTCCTTGTTGACTTGGGTTTTACTATTTGACCCACGTGCCCCAATACCAGCTGTTGATTACATCAACATCGATGAATGGCTGGAGGACGAGGTGGGTGATATTGATTTGGGCATCTGCATTGCTGATCGTGAGTTCTTCAAGACGTTGATGATGCCGTTAGAGTGGCTTGCATCTGAGGTTTGTTTAACTTCTTCTCCTCTCCTCTAATATTGCAATATACATTTCGAATTTTATACATTGACGAAGGCTACTATATGCAGCACATGGATAGCTACTTGTGGGTGTTACGTTGTAGAGCTCGCATATGGGCGTAACCAGTGTCCAGAGGTCTGCTTTCCTGGACACCACTTTCTGGGTAGGTATTTGCTAAACATATGAATTTATACTTAATTTCTGATTCCTTCAATGCAGTAACCCTACTCATAAAATTATAGTTAAAAGTGAAGTTGTTGTGGGCACTATACTCGGACAGACTAGATGACATTAACTGGGTGAATGAGGCCGATATGATCCAGTTTGTCCTTGGGGAGATGCCCCTCGATGGAGGACCATGGGTCGATGTGGACAGGGTGAGTACATTTATATTCAATGTTTTAGTATGTGCCGTTTTATTTGAAATGTTGATCTCGATTTTCTTGTTCTTAACTTCCTTTCAGCTCTATGTCCATGTTAACATCAGTGACGATCATTGGGTGGCAACCAAGGTCGATTTGAATTGTCGTGTCGTAGTCATATATGACTCATGTATTGTACACAGTTCCACCAACACGGTCAGAGATATAGTCTAGTGTCTGGCAGAGTTGATACCCCGTATAGTGTTAATGGATGTTTATGGACTTCCTGACTATCCTGCAACCCCATACGACATTGAGTGCATCGAGGATGAGATCGAGGTGCCACAGCAGGAGGCTGGGGGAGGAGCATGCAACGTGTACTATTTAAAGTACATGGAGTTCTTAGCAGGGGGCGTTCCAATGACAGCCTTTAAGACATTCATGGACAAACTGCAGCGGGAAAGAATGGCGTTACAGCTTTGGGCTTATCGAGTTCATCCACAGGCGGAGGAGGCTGTCTTGGCTGTCACAGGGCCTGCCCAGGTTGCAGCCATCACAGGGCCTGCCGATGTTACAGCCACCACCACAGGGATTGTTGATGTTGTCTCAGCCGATGTTACGGCTACTACAGGGACATCTGATGACGTGTCAGCGGATGTTGAGCAGCAACCCAGCACGACTCTTTCTTGATTTTGTGTCATGTATATAGTTTGTATAGTTACACATTTTTTTGGATATATAGTTTGTGGATATTTACACATTTTTGTAGAGTGACATATTTTGTATAGTAGCACATGTTTTCCATGTATAGGGGTACGAAAACTTGTAAATACATGAATTTATTGGTACAATACGAATTCGTCCCATTGCACTCATACATGAATGGTTTAAGCATAATGCACGAATGTTTTATACATTGACGAAGCACATAAATTCGTGTCTCATACATGAAGGTTTATACTTATACATGAATGTTTTATACATTGACAAAGCACATAAATGAGTGTCTCGTACACGAATATTTATTTTAATGACAAATCACATAAATTCTTAGCGAAAAAAATAAATGAATATTACATACATTGACGAAGCACATAAATGAGTGTTTTATACATGAAAGTTTTATATATTGATAATAAATTCCTTTGAACGAGATGTGCTGGCCTTATGTTTGTCGTTAAGAGAGTCTTACACCCATAATATGCAAGAATTCTTTCGCCTAAGTATTTCTTCTTGTAAAGGCGAGTGAGCTCCGTGATCACATCTCTGTTGATCTTTTTTGATGTTACTTCTGGAGTTATAGTCAGCTAAACAATTTATAAATATAAAAATGTAAGCATTCTGAGGCTACGACATTAAATGAGAGTTGTTGCATCAACATTTTATACGTACTTTTTGTAAAGCACAGTGTAATTGCTCTTTCTTGAATGGTGACTGTTTAGTTTCCCGTTTGAGTTTGCTTAGTTATAAAGCAACTCAAAATGGTACTTTCTTGTGGATATATAGTTTGTGGATATTTACATATTTCAGTCTCAAGCATTTTTTTGTATAGTACCACGTGTTTTCCATGTATAGGGTTACGAAAACTTGTAAATACATGAATGTTAGATACATTGACAAAGCACATAAATGAATGTTTCATACATGAATGTTTGTATACATAGACAAAATCACATAAATGAAACTTGTTCATTTGAACTAGCCTCCAATGGAATAAAATAAATAGACTACGTTGCTTATAGCAAACAAATAATATTACATAGACAAAAAAATCCCTTGCCTACATTTGGTAGACATCATCCATTGTCATGAAGTAGAACTAGGTTTCGGCAAGTTTGACGATTGTGCCTGAAACTTTCACACTACTCGCAAGTTCGAGACGAGCTAGACTCACTAATAGAAGGGATTCGATTTCTCTGAGGACGACTGGCTGGTCTCCTCATGACTGGTGGTAGAACCACTCTGCTACATACTTCCTTAGGAACCATCCAATCCTCACTAACTCCAACAGGAACAACTGGCAGAGCATATGCATGTAGTAATGTTTTAGTTGTATACCAATGGGCACAATAATCATGGCACGTCAGTAGATTCATACGTTTGTAAACAGCTAATACATGTGCACACGAAAGCTGATCAAGTTCAAACACCCAGCATGTCCGAGTGTGCATGTTGACGATACTAACACGGTCGTTGCCTCTCACCTCATACATCGGAAAAGAGATACCATTAACCCTCATACGTTCTCCCTCCTTTAAACGATCCTCCATCAACTTTTTAGCCCACGGCGAGAGATGTAATTCTGAATTAGCAAATAGCTGTCGACGCTCATAGAACCATTGTTGCAAGTTCGCCAGGTAATAATCTGCTAACAATGTAACTGGGAGGAATCACGCATGTCGCAAGCAGCTGTTCATTGACTCAGCATATTTGTTGTCATGATGTTATACCGTCGGCCATGAAATTGTGAACGTGCCCATTTATCGACTCCAATATCTCGAAGATAAGTTACTGCTACTGGCATATACAATTCAATTTGATGAATATGATAGTTGAAATCAGCACAGTGATATGTTCTCGTAGCTTAAAAGTATATATCCAACAAAGTCTTGTCCTTGAACGTTGCCTTTAAGTTACCTTGCAGATGATGAGTGCACAATCCATTCAGTGCATCAGGAAAAATTGCTGCAACAGCTCGTTCAATGCTACGATGACGACAAAAATGAAAACAAGATCTCGAACATTTCATACAACATGATCACGCAACTATCTCATGAACCACTTCCACCAGTCATCATTTTCACAATGCCCAACTCCAAATGCCAATGGGTATATTTGTTTATTTCCATCCATACAAGAAGTCAAAAACATTGTACCTCTATATTTCCTTTTCAAAAAAGATCCATCAAGATTATTGTATGTGATATTAACACCCAATAACTCCTGAACATCAAACATTATATCCTTAGGACGATAAATTCTCGATGCCTTAATGAATTTGCTCTTAATATGTTTGCCTATGACATGTGCGGTTGCCTGTTTGTGATTTGGGTGAAGTCCGGCTCTGCAGCATGTGTGATGATTCTTATACTTTTTCACTGAGAAGAAATGTGAATCAGCTACCTTTGTGGCACTAAATACCATTTACAAGATTCAGCATGGCAGACAACCTTAAACCTTGTTGCATTGGAATTCCTCACCTTGAATTGAAAGTTGCGTCTTAATGCCAAATTTGATAACTTCTCATGAAGCTCCGTTTTGCTGTTAAACATCTGTCCAACTGCAACCTCAATCCTATCAACTACAAACAATAGAGCATCATTGCCATCTGTGGATGATGAATGCACAATAGACGGCATCCACCTAAATGTGTTAGCCCGACGGTTGTCATTTTAAGAGCCCAAATTAGCTTCTTCATGTATAGGATTTGCATCCATTCTGGGCTCATTATTCGACATCGGATCTTATTGATGTCCTTATAATGAAGGAGTAGGTGCGGAGTGAATTAGAGAAGGAATGGTAAACGACACATCCTGGTTCATATCATTATAGATCTCCGTCTGTTCATCATCATTCAAATATGAACCGTCTACATCCTGCCCATCAACAATATAATTATCCAAACCCTCGACATCATTCTCATTACGAATAGTGCAATTATCATTCTCATCGTCACCATGCTTACTAACATCATCACTACCATTATCATAATCTTTATCACCAACATCGTTATCATTAACATCATCACTAGCATTATTAACATCAATATTACCTAAACTCTCAAACTCTCAAATGCTATCAAGATGACGTACTAATCTTGATGGCATCGACAGGGGCACCCCTTCTTTATTTTTAACTAACACCCCAATTGACTCATGCTCTGAATATTGCTCAAACTCAATGCTAACGTCACCATTCAATTATGGTTGTGTACAAACAGGAGTGGACTCACTTAATTGATTGCTTCCACTTGCTGAGTGAAACAAAGACGGATGAGAAGATCCTTGTCGCCTTTGTACTGCACCGCATCCTAACCTCTGTCTTTGCCTCTCCCTATCTTCAGCTTTGACAATTAATGGTGTATATGACTGTTGGTCCTCCAACAATGTTGTATAAAAAAACAAACATCTTTGTCAGTCTCAATAGAAGTCGGCATTGGTGGAACACTCTTAAAAGCAAATTATACCTCTAAACTAATGTTAAGCTTACAAAGATCCCAACCCCTTTCTGTACCAATACAGTCAACCAACTCATTATAAGTAGCACACCTATGAATTATCAATGGCTTCGCCCTTCCACCGTTGTACAAATAACCACCATTCTCTGGCATAGTCTAAGAACCATTGTATAGAATAAGTATGTGTAAAGTTTCCATTTCTTGCATGATAGAGACATATCATATAAGGTCCGTGGACAAAAATTCATTACGAAATTGCTTAAAAAGGTCATGAAAATGATAACTCTGCCCAAACTCTCGACAAAACTCGATGAAACATGCTCGATGCTCGACGCACGACAAAGTAACTTGACACACTAACTCGACATACTAACCCGACACACAAACTCGAAGAAATTTACATCCGACAATCGACACTTTCGACACTCCACTCGACGCACTAACTCGACACTCGACATGATCCCTCAACATATCGAGTGTCGATCCTATATATTCGACGTGTCGAGCGACGTCGCTCGACAAATTGCGTCTTCTTCCCCGTCGATTGCGATACTAGATTTTCTCAACGATTTGTATTTTTCAGCAAATTTTGACACAAACTGCACTATCTCTAAGCTTTGTTCACATACATATCCTTATTTTAAGTTATATAAAGCAATTGACAGCTACCAAAACAATGAATAACAAAAATATTACAACCTACTTCAATATTCTTGTACCATTTAGAGAGAGATTAAGGAGAGTTTGTCTTTTCTTATTGCTCAGCTTCAACTCTACGATTAAACAATGAGATGAAATGAAATAAAGCTGTTGAAGAGTGTTCGGATAGTGCATGAAGGAAGGAGTCGAGTTGTGTTTCGTTTCTTTCTTCTTTTTCTTTTTTTTCTAAATTGAATTATTAAGGATATTTTAGTTATTTTTCAAAGAAAGTATCTATGACGTAAAAAATTTTTATGTTGTATGTATATTTTATTCAAGCCCTCTAATAGTATCTATTTTTTCAATTTTTTAAAGATATCTATTTTTTCAAATTTTTAAAGAGTTTTGGGGGCGTGTATGATTTTGTAGACAAGGGGATTCAGGTCATTGTCCTATTATTAAAATTCCTTTCTTTACCAAACCGCACTTCTTAACTCGAACACTCTTCGCTTCGCTTTCTGACTCACTTCTACTTTCTTTATTTTTCATCTTCTAGGATGCCAATCAACAGGGACCCCACCACCCCTCCTCCCATGATCGGCAAAATCGGCCCCTACACTGTCTTCGTCACCCCTCCTTCCACCCCTAAACCCGTTGAGCAGCCTGTTTTTGAGTCCCCTAGGAAGGTGGTGGCCCCACCCGTCCAGCCTCCTCCCCAGCAGTTCGTCAAGCCTCACCCTGGGGAAGACGACGCCTCTGCCCTTGGATTCTTCAAGAATGCTGTCGCCAAAGTGCAAAACGGTATTATTATCTCCTTTTGTTTGTTTGGATCTTTCTTCTTCTCTGTGTGGCTGCTTTGGTTTTGTAAATGCAAATCCTGAAATGACCTTTGCTGGGGCTTTTTGATGATTTTTGAAACTCGTGGGATCTTTTTGTGTTTTGCCCACCGCTTGAGGAGGGATTAGAGTGAAATTTTCTGTTGGTGGAGATGAAACTCTAGTTTTGTGATTAACGTGGATAATCTGTTTGGTTGCTCTTGAAATGTAGAACTGGAACAGAAGAAATGAAGCTGTAAATGCTCTGCGTTCTGCTTTTATTTGGTTATATAATAGAATTGACAACGCAAATGCAGCAGAGTGGCTTTAGTATATCATATCTATTTGGGTTCATTATGTGAAATTCAAGGTTTTAAAAGTTCAATTTCTATATGTTTCTTTTTACTGTGTCTTGGCAATTAGATGGAGCTTTGTTAAGCATTTCATTTCTAGGTTTCTGTATTTAATCAACTGTAATTGTGTGGTTTTGCAGCTCATTCAAGTTTGGATGACTATTTGGCTCGTTGGTTTGGATTAAATCAGTCAAAGTATCAGTGGGCGTTGGACGATTATTATGAGAGCAAGGGATTGGTAAGCTTGACTGAACAGTTTCATCATAATTTCTTAGTTTTCTGATGCTTCTTGAAGTATGTATGATTTCACGTTTCTTTAGGGGTTTCTATGCGGTTGGATGGTACTGGTATATTGGATAACATCTAGGCATTGCATCTTTTGTTGCTTTAAAATTTGTTATGGGGTTTGGGGGGGTAAAGTATGTATCAATGGACATCTTTTGAAGGTTCTTGTGAAGTAGCTTCAAACCAATTGCTTTAGTTATATACTTATTTTCTATCCTTTAAGCTGTCTTTGGCATGCAAGATTTATTTATTTATTTATTTTTAATAATGTCTACGTGAAATTTTGCTTTCAATTCAACGATTGCTTCTTGAAATTTATTGTGTCATAGAGATTATATATGAAAGCACTCGGTTTGTTGGTTATTTATTTATTTATTTTGAGAAGAAAAAAAAGACTTTTATTGAAAGGAAATGAGTAGATACAAAAGTGAACTACCTCTCGATTTGTTTTTTAAGACAGTGTAAAAAAATCGTTTTCTGGTTGTTGATCAATGCTAGTTTATAAAGGGAGTTTAATGTGCAGATGTGTCCTTTTACTTTTCTATAATTCATGCATTAATGCTCCTAGTACTTTTACAAATTTGTAATCAAATGCTAAAGAAGATTACGTTTTGGGGTGTAATATGTGCTCCATAAATGTTATTTGCATTGGGCAATGGAAGAGAACACAAAGAAGAAACAAATGATTATCTTAAGACGAAACTCATTGAGTTTGTGTCTCTCATAAACTTTATAAAACTAACAAGAAATCGCATAATAGGAAATGAATGAAGTAAAATATCAATCTTAACAAATTTAAAATCCATCACTGTAATTTCTAATTGTAAAGTAGTCCCTCAAGGGTGGATTCTACATGATATACGAAGTTTTAGCTGAATGGATCAGAGCAAGAAAATTGTATTCAGGTCTTGGTTAGAATGAGAACATGTTATGAGTGTGTAATAGCAGTAACCTTGTGAGGATGAGGCCCTGGAGTTCAGCTTAGATCATTTTGATCTTGTTTTTTCTCATGCTAAACGTTGGGATTTGCAACTTTATTTCAAGCCATATCATATTGCAAAAGTTTTTGCTTATTTTCTTTCAGTAGTAGAACAAGACAAATTTTCTTCTGGACAGAGAGCAGATGTCCAATCTTGCAGTGCATAACTTTTATTAAAATGTCTTCCTACTCTTAACTCTTTTAAATTATGTCAATAGACAGAGGGTTTTGCCTGTCTAAAGCTTTTAGCATTGATGTGACTGCACTTTCGGTTAGCAACAGCATGCTCCAATGAGGATTTGTTTAATTCAAAGTTTCTCGAGAACACTATTTTATTTTACTTGTTCTGTTATACTATCCTTAGTTTCTCAGAAGATGTCTTGCAGTGTTTATTTTATTTTTTCCTAGAACATTTCACCATGAATATGTTTGTGGGCTGCATATATATTGTATTCATTAAAAGAAGCTGCATCTAGCATGGTCTTTGGTTAGACAAGGGGATCTTTGTTTTTGATAGACAAGTGAGGTATATACCTGGTAGATCTGGATCCAGTTCTTTGGGAACAGTCAATCAATATAAAATGGAAACTACATGGTAGTTAGACTAGTTGCCTTGTTCACTATTGCATTATCTCAGGACCTGGGTTTAGTGCAGTAGTAGTTTGTTTTAAACAAGTTAGACCAAGTCTTTCTGATAGGTTTGGCCAATAATGCCAAAGAAGGTGAAGAAAAACTACCTTCTTATGTTGATTATCTGGGATGATTATCTTCATAGAATTTTGCGAAGATGTGGATGTCCATATTTGTAGTGTTAAAATATTTTTAGGGCTTAAAAATTTTAACTTTGTTTGCAACAGGTTTTAACATTTTGTGGTTGAGAAAATTTAATTGTCTCCTAGTTCATTTGTTCTTGCTTCTTTTTGCTTTTGATGCTTGTGATTTTAAGTAGGTAAATATTTAATCTCTTATTACAGGAAAAGGAAGTTGGCAAAGCAAAAGATATCTCAAGTGAAGTGCAGAGTGCTTAACATGCTTGCTGAGCTGGTAATATGACATTTGTGTATTTTCTTTACCTGAATTTATTATTGAATGTCTCAATGACTTTAAAATTGTTGATATGCAGATTTTACATCAAAGTTGTGAGCTGAGTCTCTTTTGTATACTATATCTGTCAAATTTAGTATATATGGGATAGCAGTAATTGATTTGGATAATTGATGGGCCCCTTGTCCAGACATCTGGAGATCTGATCGTTTGCAGCTTTGCAATTTTCTACCTACTGCAGCAGTTAACCAAGTTCGATGTGTACTAGGCTTCGTGCCATGTAATCTTAGTATAAATTAAATTTTCTTGCTATTGTCATGGTTTTGTTCATGTATTCCTATTGGGCTGCAATCTAAGTTAGAGTACTGCTAGGTTGTGGGCATGTATTATTATTGTAATTTGTATTTCTTCTGTACCTCTTCTGTCAGTAAAAGCAATAGTTTGGAACAAAAAGTTTTGGTGGTCTTTTTGTGTTCTATTACGGTAACAAAATTTTATTGATCTTGAGGTTTGACTAAAGCACAGAAATGCTCCAATATCGTGGAGGCGTCAGAGTTCTTGAAAATCTGGAAATCATTCACTTTATAAATAGTGGAGTTTGCTTGTAGCTTAAACAATTGACGTTAGGGAAACTTTATTATTATTATTGTTATTTAATCTTATTTTGGATGCTCCAAGACGCCTATGCTCTGTTCTTTATTTACCGAGAATTGGTTCTTAATATAGATGGAAACCATTGTGATCATTGTGGTTTGAAATTATGTTTTGCATTAGGTTATTTGCCTTTCAGGTTAGGGAAAGTTAATTGTTCTCTGGCTTCAGAAATTACGTGGTTAATCAATATAACAATTGATTAATGCTAGATAAGGAATAGTTTAATGTTTAAGTGGTTCTCAAGTCGGGCCAGTCCCTCAGTTTTGTGTGAGTGCAGTTCTGTCCTTGCAAGATTCCTATTGAACTTCTAATCTTTGACTAGGTCTGTTCAAGATAAATACCTGACTAGAAACAAAATAATAGGTCCAAAGTTTTCAAGCACAAGAGTTTGTTAAATAGGCTTGTTAAATAGGTGTCATAAGTTGTTTTTGATTCCACTAAATACATATCATCCACCACTGAGATCAGGGTTAGAAGAGGAACTAGGCTTCATCAGTGTGGTTCATTGTAGCCATGATAGATTCCATACTAAGGGGTCTCATCCACTTGGTCTTCCTTTTTGAGTGCTTGCTTACGCATTGATAATTTTCCGTTAGAAGCTATTGCTTCTTCTAATTGCTGCTGCATTCTGGCTGTGCCCGTTTAATTCAGATGAATTTCTATGCGTATGAAATATCATTTCAAATCTGCAGTGGTCATGATCATCATTAGGTTATTTGCCGCCAATTACAACTCTTCTGCAGGGGCCGGGCAGAAGGGTTCCATTCCAAGGGGCTCCAACTCCAAGTCTGGTGTGATAGAGATGACAGGGTCCTGGAAGAGATTGAGAGCCTAACCGATTCTCTTCTCAGCGACTGAGGATTGCTAAAGATACTTACATTTTCTGGATGCAAGTGGTCTTGTTGCAGTTTATGAAGTAACTATCTGCTGGCTTATTTGTGGCTCTGGAAGTTTTAAAAGGGAGCTCAGGCAAGACAATTCAGGATGAATTTTTGGCAGAAGTGAGCACTATGGGGAAATCCACCATATTAATCTTATTAAGCTTCATTTATTTATATATTTTATTTATTAATTGACAAAGACATGCAAGCTCTATTTTGGAGACTGCTAAAGGTTTTGAATATTTGCACAAGGACTGCCAGCACCTGATAATCCACTATGACATTAAGCCTGAAAATATTCTCCTGGATGTGAACTAGTGTTAGATGATTTTTGGAGTCACCAAGCTTTGTAACAGGGAAATAACACAAATTACGCTTACTAGAGGCAGAAGAACTCCAGGCTATGCTACACCACAAATATGGATTCCATTTCCTGTAGCTCATAAATGTGATGTTTACAGCTTTGGGATGCTTTTGTTTCAGATATTACATGGATGCCAACCTGCTAGAAAGTCGGGAATAGTTTCCCAAGTGCGTTTTGGAGAAAGTGCAAAAGGGTGAGTTTCCTGACGTGATGTTTGTTCGTGGAATGGAGGAGACAGGTAAGAAGAAAGCAGAGAGATGGCAATGGGTGCTTTGCAGTGTGTCCCATATCAGGCAAGACCTTACATGAGTATTGTGGTAAACGGGTTGGAAGGAGGAGTGGAGATCCCAAAGAACCATTTCGACAATTGTTCAGGCAATGCTCTCATCCTTAACTTCTTTCCAAGTTGATAGATTACTGTCACATCCCAGAAATCATCCACACACAGAATAAGCCTATCCTCTGGCAACTCCAATCATGCAAAAATCATCAAAATGGCTACTCTATGAGGAAGACTTCATTGTTTCAAATTTAGAAGCTGAAGCAATGTTGATACGTCAAAGACTCGAACAATTCTCTTGTTAGAAACTATGGTAGGTTAGGTATCATTGTACTGATCAGCTTTCTACAGCCCTTTTTTTTTTTTTTTTTTTATATAAATATCCGTTTCCTTTTATCACATAATTAGTGGTTAAATTAAAGTTATTTCCCCCCCTCATTACTAGTTCAATATATTGCTATACATATACATAGATATTATCAACCGATGGGGACACATTACATCTCTTTGCTTTCTTGTTTATCGTTGGATTCAACGCTCTTGAAACGTAAATATTCTTGTGCATTTCAGATAGAATCAGAAAGCAAGGGCCCGAGTTTCAATGTCTTGGTGCATGAATTAGCCAATTTATTATTTAATTATTTTTTTAATCATTCATTTAACTCCACACAAAGTTTAAGTGTAATCAAGGTACAAAGGAAAAGTTTACGGTAGAACTGGAATTGCTGGTAACAGAATGACATGACCACAGGTCTCTGTGCACCGAAACAGGATGTGAAGTAATATACTTTGTTGATAATTTGTTTTTTTCTCTAAATTCTGGAAAATACTGCCACCTTGTATTCCATTGAGGTTAGTTACCTGTTTTTAGGTTCTCCTGTAAATTCTCCTGCTAAATATCAAGTTCTGCAATGTCAGATGTGGATGTACAAATCCTTAAATATACTGGAATAATTTCTCTTTTCGGAGGTCTAGGTAAGACTTTCCCTTGGCTTCACTCAAATTTATTCATTTGGAGGAAAGGGATTGAATTTTAAGTCTAAATGAAACTTGTATCGCATAGGTTTTATAAGGTAATAGAATATACAAATGATATGAGAGCTTGTTAAATTGAGATAAAATAAGTAAGAGTTTTCATTTGTTAAATTGAGATAAAATAAGTAAGAGTTTTCATTTTTCCTTCTCCTCTATCTAAAATTAAAGATTATAAATTTGATCATTTTTGTTCTTTGGGTCGTGAAAGTTATGGATTTGTGATTGTTTTACATTTTGCAGTAGTTGTCATTGTGAAGATTTGCATGTGTGAGATTAAAGCATAGAGCGAGACCAACGATGTTTCTCCAGACTGTGCACTAACCATTGATAAATTCCTCAATGATATGAAAAGAGAAAAGCCTATTAGGTTTACTTCTCAACAGTTTATAATTGCGATAGACCTCCAATCAGATTTACCTACTCTAGACGTCACAAATCAGATAAAAAATGGGGGCAGAGTTGTTAATTTAGTTGAATTGAGGGGGGTTTTCTCCTTGTTCTCTTTTATTCTTTCTGTTATTGCTGTGCTATGAGAAATTAGTTACTTTTTGGGAGAAAGAGAAGCTAGTTAGAGAAATATAAGGGAGGGAAAAGGCTGGAAAAAAAGGCATTTAGTCAATTTCTTATTTTCTTTAGAGAAAAACTTTCTCATGGGAGAGCTTGCAGGCCTCTTGAACAACCTGCTAATATCCATGCTAATACATCTTTTTTTTTTTTTCTCTTCAAGAAATTGTTTCTATCTATAATCTCTTAATTTTTTCCTCTCTAAATAGCCTATAAACAGGTGTTTGCTATTGTAAGTGTGAGTCAGTGAGGGTAAGCACTGTCAAATTGGTATCAAAGCAATTTGTTTCTAGGATGGTTGGGAAGAAAGCGAAAGGAAGAGTTGAGATGTTGGAAGAGAAGATTCAGGTGATTCAACAGGATATTGAGGTGGTGAAAGAAGGGATATCAAAAGTTAACTTACTTAAACAGAGTATGGCAGCGATCCTAGAGCGCCTAGAGGCGATGACGATGGAGTTCAAGGGGAACACAGATCAGGGAGCCTCATTGTCATCATCCAAACAAAAACCTCCAGAGGCAGGGATGGGATCTCCGATGCCACCTTTGGTGACTGGTAGGCTTTTTTCCGGCGAAACCCACAAAGTTGAGATTCGCACGAGAAGAGTTGAAATGCCAACCTTCGATGGTGGAGACCCTGACGAATGGGTGTACAGAGCAGAGCATGGTTTTGATCCCCTCTTATACTGTTTATCTTTTAATTTTTGTTCAACCCATAAACCCTAAACCTTCTACCACCATTAACTTACTCTACCCCCAATCTCATCTTCTATCACCCCTAAAAAAATTTAAAAAAAAGTTACTGTTCATCAGTGTTACTGTTTATAAGAGTTACTGTTCACCATGGGTACTGTTTACGAGAGCCAATGTTCACACGTGGGTACTGTTCACTGAATTTACTGTTCACCGCGACCACCATCATACTCTTCTTGTCGATATCTACAATGTGTCCTTCATTACAAACTTTAATACTCTCAATGATACAAGTCTCAGAAAATAGGATAAACAATAGGTTGATGAAATATTAGTAGCTTTGAAAGCCTTACAAACTTCCGTTCTCACAAAACAAAACTCTAATTTGGAGTTATCTACAAAACATAGGAATCAAGGGATCTTGGGTGCAACTCTTAAGATCCATGAGGATGAGTGTGATGATTCTAGAGGAGATGATGAAGCAAGCAAGATTGATATGGAAGATGGGCATGAATCTAGAGGTGATATTGAGATCGAGGGCAAGATGAATTTTAATGATGGTGTGGAGCCTACATGTGAAGAATCTTTTGAAATCATTCAAGAAATTGATTTCATAGGCTGTGATTCATATTTGGGTTCTTCTACTCCTATCTTTGTATCAACGGTGAAGTCTTCTATTGAATCAACGATGAAGTCTTCCATGGTGATTATTGTTTCTCCACCAATATCGAAGGCCGCTAAAGCATCAATAATTTTTCTATCATGTGTGCTTCCAATATTGGATCGTCTTAAAGCGAATATGTGGATTGATGACTTTCCAATGATCGTGCAAGGCAAGACGTGGCGTTTCCTTGTGTATTGGCAACTTTCTCCTTGACAACTCGCCAGGAGTCGAGTTCTTTCAAGCGGAGAAGAATTGATGTAGGACATATATTAAGAATAAATTAGGCATTTTAATTTTGATTTTAGGGATTTTGATTAATTAGGGATTTTGACTATTATTAGGGATTTTGACTTCCTAAATTAGGAGTAATCCTAATTTGAGTTATTTTCTTAATTAATAGTTTACTATTTTATCTAGGATTTAAATTTTGATATTTTCTTGTTTAGTTGAAATTAGATTCTATTTTCTAATAGATTCTATTTCCTAGTTAAGTTATGATAGTTGGAATTAGATTTTATTTTCTAATAGATTCTATTTCCTAGTTAAGTTATGATTGTCGGCACTATAAATAAGTGTCTTCAGTTATTTTTATTTCTTAGACTTGGTTGTTATTGGTTTTTTTTATCTTTTAGTAAAAAGATTGTCTCCTCCCTTAATTTCACTTTATTTCTTCCTAAATTTCTTCTATTGTTTCTCCCATTTCCTCTGTCTATATCTCCCTCCCTTTCTGTTAACTTGAGGAACCCCGTTCCTCATCAGAAAGTTTTACACAGGATCTCATATGAGATAATAGAGGAACAGTTCAAGGCAGAAGTGAGCACAATTGGAAGAGTTCATCATTTTAATCTGCTTCGGCACTATGGTTTCTACTTTGAGGAAACCTGAGAGCTTTAGTCTATGAGTATATGAAGAATGGTTCGCTTGACAAGTACTTGTTTCATGAAGATAGGATATTGGGATTTGATAAACTCCATGAGATTGCAGTTGGCAAGGGATTGCTTACTTGCATGAAGAATGCCAGTGGCGAATTGTACATTATGACATAAAACCGAAAAACATTCTCTTGGATGAAAAGTTCTTTCCTAAAGTAGCTGATTTTGGTTTGGCCGAACTCCGCAACAGGGAAAAACACTCGTATAACCATGATAGGAAGAAAGGGAACACCAGGTTATGCTGCACCGGAACTATGGATGTCATTTGTTATAACCTTCAACTGTGATGTTTTCAGCTTTGGAATGCTGCTATTTGAAATCATAGGAAGAAGAAGGAACCTGGATACAGATCTTCCAGAGAGCCACGAGTGGCTCTCAATCTGGGTTTGGAGAAGGTTTGAGAACGGAGAGTTGGAAGCGATAATGCTAGCACTCGGGATTGAAGCATATGTGATGGGGTGAGGGCATAGAGAATGATTAAAAAAGCACTCTGTATCCATGATAGGCCTCGAGCAAGGCCTCTGACGAGTGATGTGGTGAAAATGTTGGAAGGAGTAGAAGAGATTCCTAAACCTTTGTTCCCATTAGGCATGTTTTGGTAGGATCTCCTGACCCTATTCTAGCAGCAGCTGCCTCTGCAACAACGAACAGTGGAAGCACTTTTGATACAGGTTCTTTGATGGTTAAAGGATCTTGTGGCATTTGTGCAAATGCTATCCTGCAAGAACATGAGATCAAAATAACTCCATGAAAGAGAACTTCATTGTTTCAACTATAACAGCTGAACTTATATTCATTCTTCCTAGACTTGAACACTTGTTTGAAATGATATGACTAGGTATTATTGTAGTTTCAAACTATTTTTTGTTTGCCTTCATTTTCATCGAGATAATTATGAAAATAGCCTATGTCATGGGGATGTTTTGGAAAATAGTCAATCCTTAATTTTTTGATTGCTTAGCTAACCGATGGGACAGTGGGATTGACCTTGATAGGTGTTCATGTAATACCCATTGGGCTGTGGAGAAGGCCCAG
This sequence comes from Boswellia sacra, assembly GCA_013180625.2. Classification (NCBI taxonomy): domain Eukaryota; kingdom Viridiplantae; phylum Streptophyta; class Magnoliopsida; order Sapindales; family Burseraceae; genus Boswellia; species Boswellia sacra. The sequence continues at coordinate 309,828 of SNVD02009882.1, forward strand.
CCCAGCCCATATATTTTTTTATAAAAATAAGAGAGTGAATAGGAGGAGAGGGGGAGAATTATGGAAATTTGGGCGAAAATCCGTTTTTACTGTTCACCGTCGGCTTTGACTAGCGATTTCGGTCAATTTTCGGTGAGTCTCGAGTCCCATAATATATCATTTTGAAGCTTGTAATGTCCTCTTTCCATCCATATATGTGTTGTCCTTGGATTCTTCACCGTTTTTGCGGATCGAAGCGTGGAAATCGACGGCTTCCTATGCGTTTTTCGGCCAAAATCCGGTGAGTTATCGGTAAATCTTTACATTAAATTAAAGCTTGTTCTATGCTCTTTCTAACCATACCAGTTTTGTTACATGTTGATATACGAATTTTGCAAATCGGAGAGAAACAAAATTCGATCACTATTCACTCGCCGGCGACGACTTTCCGGCGATATTTCCGGTTATGATTTCCGACCATCAAATAATTCTCATAACATTATTCATCCATAAAAGAGCTTAAATTCAGTGAGTGGATTATGTTTCGAGAATTTTATATTATATTAAAGTGTATTAAATTTATGGTTTTTCATATAATTTAAATTATTAGTTTAATTAATTGAGTTATATTAAATGTTTTAGAATAGATAATAATGATGATTTATGTATTTTGAAAATAAATGTGTATAAATATTAAATTTTAGATAGAAGTGATAGTTATGGGTAGTGCTAATAGATTAGTTTTTGAATATATAGTAAGCGTTATTTTGATAAGTTTGGATACAATAGAAAAATGAATTTTAAGTGAAAGTTATAGAATGAATATATTTTATATGTTAATTGAAAGTAGAAAGTTTTTGTTTATTATTGAGAAATAGACATTTATAATTAAATGAATTTGTATAGAAAAATTGAGGTATTTAATTATTTTCCTTAAATAAATACATATGTTGAAGAAATTGTGTTTTTGATTTATAAAATGATGAGTGATTTTATATTCAGAATAATAGTAAATTAAAAAGAAAAAGAAAAAAAAAGTTTTAGAAATTTGAATTTAATTCTGCAGGGATGATAACGTTAAATTCTTAAACTGCTCAGCAGTAGGGGCTGAATTATAAATTTAGAAACCTGTTACTGAATTTGTAGGGACCTGAATGCAAAATTTTAAAAATTTTAGGATAGTTAAAAAGATTTTAGTTAAATCATGATATTTAAGAATTTGGAAATCTTTGAAATTCTAAATTAAATTTTTTGGGAATTAGTTAAATTTTGAAGTATAATTATGTGAAAGAATGTCATATAGAATGTTATATGTAAACTATGAGATTTTGAGATAAAAATATAAACTATGGTTTATAGTGAGATGAAAAGTATTTTATTTTATAAGTTATAATGATTTCTCTAAAAGGTTATTTTTGTGGATATTTTAGAAAGTTTTAGAGAGAGTAGAAGATTTATTTTTTTTGGACGATTAGAAATATGTTTTAGTATGTATTTAGTTATGTTTAGTTAGCATTTTATAGAATTTCTGAGAATATGTAGCGAATTTAAAAGAATTCAAGTTAGTTTCTTTTGTATTTCTCAAGGGTAAATAGATCCATTTGTTATACTTGTTTTTTATTATTGAGATGTTTCAAAGCTAGTTTTCAAAATGATTGTAGACATAAATTTTAGTTTCAAAATTAGTTTTGAGCAAAGATATAGCACTTTTAAAGAAAGATTCATATTATATATACATGAATTGTTTTTTTATATTATTATAGATGCATATTCTATCATTTTATAGAAAGTGTAAAAGCAGAACAATTATGATCATATTTTTTTTATAGCAATTTGATTCAAGGATTCCTCAAAGTATTTGCAAGTATTCTTTTAAATATTTATTATGGATTTTCAAGGATTCGGATGTTATGGGTTTCAGCTTACATAAGTTTTACAAATTTTGATAAATCTACTTGAGAAGCAATGATTTAGCATATGAATCAAATTTTGAAAAGAAACCAGTTTTAGCAAAAATAAGAAAGTTTAATTATATTATACTAAGCTAGTACCCAGCTCACTTAGACAGTGAGACAACAGATTTCAGATAGAAAGATAGAGGCCTTTGCGCCCCGTTCAGACACACATAGAGGCTTTGGGCCGTGTGATCTGGGCGCTTTAGCCCTTTGGGGGCAGTTCTACGCATGCGTATGACCAGATAGCAGGCCTGTGCGATGTTAGATCTCGCCAGGTATAGATAGCTCTGCCTGTGTGATGTAGATCTCACAAGGTATGAGGAGATTCAGATAGCAGGCCTGTGCGATGTTAGATCTCGCCAGGTACAGATAGCTTTGCCTGCGTGATGTAGATCTCACTGGGTCTGAGAAAATATAGATAGCTCTGCCTGTGCGATGTTAGATCTCGCCAGGCAAGATCAGACAGTTTCAGGGGTACTTGTTTAGTATAATAAAAAAAGAGTTTTAAATACGTTTATATAAGTTAGTTTGAGAAGGAAGCATTATTAGTAAAAGTTTCTTTTGCAAGAAGATTTTAAAGAAATTATGTTTTGTTTATTAAATAACTGAAATGATGATTTTAGCACATCATCATGAGTTTTATTTTATAAGAATGAGAAAATATGCATTCTTTTCACTGCTTTTAAGAGAGTATAGAATCAAGCAATTTTATTTGAAAATGTTTAATTAAAAGTTATTTGTTTTGAAACTTCTATGAGAGATTTGATTAGGCTTGGAACCGGGGCGGGGCGGGTACGGGGCAGCAAGTATCCAGCCCCGCCCCGCTGAAATTTTTTTTGCCCCGCCCCGCCCCATTGCCCCTTTGCGGGGCGGGGCGGGGCGGGGCAAAAAAATTTTCAGCGGATCCATACCCGCCCCGCCCCGCCCCGCCCATATTTAAAATATTACATAACACCCCTATAATCTTTATATTTTTACGATTTCATCCCCTGTAACATTTACATTTTTACAAATAACTCCCTTATCAATTTCTCATCATATCATTTATAACTATGATCATTTTTTAACAACATAAAAATAATAAATCTTTAAACTAAAATTAAAATGGTTGTATATTAATACTTGATTTTATTAATAATAATGTTATATACTCTATTAAAAATATGTTAAAAGTGTATTGTTGCTTGTAAATTAGTTAATTGATAAATTTTAAAATAATTGATAATATAATTAAATAATTTTTTAATGGCATGTTGATTTAATTTCAATCTAATAATAGTAATAATATGATTGGTGTATGCTAATTAATTAATATTATAAATATTCATGAAACATTAATAATTTAATTAATCAATTAAAATTAATATAAATCATATATTTAAAGTTATAAGATTATTTTTATCATATTTCTATTTACATATTTAGAAAGTAATATATTGATTATATTAAAGATATACATTTCTAAAATAATCCTGGTAGTATTACAATAATTTAATTAGTACTTAGTAATCTATATTAAGATTGTAGATGTTATACAAATTTAATTACTATATAAAAATATTTAATTACTATTTGATTTTATTAGCAATAATGTTACATACTTTATTAAAAATAATGTTAAAAGTGTATTATTCTTGTAAACTAGTTAATTAATATTTTTTCAAATAGTTGATAATACAATTAAATAATTTTTCAATAGTATGTTGATTTAATTTTAATATAATAATAGTAATAATATGATTGGTATATACTAATTAATTAACATTATATATATTTATGAAACATTGATAATTTAATTAATTAATTTAAATTACCAATTTACGATAAATAATATATTTAAGGTTATAAGATTATTTTTATCATATTTCTATTTACATATTTAGAAAGTAATATATTGATTATATTAAAGATATACATTTTTAAAATAATCTTGTTAATATTGCAATAATTTAATTAATACTTAGTAATCTATATCAAGATTGTATATATTATACAAATTTAATTACTATAAAATACAAATATTTAATTACCATTAATTGCCATTTGATTATATTAGTAATAATGTTACATACTTTATTAAAAATAATGTTCAAAGTGTATTATTACTTGTAAACTAGTTAATTGATAATTTTTTAAATAGTTGATAATACAACTAAATAATTTTTTAATAGCATGTTGATTTAGTTTCAATCTAATAATAGTAATAATATGATTGGCATATATCAATTAATTAACATTATGTATTTATAAAACATTCCTAATTTACTTAATTAATTTAAATTATAAAAAATCATATGTTTAAGGTTTTAAGATTATTTTTATCATATTTCTATTTACATATTTAGAAAATAATATATTGATTATATTAAAGATATATATTTTAAAAATAATCTTGTTAATATTACAATAATTTAATTAGGACTTAATAATCTATATTAAGATTGTATATATTATACAAATTCAATTATTATAAAATACAAATATTTTATTTTGTCATTATAACATGACTAAATTGATGTTAATATATTAAAAGATGTTAATTATTAATTAAAATGTAATTTTTATTAAAGTATTTGCATTGGTTGTAAAATTATTAAGAATTTATATATAAAAAAAGTTTAACAAATATAACCTAAAAAATTACATCACAGTCCTAAAATTTTAAAATTTTAGAAACACACCCTTGAACCTTGCGGGGCGGGGCGGGTCTACGGGTCCAAGCGTTGGACCCGGACCCGGACCCGCCCCGGCCGGGGCAAAAAAATTTTGCCCCAGACCCGCCCCTATGAGGCTTCGGGGCGGGTCCAGACCCGCCCCATTGGACCGGGTCCGACCGGGGCCCCGGACCCAATGGGGCAAATGCCCAAGCCTAGATTTGATGATATTTTGACAAGTACGATAGATTTTTCTTAAGTATAAATATGATATGAGTTTCTAGTTAGAAATGTATTATATGATTTTATTATGAGATAATCATAGTCATGCAATTTATGATTTGTTTAGAAAATAAATTTAACAAGTGATTGAGTATATAATGAGACGAATGTTATTTACAAGTTCTATGTTATTTTAGTTCTTTTGGCATCTATTTATACATTTTTTTTAGAAAAGAAAGAGATATAGTAATATATTTTGCAGTGTATACGAGATTAAATAAGGGTGGTTCAAAGTAAAGGTACGTAACTGATTTGCTTATATAGTTTAAGAATATTAAATTATTTAGGTAAGTAAGTTGAATAATTATATAAAGTATTTCCTTCATAGAGGGTTAATAAATTTTTATAGTTGTATTATAAGAATGATGTTTATAAAGAAAGTTGAGAAGAAATAGTCGTTTGTACGTTATTTTGGAAAGAAGAGTATACTGGTTCCATTTTTAAAAGAAATTATACATTTTATTTTGTTTTAAGAAAAAAAAAGATTTTATAACACAAAGTTTTATTCAAGAAATGAGTTGTAGGAGATAAAGAAAGTAATATTTAATATAATAAGTTGTCCACTCACTGAGTTTTTGGCTCACTCTTTTCTTATCCTTTTTCCCAACCAGGTGCTACAGGTTTGGTGCTAAGCTTTCTCTGATGCTAGGGAAGGCCACACGATGTATAATAATTTTTTCATGCATTGAAAGTATTTCATTTTTTTATGTATTGTATAAGCTTTTAAATATTAAGTATATTGAATATGACTTATTTATCTTTTAGTATGTTGTGGTTGATAAGGACGAAAGTCTCAAAAGAAGTTGGGATGAGGAATAGTTTAGAAGTGTATAAATGGGTGTTTTTGCAGGAGGTTTTACTTCAAATTACAGGGGAAACTCTGCCGGTTTTTCATTAAAATTTTCGGAGCATTTTTTTAGTATTTTACATAAAAGACCTGAACTAGAAGTAATTTTTTTATGAATAGTTTTATCAAAGGGGCAGAGCAAAAAGTGTAGGAAAATAGTTAATTAAGGATCGTTCTCTTAGTGAACAGTTTTAGGTATGATTTGCCCGTGTAGTTAAGGGCGGGTCGTGTCAATTCATTCGTCAGTCGTGACATTCTATCAACTGTTACTGCTCACGCTAGTCAACTCAACTCAACTAGTCAATAGATAAAAAGACATTAAACTTGTTAAACATTAAAACAACCCTTCTATTTTGGTTATATTTTTTGTTATTTCTGTTTTATAGGGAAGCCATTTTTATACACAATGAACATTATATCGAAGTGATTTGCCCCCTCATTATTAGTTGGATTTAGACTTTGGAAATATATATACTATCTTTTGAAGTTGTTATCAACCGTTGGAAGGCAGATTCCATCAATTTGCTTTCTTGTTTATGTTTAACGATGAATTCAATGAGCTTGTAAATATGCTTGAGCAAATCCAGGAAGGATAAGGAAGCAAGAGACTATGAAGAATCTGCTGATTTACCGTAGCAGATTGTAGCAGATTCTAATTTATTTGTCTATTCTTGGCCGGCCTTTTTTTCAATCACATAGTGAATCCCACACAGCTTTGAATGTATTCATGGAGCAAATATAAGGGAAGATTACATAAGAATAGGAATCACTAGTCCCAGCATGCAGTGACTGCGTAACTCTATTCTGAAACAGGATGCAAAGTTCTTTCTTTCATGAATAACAGGTTGTTCTCTATTTCCTGACAAGTTCTGCCATCTGGCATCCCCTTCTGGTTCATTACCTGTTTCTCTTGTACTGCATCTCCTGCTCAATGTCAAACCAGTGGAGTATCAAATGAGGGTACAGGTCACAGTGTCATAACTGCTAGAAGGGCTATTCTCATAGCAGCTTTAGGTAACCTTTTCGTTTTTTTGTGTTACAATTTATTCACTTAGAACAAGATATTGAATTTTAAGTTTAAATAGAGCTTAAAACACAACCACAATGATAATTTAATCAGTAAATGATACGAAAGCTTGTTAAACTGAATTTCAATTACCTTTTGTATTTTTCCATTTTTCCTTCTAATTTTGCCATCTCAGATAAATAACTAAATGTGAGATCTAGGTTTGTTCTTACGATTTGGGCTAAAACTGTATCTTCAAATCCTAATCCGAAGTAACACTTGTGTTTTGTGCCTTGGTTTGTTTATGTTATTGATAGTATTCTCACAAGAGCGTGAATAGTCATTGACTTGTGACTGTTTTCTTACATGTTGCAGGGATCATTGTTATAAAGATTATGATCGTACTGGCAATTTGGCTGAAGAAGTACTGAATGCAAAGAAGCGCTGTTTCTCCAGATATTCGCACCGTCAATGGATAAATTCCTGAATGATATAGAAAGGGAAAAACCTATCAGGTTCACTTCTCTGCAGCTCAAGAGTGCAACTAATAATTTGACCAACTTGCTGGGCAAAGGAGGATTTGGAGCTGTATATAAAGGGATATTCGATAATGGAACCACTGTGGCAGAGAAGGTTTTAACTAGGGCCTCAAAAAAGATAATAGAGGAACAGTTCAAGGCAGAAGTGAGCACAATCGGCTATATGGTTTCTGCTTTGACAGAAACCTGAAACCCTTAGTTTATGAGTACATGAAGAATGGCTCACTTGACAAGTACTTGTTTCATGAAAACAGGATCTCGGGATTTGATAACTCCATAAGATTGCTGTGGGAACAGCCAAAGGGATTGCTTACTTGCATGAAGAATGCCAGCAGCGAATTGTACATCATGACAGGAGGAAGGGGAACACAAGGTTATATTGCACCGGAGCTTTGGATGCCATATCCTACAACCTTCAAGTGTGATGTTTACAGCTTTGGAATACTACTGTTTGAAATCATAGGCAGGAGAAGGTGGACGACGAACTTCCAGAAAGCCAACCTTGGCTTGCAAACTGGGTATGGAGAACGTTTGAGAATGGAGAGATAGAAGAGACAATGTTAGCACTTGGGATTGAAGGGTGTGATAGGGAGAGGGCAGAGAGAATGATCAAAGTTGCTCTCTGGTGTTTTCAGGATAGGCCTGAGTCAAGACCCATGATGAGTGTTGTGGTGAAAATGTTGGAAGGAGCAGTAGAGATTCCTACACCTTTGGACCCATTTAGGCACATTTTTCCAGAATCTCCTGACCCATTTCTACATGCGGTTGCCTGTAAAATAATGAACTGCGGAAGCACTTCTGAAACGGGTTCTACAATGGATACAGGATCTTCCTGCACAAGTGCAACCCCCATCATGAGAAAATATGATATTGGAATTGCCTCCTCCACCTTAGTAGGATAAACAATCCACCTCTATAACTCTTCATCCCATCATCTCTACAATCTTCTTGATCTTGCACTGCAAAAATTACCTTCTAATGATTAAAAGAAAAAAAAAAATAACACAAAGAATGGAGTTCCTCTTGGTCAGAACGAAATTGAGATCGATATAAATTCTATATGAATAATCTCGACCATAGCGTATCTGTCCAAAATTTTCAACTCAGGTTCATCAAAATTGATCTAGTAAACTTCTATCCAATGTTCAATTTTGTTATCTCAGAAATAAATAAATTGAGTTGTTCATTTGAAGTCTTCAATTTGGGTAAATACCATCCCCCACGCATGGCAACTCCCACGAAAAAGTTCAAATACTAGAAGTCTCGCTCCATATCATTTTCTTGTTTCCTTCAAATTTTGCTGTTAAATGACTATTTTCTTCAATCCCTCGTTGGATTTAAGGCGGTTGAACTGTAACTATGCTTGGGAATTCCAGAGAGGATACGGAAGTCAGGTCCCAGTTTCACTTTCCTATCATGAATTTGCCAATTTATTATTGCACTACATAGTTTTGATCTGTTTGTCTATTTTTCTTGGCCGGCATTGACATTGTTATATATTTTATCACTTGGCAAACTGTACACGGAATTCTAAGCATATTCATGGTACATTATATAAACAGGAGCCAATATTGGTCACAAATGAATGACTTCTGAGCTCTGTGCACTGAAACATGATGTGAATTTGTTGTACTCTAATTCCTGGCAAGTTTCTTGCCTGTGTGCATTATATAAGGTACATAAGTTGCTTCCAGCTCTGCTGTATCTATCTTCTGCTAAAATGTCAAGTTCTGGGATATCAGGTGAGGGCGCAGGAATTGATTCATCAGCAAAAACAGTTCTTATAGTAGCAATCATAGGTAAGATTTTCGTTTAATTTGCCTTAAAACTTATTGATTTAGAGGAAGAGAATGAAATTTAACTCTAAATGAAGGTCTGAAGTATAGGGATATATGTTTAAAAGGGTAATAGAATCTTAGAATAACATGAACAATCTTTGTCCTGGCTATTGAGCCAAAACTACATCTTCAAATCCTGTAATCCAAACAATAAAATAGGATTTTGTTCCTTGGTTTGGTTATACATTGCTAATATTCTTACAAGAGTGTGAAAAGTTCCAGATTTGTCTTGTTTTCTCATGTTTTGCAGTAATTATCGTTATAAAGATCATTTTCTTAATGGTAATATTACTAAGAAGAGCACGAAAAGATAGAAGCACTGTTCCTACAGACGCCCGATTTCTAACAGTGACCATGGATAAATTCCTGAATGATATGGAAAGGGAAAGGCCTATCAGGTTTACTTCCCAGCAGCTCAGGATTGCAACTGATAATTTCACCAACTTGCTGGGTTCAGGAGGATTTGGAGCTGTGTATAAAGGGATATTCAGTAATGGAACCATTGTGGCAGTGAAAGTTTTACATGGGAACTCAGATAGGATAATAGAGGAACAGTTCAAGGCAGAAGTGAGCACAATTGGAAGAGTTCATCACTTTAATCTGCTCAGGCTCTATGGTTTCTGCTTTGAGAGGAACCTGAGAGCCTTAGTATATGAGTACATGCGAAATGGCTCGCTTGACAAGTACTTATTTTGCGAAAACAACATCTTAGGATTTGATGAACTCCATGAGATTGCAGTTGGAACAGCCGCAGGGATTGCTTATTTGCATGAAGAATGCCAGCAGCGAATTGTACATTATGACATTAAACCGGAAAACATTCTCTTGGATGCAAATTTCTTTCCAAAAGTAGCTGATTTCGGTCTGGCCAAGCTCTGCAACAGGGAAAACACTCACATAACAATGACAGGAAGGAGGGGAACACCAGGATATGCTGCACCTGAGCTGTGGATGCCATATCCTATAACCTTCAAGTGTGATGTTTACAGCTTTGGAATGCTGCTACTTGAAATCGTTGGCAGGAGAAGGAATGTCGACAAAAGGTTTCCCGAGAGCCAAGAGTGGCTTCCAAGGTGGGTGTGGCGAAAGTTTGAGAATGGAGAGTTGGAAGAGACAATGATAGCACTTGGGATTGGGGAGAGTGATAGAGAGAGGGCAAAGAGGATGGTGAAAGTAGCTCTCTGGTGTGTTCAGGATAGGCCTGAGGCAAGGCCTGTGATGAGTAATGTGGTGAAAATGCTGGAAGGTGCAGTGCAGATTACTACACCTATGGACCCATTTAGACACATTTTGGTGGGATCTCCAGGCCCTGATCATCTTCTTGCTGCTGCAGGCCCTGCATTGGAGAATATTGGAAGCAGTTTTGAGCTAGGTTCTTCTGTAACTTCAGGATCTTCCCTCGTACGTGCAACTCCTATAATGAGAAAATACGAGATTGAAATGGGCTCCTCCTCCTGAATAGGCTGTTCATCATCAACTTCCCCAAAGGTTTCCATCATTTCTAAATATTTCCTTAGGAAAAAAAAAAAAAAAAACCCTCCCCGAAAGCTCTCCTTCATATGTAAGTATTTTCTTGGAAAAAAAATTCTGAAGAAAATAAGTCAACTATATATGAATAATCTCCATGAACATATCTATTTGAAGTGATCAGGTTGATTTATGCTTTCTCCAATTTAGATGAATCAATAAAAAATATATTATACTTTTTAGAAGTCTTTTTTTTTTACACATAAGTTTTTTAATTATAAATTTTTTTTAAAGATTTTAGTCTAAGAAGGAAGAAAATTATATTAAGGATAAATCTTACAAATCTATTTTGATGTTTGTCAAAAAATCCCCCCAAACACCAATAGCTTTAAAAAATCTCACGAATTTCCTCTGTCGTTAAAATTGTTTATTATACTTTGATACATTTTGTTACATATGACAAATTTTATGAGGCTACCTTTTGTTTAAAACAAAAAAAAAAAAAACCTCAAGATCTCCTTTTTCATCAATATCTTGAACTAAATTTTGATATATTTCACTAAATTTTGATTTAATTAATTGACCATTTTACTATTTTAGCATTATGTTTTTGTGAAATTTACCGATGATTGATGATGTTTATGAAGATTTCAAAATCGCCATTAATTGCATGAAATTTTGACAAACTTTAGGAGAGGTTTGGGGGATGAATAAAGTGTTGGGCTATTTTAATCCAATCATCATGCTCATACTAGGTCTTGGACATTCGGTGTTTAAAATATATTAATTTGCAAGTGTATAAAAGAAATATATAGATTCTACAAATTATACTAAACGTTGTACACAATAACAATGAAAAATAGAGTTTCTTATGAATACAAAGGCATTGCGCTTTGTTCACAACAATTTGATAAATCAATAGCCCAAGATTGATGCTCATGCCAAAATAAAACGGAAATTTTGCTCGCTCACATCAAATAGTTGATTTGCGCAAGGTTGGAAACCAGTTGTGTTGGGCAATTTCATGTAGCCACTAGCTGTACTTCTTTTATCAACTTTTACCTTCCAATTCTGCCATTTGTAGGCCAGGTACAGGACGCACCTGTCAGTTTAAACGCAACTTCATCATGATTAGCCCGCTCACTCACTACGAGTGTGGTCCTGACAACCAATATACTCATTGATCAATTTCGGATAAATTTGAACTAGGTGTTCTCTCTACAATACACCTTCCAATTGCTAGGCTGATTTGGATCATTAATTGATGGAAAAATATTTATATAGACGTCCCTGACAATTTGACCTCTCTAGTTGAAGCAGACATTCGACTATGCCTAACCAAAGCTCTGCATGTAACATATCCCTTAATCCAACATTGTTAAAGTCGTCCACTTCCTCTCTAGTTTCAACGTAAAGTCTTCTTTTCGATAGAAATTGAATAAAAAATTTAAACTTTGTCTATGTGAAATGGGTGAAGGCATTTTTGCCTTTCACCCAATCCCACATCGGTGGGAAACAAAATCTAAGTGGGGAGGCTAGGCTATATAATAAAGCCTCCTCCTCCCGTTACACTTGTACCAAGCTTATGTATTAAGCTTTTCTCTTCTTTCTCCCTTGTAATCTCCTCCATTCTAATTGTGAGAGAGATTGTAATATTTTTCTTCATAGTAAAATATTTTCGGTCTTGTCCCGTGGAGGTTTCCCTCAAATTGAGGGTTTTACCACGTTAAATATTTGTGTCTTTATTTTCTTTAATTGCCTTTAATTTATTTACTGTGGTAAGGCTGAGCCGCCCAAGTTGTCTATTTTATTTATTGTGGAGGGCAGTGCCACCCAAATTGTTATTTCTAACATAACAATTTGTTTCTTGTCTTTTATTTGAGCTGCGGTAGGAGTGTTCAATCTCCTAACAGTGGTATCAGAGCAAGGTTGCGAAGGCAGAGCCAAGGGTTAGGACAGTGAGTGGTTACTTGTATGGTTATATACATGTCTAGGAAAACTTTGTCAAAAAGACGATAAGAGTCTAAGGAGACTGGATTTTAAGTGGGACCGCTTGTGACCCCTCCAGTGTTTCCTAGAAGCTTTCCTAGTGTATATTAAATCGTACCGACACTTACTACTATTCTTGGTTACTGTTTAGCAGTGGTGTACGTATACGGATACTATTACTGTTCACGTATACGATACTATTCAAGGGTATTGTTCATATATACAGTACTGTTCACTGCAAGACAAATGGCAGCCAAATTCAAGATAGAGAAGTTCGATGGAAACAACTTTGGGCTATGGAAAATTAAAATAAAGGCTATCTTGAGAAAAGAAAATTGCCTTGAAGCAATTGATGGAAGACCGAAAAATATGCAAGATGAAAATAAATGGGAGAAGATAGATGGTGATGCGATGGCAAGTCTACATCTAGCAGTTGCAGATGAAGTGCTGTCAAGTATTCAAGAATTAAACTCTGCAAAGGAGATTTGGGATACTTTGACAAGCTTGTATGAAGCCAAATCTCTACACAACAAAATTTTCTTGAAAAGGAAGCTGTACACTCTTCGTATGTCAAAAACCACTCCGGTGACTGAACATATCAACATTTTGAAGACGTTATTCTCTCAGCTCTTAACCATGGAGCATAACATAGAAGAGAAGGAACGTGCTGAGCTTCTACTTCAGAGTCTACCTGATGCATATGATAATCTCATCCTCAACTTAGCAAATGGTTCAATGAAGTCATCTCTAGTCTTTAATGATGTTGTGGCTGCTGTCTTAGAAGAAGAAAGCAGACGTAAAAACAAGGAAGACAGAATAATGACTTCTCAACATGCAGAGGCTTTATCCGCCAACAGAGGGAGATCAAGGGAACGTGGTTCCAGTGGGAGTCACAATCAGAACAGGGGAAAGTCTAAAGGAAGGAAGTTTATTAAATGCTACCATTGTGGAAAGCAAGGGCACGTGAAAAACGAGTGTTGGCATCTTAAGAAGAATGGAGAGGGAAACAGCAAAGGAAAAGAATCTGAGTCGTCAGGATCTCAGGGTTGTGTAGCAAGTACTTCAGGGAATGGCGAAATCTTGTGCAGCGAGGCAACAACAGTTGTGGAAGGCAGAAAAAGGTTTGCTGATATATGGTTAATTGATTCAGCAGCAACATGGCATATGACTTCTAGAAGAGATTGGTTCTATCAATATAAACCTATCTCAGAAGGGTCTGTGTACATGGGTGATGATCATGCCTTAAAAATCGCTGGTATTGGAACCATCAAAGTAAAAATGTTTGATAGTACGATTCGCACTATCCAAGATGTACGACATGTGACTGGCTTGAAGAAAAATTTGCTATCGATGAGACAGTTGGATGACCTGGGATGTGAGTTTCATACAAAAAATGAGATCATGAAGGTTGTCAGAGGCGCACTTGTGGTGATGAAGGCAGAAAGGATTACTGCTAACCTATACATGCTCCATGGAGAAACGGTTCAGGAGGCAGAAACAGCAGTTGCTAGTTCTGGAGAAAAATTGTCTATGATATGGCATCAAAGACTTGGCCATATGTCCGAAAAGGGTTTGAAGATTCTCTCTAATCGAAAACTACTTCCTGGAATCAAAACTGTAAGTTTACCATTCTGTGAGCATTGTGTTATTAGCAAGCAGAGTAGACTGAGTTTTAGCAGATCTATTGCTAGGAGTAAAAACATTCTAGACTTGATTCATTCTGATGTTTGGGAATCACCGGTTACGTCTCTAGGAGGAGCAAACTACTTTGTATTGTTTGTGGATGATTATTCTAGGAGATGTTGGGTATATGTCATCAAGAAAAAGTCAGATGTATTTCCTGTATTCAAAGCCTTCAAAGCACAGGTGGAACTTGAATCCGGAAAAAGGATCAAGTGTTTGAGGACAGATAATGGGAGAGAATTCTGCAACAAGGAGTTTGACACATTTTGTAGTAAAGAAGGTGTGAAACGGCAGAAGACAGTTGCTTACACACCACAACAAAATGGAGTGGCAGAGCGGACGAATAGAACTCTCGCAGAAAAAATGAGAGTATTACTAAGGACTGCGGGTCTACCCAAGACATTTTGGGCAGAAGCAGCCACTACAGCCTGTTACTTGATAAATAGGTCTCCATCAACAGCAATTGAGATGAAGACACCTATGGAGATGTGGACCGCTAAGCCAACTGATTATTCCTCCCTTCATATTTTCGGATGTCCTGCTTATGTGATGTATCATGACCAAGAAAGAATGAAGCTGGATCCAAAATCCAGGAAATGTATCTTCTTGGGATATGCTGATGGAGTAAAGGGGTATTACTTATGGGATCCTACTGCCCATAAGATTGTCATCAGTAAGGATGTTGTCTTTATAGAAGACATGTTTAAATGTGAAGAAAGTGATAGCACGAAGAAAAATGTTGAGACTGTATCAATACAGGAAGAAATAGTTTCTTCTGAAGCAATACCAGAACACGATGATCAAGAACCAGTTGAGTCTGAAGCACCTGAAGTCCGTCGATCAACTCGAGAAAGAAGGGAACCTTCTTGGCACTCAGAATATGTGATGGCGAGCAATGTTGCATACTGTCTCCTAACAGAAGATGGGGAGCCTTCCACCTTTCAGGAGGCTATAAAAAGTTTTGATGCATCTCTATGGATGACAGCAATGCATGAAGAGATGGAAGCTTTAGACAAAAACAAGACATGGGATCTTGTGCCACTACCACATGGAAGAAAAGCCATCGGAAACAAATGGGTCTACAAGATCAAACGTGATGGGAATGATCAAGTGGAGCGATATCATGCTAGACTGGTGGTCAAAGGATATGCTCAGAAAGAAGGAGTTGATTTCAATGAGATATTCTCTCATGTGGTAAGACTTACAACAATTCGAGCAGTCTTGGCTATGTGTGCTACTTTTGACTTACACTTGGAGCAGTTAGATGTAAAAACTGCATTTCTTCATGGAGAACTTGAAGAAGAAATTTATATGCTCCAACCGGAAGGTTTTGTTAAAGAAGGAAAAGAAAACTTGGTTTGCAGGTTGACCAAATCTCTGTACGGCTTAAAATAGGCGCCGAGGTGTTGGTACAAGAGATTTGATTCATTCATCATCAGCCTTGGGTACAACAGACTTAGTTCAGATCATTGTACTTATTACAAGAGGTTTGAGGAAGACTTTATCATTTTGCTATTGTACGTGGACGATATGTTGGTAACAGGCACTAACAAAGATCAGATCCAAGAATTAAAGGCATAATTGGCTAGGGGATTTGAAATGAAGGATTTAGGACCGGCAAACAAGATTCTAGGGATGCAAATTCACCGAGACAGAAAAAACAGGAAGATTTGGCTATCTCAAAAGAACTACTTGAAGAAAATCTTGCGTCGCTTCAACATGCAAGATTGTAAGCCAATTTCTACCCCATTTCCTGTTAATCATAAATTATCCTCAAGTATGAGTCCTAGCAATGAAGCAGAGAGGATGGAAATGTCTCGAGTACCGTATGCATCAGCAGTAGGGAGCCTAATGTATGCTATGATTTGTACAAGACCAGACATTGCACAAGTAGTGGGAGCGGTCAGTAGATTCATGGCTAATCCGGGAAGAGAGCATTGGAATTCTGTTAAGAGGATCCTTAGATACATCAAAGGAACCTCTGATACTGCACTATGCTATGGAGGATCAGAGTTCATTGTCAGGGGCTATGTTGATTCAGATTTTGCTGGAGATATTGACAAAAGGAAGTCCACTACAGGCTATGTGTTTACACTTGCAGGAGGTGCTGTGAGCTGGGTATCCAAACTTCAAACTGTTGTGGCTCTATCTACAACAGAAGCAGAGTATATGGCAGCTACACAAGCTTGCAAGGAAGCTATTTGGATCAAAAGGTTATTGGAGGAACTCGGGCACAAACAAGATAAGATTTCTTTATTTTGTGACAGTCAGAGTGCCTTGCATATTGCAAGGAATCCAGCCTTTCATTCAAGAACGAAGCACATAGGAGTTCAATATCATTATGTACGAGAAGTAGTGGAAGATGGAATAGTGGATATGCAGAAAATCCACACGAAGGACAACATAGCAGATGCATTAACCAAACCAATCAATGCTGACAAGTTCATCTGGTGTAGAACGTCTTGTGGCCTGTTAGAGACGTGAGCAGCATGTATAGAGACAAGACTGAAAGGAAAAATGCCTTCAAGTGGGAGAATGTGAAGTGGGTGAAGGCATTTTTGCCTTTCACCCAATCCCACATCGGTGGGAAACAAAATCTAAGTGGGGAGGCTAGGCTATATAATAAAGCCTCCTCCTCCCCTTACACTTGTACCAAGCTTATGTATTAAGCTTTTCTCTTCTTCCTCCCTTGTAATCTCCTCCATTCTAATTGTGAGAGAGATTGTAATATTTTTCTTCATAGTAAAATATTTTCGGTCTTGTCCCGTGGAGGTTTCCCTCAAATTGAGGGTTTTACCACGTTAAATATTTGTGTCTTTATTTTCTTTAATTGCCTTTAATTTATTTACTGTGGTAAGGCTGAGCCGCCCAAGTTGTCTATTTTATTTATTGTGGAGGGCAGTGCCACCCAAATTGTTATTTCTAACATAACAATTTGTTTCTTGTCTTTTATTTGAGCTGCGGTAGGAGTGTTCGATCTCCTAACAGTCTATTCCAAAAGGATTTAGTTAGGGGGTTCTTCATGCGCATCAACTTCCGACATGCACCACTCATGACAAACATCATTAGTTCCTTCCCACAATGTAGTCGTGGCTTTCGATCCATCTGTCTATAGCAATGCACACTAAAATTGATCTCTCGACCAAAACTCGCAATCAAAGAAGATAGATCTATTTCTATCTTTGGAGAAGAGATATTTATGGTTTTGTCACTTGAGGAGCCCATTCAGAGTAATGAAGATAGAAAATTTATAATTCCAACGATGGCTGGTCTTTCTATAAGTATGCAAAAAGGTGCAAGTATTATCCCTGTTTTTAGGGCAAGTTATTGGATTGATGAATCACTCCATTATGCTGTAATTACTTCAATCCACCCTTTAGGTTCGTTGCACCTTATTTTAGATTCACTTATGATTACGTGCCAAGTGCTCTTTTGGGTGACTATACCAGTTGCTTGGCTCCTTAAATATGTCTTGAAAAGATCATCAATCGATCAACAACATTTAATTAACATTAAATTTCACCCCTAAACCATAAAGTATGCATTACTTTAGAAAAATACCACTAATTTTAGGAAAAGCAAACCAACAATTAACAAATAACTCAATTATTTAGGAGAATTAACCAAGAAAAAGAAGAAGAATTGTTTGGAGACCAGATTCAGCTTACATAATAATTAGGGATGGCAAAACCCGAGGTCAATGGTCCCCGGTTCTGGCCCTGGCATTCAATTTTTGAATCCAGCCCCGGAAAATTCCTCAGAATTTTTTTCTCGGGGCCGGGGCCGGGTTTTCCAGTAACCCGAGATTAAAACCCAGGTTGTACAATTTTTTAAAATTCTGAAACTTTCTAATTTACTATATATATCGTGGTAATCATAAGTTTACATAGAGAGGGCTGTGGCCCACTGGTAGTGCGCTGTTTGAATATGGAGTAGGACGCGGGTTCAAGCTTGCTGGAGCAATTTTTCATTTAATTTTTCAAACTATGGCATGGGCTGAGCTTAATATAATATGTATCTTGAGACTCCAAAGTTTATGCAAAAAGGAGTTGTAGCCTAGTGGTTGGTAGTGTGTGTTTTGTTGTTTAAATATGCTAAAGGGTACGGGTTCAAGCTGTGGCTTGAGTGAATTCTTCATTTATTTTTCACATTATGGCATTAGCTGGGCTTTGGGTTGTTGGGCTGGGCTTTGCGCGTAGTGTTGGTTTAAAAAATTAGAAAATGGGCTTAGTTTTACATAAGGGGTTACAAGTAAGTATTACAACTTAAAGGATGTGAATTTTATTTGACATAATTTCAAATTTTCAATTGCATCCCGTAGATTTAATTCCGCGTCCCCGGCTCCCCTACCACGGCCCCCCCACCACGGCCCTGGTCTCCCCAGCCTCGGCCAAATTCCTTGGTTTTTCGGGTTATTACTCGACCCCGGACATCCGGATTTTTCAGATCCCCGGCCCCGGCCGGGTCAAATTGCCATCCCTAATAATAATGATGTAGTGACAACGAGACCAATCACAAGTATGTCCACGGATAGGATTAGATACTGCATCGGCATTAGGCTTGTGTTGTAATTGGTTTTGGAGCCTGCAATTGGAAAAAAAATAATAACAAAAATATTAGAAATCAAAAGTGAAATAGAGATTTTCAAGTAAAACTGATTTTAACTGTCAATGGTTATCATGGTAGATGACGATTAACAAAATGAATACCCGTTTTGGCTTCTACTAACTACTTCTTGTAATCACAATGATGGAGAGATTGGATTAACCTTTAATCAATTTAAGAAAACCCTAATAAATTAAACATAATCAAGTGGTAAAGAACCCCACTTAAAAAAAAACATAATCAATTGAAAAAGAACCACGGACAAAGAGAGATCCAAACAATTTACCAATTAACCTAATAAAGTTTGTTTGCAAAAAGGAAAGAGAGTGACCTACAAATATCCCATCTCTAAAAATCTCAAGCCTTGCAAAGAGGTTAATTACTTGACTGACTCTTGTGTTGAACAAATGTATCTCGTTTTTCATGTTCTTGAAAATGGAGTGAACTATCTTTCCGAGTCGGAAACAAGATGTTTCATCCTAGCAAGGGGATAAACGGAGCTCAACTATGTTATTTGAGAAATTGGATATTGGTTGAGTGTGACTAAGTACTCAACTTACACTAGGATATTGGAAGTGAACAAACAATTTATGACACATTTTGTCGACGACAATAATTAATACTTGCAACTATCTCGTGTCTTTTTCTTTTAATTGGATTGATTCAAACAAAATTTCGCATTATATATATATATATATATATATATGACATTTGTTTTGCATGTCATGGTGCTTACTATTGTAGTTTTATGAGTAAAATATTATCAAAAGAATACTGATAGTAAATTTGTTGGACATGTTTTATGACTTTTGTAGTGTGTGGGGGGGTGTGGAGGGTGGAGGCGATGCTCAGGGTTTGGGGGTGGTTGGTTGGGAGAAGGGTGAAGTAACCCTAACTCTTGTGAAGGAGGATATTTCTAAAGTAGTGAAACTTCTTTTAAGCAATGAAGGGTAAACCCTTGTAATGTAACTCATAAGTTTATTTACTAAAATGTTTGTAGCATAATTAGTATGAATAGCTATAATTCAATTGTAAATCATTGGGTGGAGTTAGGCATGCTAATCTATGCGAGTGTTTTATAATATTTTCATAATCCTTAATGTCTTTGTAATACGAATCGCTTAATAATAGGTTTGAAGAAGGATAATGTTGCATTGTTAATGATCTTGTGTTACTGTGATGATATGTAAAGAATATATTAGGAATATATCATTACGTTCGATGGATTAGGACTTGTTTCTGCAACAAATATTTGAAATGTTCAAGGATTTTGTGTGTAAGACTTAGCACTTGAAAGGTATGGTTTCTGTAAAGTCTTCCATTGATAATTACTATCATTTGAAACTTTGAGAGCAAAGAGTGTTCAACCTTATATGACTTTTATAAAATGACGAATGCAAAATTTATTTGGTATAACATGGAAATCATGAGTGCATGTTCTAATTTGTTAGAACTATTCTTGATAGTGACTGGAATGGTAATATGTAAAGTGTTGAGTAGATGGATAGATATAATAAAATAATAATATTCTATTGTATTGTGGTTATCAGGTGATTAATGGTTTTTCGTACACTACAAAAAAAAGGGGTTTTTTACTGCACCCATTTACCGCGGGCCAAAAGAAATGCGGTAAAAATTGGAATTTTATGGCGGGCCAAGAGGCCCGCAGTAAAGCTTTCGAACTTTACGGTGGTCCACTGACCTGCAGTAAAATTTTTGGGCTTTACGGCGGTTTTTGGCCCGCAGTAAAGTTCTGCTATATAAATCAATTTTCTAATTCCCCCCTTTCATGCTCCCGCCTCTCAAATCCCTAATTCTGCGAAATTTTAGTCTAAAATCCCGCCCTTCATCATCTCCTCAATCGCGCCTTTCATCGTCCCTTTCATTATTTTTGTCTGTCTCGCCACTGACAAGAGCACCAAAGCTTTCAGTTTCAGTTTCAGCTTCGGCTTCGGCTTCTACATCAACCAAACCCGAAGCCTCCATCGCCCCTTCATCGTGCCCTTCGTCGTGCCCTTCATCGCGCCTTCATCAAAATTTTTGAACACCGTATGAATTCCACCGTAAGTTCATTGGCTTGAACAGGCAGCTTCGACTCCCAACCAATGCTCAAAAACTCTGTCCATTGACTTCAATTGGTGCGACCAGGGTGCCAATACTGGCGTCAAAAACCACGTATTTTGTATACAAAATTCCATTTAAATAACTCAATTTGAGGAAAAAAAAAGACTAAAATTTGATTTTGCTATAAGAAGCATGTGGGCCGTCCTGGTCTTTTAGTACAACTGGGGTGCTAGAAGGGCTGCAAGCATCCTGGAGATTCTTTTGATCTCTTGGAGAAGATCCTATCTAAGAGAATGGCGGGGCAATACAGGGACGTGAAGTGAAGAGGAAGGCGGGATTGAGAAGTATCTTTGGGAGAGAAATTTTGTTTTGATTGTAGTGGTGATATTTCCGATGGTGAGTCATGGTGGCGATGGAAGTGGTGTGAATGAGGCATGGTTGATAAATGGGTGGCAGATAAGGTGTTCGATAAAATTTCCAAAACAAAAATTAAAAACAAATTATTCAGATAATCTCTGTGCATAATCGGAAGACACTTTTGATAATCTCTGTGCATAATCGGAAGACACTTTTGATGTAAAAATATTGTTTTGAAATTCAGATATCTGTCTGTGTTCTTTTGGTCCACGACTCCTGTTGCGATAAGGTTCATGTGCAGAACTCAGCTGAAAGAAATGAAGTGGAAGAAACTAAATTAAATGTTGAGGAGCGCCAAAATGACCAGCAAATCAAAGACTCTGTCTTTGGAAGAGCCAAAGGATTTACAGATGAAACAGCTTACCACCTTTATTATCACCTGAATCTTCGGTCACTGCTATTACCTTCTAGTTTTAGTTTCGTTTTAGTTTTTTTCCCCTCTTTTAATCGTTTTAGTTTCGGTTTTTATGAGTTCTGTTTGGTTGCAGTTATTGACGGCTTGCAGGAGAAGTTTAATGAGGCCGTGAGGAGACAAGATGTTAACGCTATTGTCTTGACTGGTGAGTTTTCATATTCTTAATCAATTGATTGGAGTGAAGGTGATGCCAAATTTGTTAGCTGGACGGTACAGTTCATAAATCGTAATTGAGAGTTCTAATTATTTTGGAACTTCACTTGGGAATGAATTGGCTTTTGATATATTAACTTCCACAAGATGTCAAGAATTGAAGCCTAGTATTATTATAGAATAGCATGAACAGAACAAGGCAGGTCAATAACGAGAATTTGTAGTTTACGTTTGGGCAATATTCGGTTTTTTGTTTTGGAAATGAGTCTCTGATGCTGTGTTTGTTTTCCTTGGACATTGAAGGCAAAGGTGGAAGGTTTTCTGGTGGTTTCGATATCAATGTCTTTGGACAGGTTCACAAGACTGGTACGGCTGTATGATTTACTTAGTCATTTGCATTACAGTAGAGTATAGATCAGTCAGAATGTTCTATCCAACATCTTGGGGAAATTTTTTTCTTGTTCTATCCAATATCTTGGGGAATTTTTTTTTTTAATTCCTTCACTATTGGATAAGCCAATACGCACATATAATGTTGATGGCTACAATTTTTGCAGGCAACTGTTGAAGATATGCAAAAATTCTTCAGTGATGTTGGTGGGGTTGTCTCTGTTAGAATTCTGCATGACAAGTTCACTGGAAAATCAAGGGTCTCTATCTCATCCTTTTTGTTTGTCTTATTTCTTCTTATTTTACATGCTTCAAATGAGAAAGGGGAAGATAGGTGTTAAGCTTCTTTCTTCTCATTAGTTGTGGTTAAGCTTCTTACTTCTCATTAGTTGTGTACTGAAGTTTGCATATTGAACATGTGTGATGGATTTGTAAAGGGACTAGCATACGTGGATTTTACCAATGATGCCCACCTTGCTTCCGCTTTAGCAAAGAACAAGCAGATGTTTCTTGGAAAGAAGCTAAGTATTGCAAGGTCAAATCCAAAGCAAAGGAAAAAGGATTCTACTGGTGCTAGTGCTTTGACGGAACATGGTAGGCCAAGTGCAATCATGTTTTCAATCATTCTTACCCTGTGACTGAATGCATGCATATTTGTGTTTTCCATTTCTAACAGTATAATGGTTGACAAGTGTGTATTTTTATCCCTTCTTTCGGCTGTCTTTGTGGACAAGAACAATACATTGATTTACTAATAATTAGAATAGACTAAGATGGTGAACCAGCCATCATCCTCAAATGAAAAAGTGTTTTCTTTAATATATTCCAAAAAAAAAAAATACAACACTTGAACCAAAGAAACATTTCATTATTATTATTATTATTTTTTACTTGTTTGACTTCTTTCTCTTGTGGTTCTGTTTTTTTTTTTCTTTGGGTTTAACTGGCAGCACAAAGTAGTAATCGGACTGGAAATGTAGGGAGCAATGCATCTGAACAATCTTCCAAGACTTTCAAGGAGTCGCGAGCGCCTGCTGCTTCAAACTCTGCTTTTCATACACGTGTTGAGGATGTTCAGCTGAAGGGAAAGAATACATTTGCTGTGCCAAGGAATGTTAGACCGCTTGGTGTTCCTGTAAGAAATCCGAAAACAGAAGGGGAAGATGAGAAGCCGAAATCCAATGATGAATTCCGAAAAATCTTCATTAAAAATTGAGTTTTTCTCTTGGGTTTCTTACATGTTATTGTAACTGGGTAGTGATGCAACTTTTTATTTTGTTAAATGCCGAAATTTGTTATCCACACATAAATATTGCAACTATTGTAGGTGTACATGTTTCAATTCTTTATTCTGCATCTAAGAAGAAATAGATAAGTATATAATTAATTATTATTTATTGTCCCTGGGCACTTTTGACTTATTGTATTTGATATGAATTCTCAATTCTGTCCAACTAGAACTAGAAGTAGACTTTTTACTAGCCCGCGGTAAATAATTTTACATCAGCTTTTTACGGCGGGCCATAGCCCGCGGTAAATAATACGACAGCTTTTTACCGCAGGCCACCTGCCCGCGGTAAAAAGTTTTACGCAAGACAACGAATTTCTACGGCAGTCATTATAACCACGGTAAAAACTTTTTACGGCGGGCCAAAACCGCGGTAAAAAGTAAAATGGGTTTTTACGGCGTCATTTTATACGGCGGGCTAAAACCGCCGTGTGCCCGTCGTAGAAGGCTTTTTACCGCGGTTTCGGCCAACCGCGGTAAAAAGCCTATTTTCTTGTAGTGACGTATATAGGTAATGGCATAGAGGCTTCCAACTCCCTTTGGTTTGGTTAGGATTAAATTGATTATATAGGAGGTTTATGACTTAGGTTGTTAAGGTACAAGTTAAATCTTATTGTCGTATAACGTTTCACGGAAAATGCTTGACTTGTATGTTAGTTTAAAGCAAGTAGTTTTTAAGAAATTATGTTACAGTGTCCATTTGTGTGTTCTATAAATATAAATCCCTTCGAGCTGGACATATTGGCAACCTCGATTGACACCATTTTGTTAATATTCAGTCAATTAGATGTTAGTTTCCTTGACCTGTGATAGAAATGTATGAATGGGACAAAGATACTTAATTCATCTAATTTTTTTCTAATCTTTTGATGATTTATTGCCATGAGTCACTTCCATTAATAAATGGTCATGATTTAATTATTTATTTTTTATAATTAAAAATAATAATTAATTATTTACTTCCTTTTTTATATATAATCCCAAAAAATAAGCTTAAATTAAGGATTAATCATCACAATTCTTTGTCATCTTCTCACATGGTTTCACCAATTTGATCCTTGTTCTTCATCTCATGATTCATATGAAAAAAAGAAGTAAAACTTGAATGAAATAATTTTGTGAAAAATTATGACGTGCATTCTCATATAAAGTCTTTGTGTCACAAAATTGAAATTTCTTGACTTTGTACATGTATTGAGTAAAATCCCTTTGATGGTTGAGTTCTTTTAGTTGCTATGATTTAATAACTATCTTTTTAGCTCCGATGTTTTAGTTTGTCCTTCTACCTATTATCTGGATGGATATACTAGGACGGATATATATCATGAATGTCATATTTATGTACATGTATGATTCTCTACATGAGTATAAATATCTATGAGAGTTATCATACCCTACTTTTTATGATAAACGGCTATTAATATATGGGAATTTCACCAACCACCCTTGTCTGAAAATAATATTAGACTTATAATACCTTTTACAATTTTTATTACCAACCACTCTTTAATTATGGATTTTCAATAAAATGACTGTCCTCATAAAATTAATGTTCAACTTTATTCCTATTCATTTGGATTTTCACCAATAAGCTCATATAATCTAGGGGAATTAAGTAGATTAATTTTAAATTTAACTAACAATATAATAATAATAAAAAATCTTTGTCAAAAGTTGTCTACATAATTTTCTTAAAAAAGTCATTCAAAATCAAAATCTCATTTAACTTTAAATTCTTTATTGTCATTTAACAATTATTATGTATATTAATTAGTCCAATACATATTAAAATATGATCGAGAACATTAAAATAATTTTTTATTAAACTTGATGGAAATATTAGTTGAATCACGTTTTAAAAATGATGTAATCAAATTTTGACAAGAAAATAAAATTGGGCATGAGCATGATCATAATACTCATCTTATAGAAATATTCATAATAAAAGGATAATCCCCGCTCCCATCAATAAAAATTAAAAAAGCCTTATTCTGTCGATAATATGCTGAACACAATGGTGGTTAGTGAAATTCTCCACCATTAGTAATAATAAACTTTCAAAAATACAACTTAAAATTCAACTCATCCCTTTTAAATCTCACAAAATTGATAAAATAATAACAGACAAAAAAAAAAGTAATACATGAGAAGATTATTACATTATGGCCTGATCACTTGTTCCTTGGAGAGTTCATCTTCATCATCATTACTTGCTGATCATCACCTGCACTGCCTTTCTTTACAGAGAAAAGCCATCCAATAAGAGGGATTATTGGCTTCTTCCTCTTACTCTTTTTAGCTGAATGAATAAACGATCCTTCTATCATTCTCTCTTTGCTAACAATCACTTGTGCCAGTAGTGCTGGAGGGCTCGCAAATTTCCCATTTCTCTTTTTCTCATCATCATCATCATCACCACCCTCTACTATACTTTCTTTACTTGGAGTTATTTTTGTACTTGTACTTCTTGTAGTTTCAATGAACTTCAAGTCTTCGATCTCAGGATCATCAACTTCTACTACAGGCTGCTGCTTCTGAGACTTTTTGGCCTTGAGCTGTTTCAGCTCTTTCTTTGTCTCTTCAAGTTCTTCTTTCAGAGATCGTGTGGAGTGTGACATCGAGTTGATTTCTTCTCTTGTTTTTTGCAGGTTTTGCTTCGTTTCTTCTAGCTCCGCTGTTATGGCTCCGATTCTCGATTTAGAAATTCCCTTTTCAGTGCTTGCTGAGGCTCGCATCTACCAGTTCGTAAGTAAATATATAATTAAATTAGTAGAAAGTTCAAATCATGCTTTCTTTGGAAAATATATATGGTGCTCAAACAGGCCTGCAAGATACCCGTTATGTTATGTCGAAAAGGTTCCCTTAATATGAGCTCTTAAACTCACATATTAGATAATATATATACATTTAATCGATCCAGAAGAGAAAAGATAACGGAAAATCTAATACTATATATGGTAACCAATCACTCACTTAACCTAAAACTTTAAATTATGCGAGGTTTTGTTACGTGATATTATTTATTTAGATTAACTTAAAGCTAGATTGAATTCAGAATTGTGCATGTTAATTGGTTTCTTTCTAAAGAAATTATACCAAACTAAATTAATGCACAAACAAAACAACATATAGTGAAAGGGGAAGAAATATAAAAGAAATCGAAAAGACCTCTTTGAGCTTGTTGCCATATACTTCTCGAACTAAGACTTTCTCTCCAAACAGCAAAACAGCTTCTTTGACAGACTTAAATGGAGCTCTTCTATCAATTTCTACTCGTTCACTCACCACCTTTGCACTTTTCTCTTCTTTATCCATGCTTAGTTAGCACTTGAAAAAATCCAAGCCCACCAAGCCAATATATATATATATAACAATAGATCACCAGAATTTAATAGAGAAAGAAAAAGATATAATTAACAATGGGTTGATCTATTGGATGAATTTTTATATATACTGGAAGTTATTGTGACAAAGTTTAACTAATTAGTAAATTTCCTTTTAATACAAGTTTGCAAAAGGGAAAGGATGAAGTGGGTTGAAGAGAGAAGTAATTAATTTGCTTACCTAAAGGAAGATAACTAAATGATCATGCTTAGCTTTTAGTTTCTTCCCGTCCACTTCACTGAAAGTTTTACTTATTTTAATTATTCGATAGAGCATATATATACAATCCTTTTTGCTTTAAATTTGATTAGGACTTTGCTCCTAATTTCTAATGGAGAATTCCCAACTAACGAATGTCCTCTCATCACTAAATTAGCCTACATATATAAATATGGATTCAATGTGTAGTTACCTTGCGTAGCATATTTTGCGTGCGAAATGTCATGCATGTTTATACTTGCTCAAAAATCTAGAGCCTGTTTCAAATTAATTTTGAGTTCATTTTTAACTTTTGAATTCAAAATCATGAACTCATGAATTAAATTTTATATTTTCAAGAATCATAAGACATTTAGTACTGTTATTTGTATTTTAATAATAAAAATGTATTTAGTAAGTAGTTCGTAGGTTGGATTCCTACTAGATAAATTTGGAACGTTTTGATCAATTACTTCTCACAATAATTTATGCATGTAGCTAAACCTTATAGCTTATGTAGCACTTCACTCACTCACCCGACACAGGTTCAAACAATAAAATATAACAAATCTTCACATAAAGTTTATTCGGTAATTATTAAAAGTTTCTATCCAAAATTTTGGACCAATAAATTCCCACTAAATTAGAAACCTTAAAGTCTCCTGCAGCCTTGTAACCATTGAAAAAGAAAAACTATTATGAAAGAGTATGTGGACTAGGATACCAAGGTAGGTGCTTGAGGTAGTAAGTGGAAGTAAAAATACAACCAAATTGACTGGGCTTGGAATTGGGGCGGGGCAGGTATGAAACAGTAGATATCTATCTTCGTTCCGTTGAATTATTTTCTACCCTGCCTAGCCCCATAGCCCTTGAATGGGGCCAATAGGGCGGGGTGGGATAGGGCAAAAATAATTTCAGTGGACCTGTGCCCACCCCACCCCATCCTTTTACAAATTTATAAGAAAAATTTTATTAAAGTGAATCCACTACATTTTAAAATATTCTTTATGTACCAATGTAAACAAATTTTAGTGGAGTGGACCCACTCTATTTAAAAACATTTTTTATATACTTTATCAAATGTTAAGACACCCATATATATATATATATATATATATATATATATATTAAAACTTATCAAAATAATCTTTTAAAATTAGATATAAGTACCTATATTTTATAATTGTTTAAATACACCTTTTTCTAATGCGGGATAGGGTATGTTAGACTGGTCTAAAAGTCAGACCCAATCTCAGACCCGTCCCTAACGAGCAATGAGGTAGGGTCTTACGGGTCTCACTGGGACCTCAGACCCATCGGGTCGAATATCCGAGTCTAAAATTGATTAAAACTAAAGGTTCAATAAAGAGTACCTTAACCTAATTAAACCTCTACTTCTTGCACTTATAGAGTGTGTGTAAAAGTGTTCTTGTTCCTCAATTCTTAGGCTTTGGCTAAATGACTCCTTATCAATACAGATGGCTGTGGTAAGTGGTGAGTGGGTCATTTGTTGGCCTACTCTCTGGAAGTTGTCAATTTTCTTGACACTTGGTGGCATCTCCTGTAACAATGGATTCTCCTTGAAAAACATAATCGTTGTGAGGATGATGTTATTGTCTTTATATTACGTATTAAAGTTGAATCAATGATAACGGGCTTTATCTTGCCTCAAATATAACTCAGTTCCTAGATTTTTGACTTATAGGTACCCAACAAAATCCCTTTTAACTCCTTGGAGTTAGAAGAGGCTGGCCCGCCCCTTATCAAGTGTTTTGACATTTGCCTCAATCCTTAATTATGGTTGGCCCATCAATTTGTCTATACACTAATTGCCTTTGTGTATGATTTTTTTAATCTTAAAAAATGCTTTAAAGGCATTTACCTATTTTTTAATGAAAACAAGAATATAAAACAACATTATCTTAATTAAATTCAATATAATTAATTAATAAATAGAACGAACATATGATTCTATTATTAATAACAACAACTATTCCTCAATATGATTCAAATCCAAACAAAAAAAATTAATTAAGACAAAATATTGATAGAGAATTAAAAAAGTCCTAAATTTAAGCGTAGTTATAAAAGAAATTTTGTTCATGATAATTTGTATACAATAATTAATAATTCTCTGTTCAGTATTAGACATTGTCGAACGCACATGTCAAACATTATCCAACACTCTTGTTAGATATTGTCAGATGTTGAATAGGATCGAAGTATGCAAATTTTTAGAAATAAGTTATTTGATTAAACAAGCCTTCGAATTTGGTTTTTTTTTTTTTTATTTTCCCAAATAGTAATCTATTATTTGTTTACATTTCTTTTTTCTACGACTGGGAGCGTGTTGCCAACGGATGTCAAACTCAAAAAGTTCAGGCCCAATTATAAATGTGGGCTGGGCTTAACCGACACTGCAACGACGTCGTTCTCCTTTCTTCTCTTGGGGCATTTTTCTACTCTAAACCCCCACTTCACAAGCTCCGCTCTAAAACCCTACTTACAGTAACCTTGTCTTCGGTCTCTTGACCAAAACAATGATCAGAGGAGGCAGAAGCTACGTGGCGTCACATCCTGCCTTCTCTAACGATGCCAAACGGCTCCTCGTTTGCACTAGCAACACGGTCTCCATCTTTAGCACATCCACCGGCCTACAGGTGATTCCACTTCTATATATTTTGATTTTTGAATTTTCTTTTATGACTCCATCTGTAGAATCTTCTATTTAATTTAATTTATTTTTTTTCTTGTGATTTTATTGGTTTAGATAACGTCACTGGAAGGTCACACGGCCGACGTGACAACGGTGATTGTGGAACCGGCGGCAAGTCAAGTACTGTGCTATTGTTGGACGGCCTCGCTTGATGGGACTATCAAGTATTGGGACTTCGCTGTGCCAGAGTTGTTGAAGACCGTTGACGTTAAATTACCTATTTTTTCTATGGTAACTTAATGCCACTTATTAAAGAAAAAAAAAAAAACATTCTTCGTGTGCTTTTTTTGAAAGTGATTTTAGAGGAAGTAGTTTACTGGAATCTATTTTGTAGTGCTTGTTTGAAGTATATCCATTTTCAAAATGCGCATTTTAGGTGTTCTTGCCGAAACCACTTAAAAAAAAATGGCTGTCATATATATTTTGTAGATTTGGTTGAAATAGGCATAGGAAGTTTTGGGATGGAAAAACACTCGAATCCACTTTAGGTGCTTTTATGAAAATTACTTCTTAGGTTAGAAAAGCAATTGAGTAATATTTTTGGTCGAAGCATTTAATAGGTACCGCTTTGAAAAATGCACTTAAGCATTTTTCGTAGGAAGTGTCTTTGCTTACAAGAACTTTCTGTGGATGCATTTCGGAAGGTACCTTCAGATTATTTGAAGTGGCTGCTGATTGTTATTTTTATTTCCAGGTGATTCCATCATTATTAGGCCAACCAGCAGAGACCAATGAGAAACAACAGAATCTTTTTGCTTATTTATCTGTGGAAGATACAAGAGAAACAACAAATCCACGTAAAAAGAAGCATCCCAAACCCAAACCCAAACCCTTGCATGGAAGAATATGCAAATGCAACTTGACCGAGTCTCGTTTGGCTGGTGGAGTAACTCTGGCAGAGGTGGAATATTATTCTCTTAAGTACTTAGTGTTATGTGTTAATATTTCATGATTCCTACATTATCGGTCATATATGCCTATGCGGATTTTAGTTTTTTTTTCTTCCAGAACTTGTAGATATCATGCATGTTCTGTTCATTAATTAGATGGGTTAATCTGGCTTCATTTAAAGCTGTGCTGCCTTTATAAGAGTGCCATGTTTGAACTTGCAATTCCATTAATGTCCAACTAAAATGGAAATGATGACATGATTTTTTTATTTTTTATTTTTTTCATTTGTGGGTCAATGCATAATGCCAGAATATTGAACATAATCATGGAAGACTATGTTATTTAGGTCATTTCGGTTCATAGAATGTGAAGTAATCTGGAAGTGTTTTAAACATAATAAAGTAGTCCATCTAAGCTGTCCGATGTTATATGAATATCAGCAGTAGGGATGGCAAAATCCAGGGCTGAGGCCTACGCCGGTGGTCCTCGGCCCTGGCCCCGGCCATCAATTGCAAAACCAGGTCTTGGGAAATTTCCCGAAATTTTTTTCTGGGGCCGGGGTAAGGGTACTCCAGGTGGGTCTGGGTTTTTAATAACCCAGGATTAAAACCCGAGTTGTGTATTCGACACTCGATATCAGTCTTTCGACATCATTCATCATATTTAACTATACAAGGCCGTTATAGCTAAATATGACGCAAAAAGGTAAAAAAAAAAGTTAAAACAAACAACTTGTCAAAACGCTCAATAAAACTTTACACGCTCAATAGAGCTCGACACGATCATCCGATACTCGACACTTACATGTCGAGTTTTGTTGGATTTACAACCGACACTCGATATTAGTCTATTTTCGAAGACATCGAGTGTCGGATGATGAATCCGATGTTCGACACTTACATGTCGAGTGATGATCAACGATCATCCGACACTCGACACTTACATGTCGAGTCGTACCGGATTCACAACCGACACTCGATATCAGTTTATTTTCGAAGACATCGAGTGTCAGATGATGAATTCGATACTCGACACTTACATGTCGAGTCGAGTCGAGTCGTGTCGGATTCATAACCGACACTCGATATTAGTCTATTTTCGAAGACATCGAATGTCGGATGACTACTTACATGTCGAGTCGTGTCGAGCGCTATCGAGCTCGTCGAGCGTTTTGGCAGGTTGCTTGTTTTAGCTTTGTTTTTTTGTCTTTTTGCATCATATTTAACGATAACGGCCTTGTATTTGCAGGTCAAAGCAAATGGCAAGTGAATTGTAGACAATAGAAGATGTTGTTTAAAGGGTTATATTTAATAATACAAATTTGATGGATTAAATTGATATAATTTTATAATTTAATTATGCACCCTGAGTTCAATTCTAGGTCCTCGGCCTCGGCATCTCTCCCCCGACCCTGGCCGGGCAAAAAAATTGCACCCCGGACCCGGCCAATTACCCCGGTTTTTCAGGTAATTCCCCGACCCAGCATGACCGGATTTTCCGGGGCCTCGGCCCCACCCGGATTGTTTTGCCATCCCTAATCGGCAGAAGCATTTGATAGTATTGTACCATTATATACATGTTGCGTTAACTTTTTATCCTTGTCCAAATAGTTGAATTTGATGTGTGTTCTTCTGTATTTCTGACAGATGAAAGTACCTGGATTTATAACCATTAGTTCGTCTGGAAAATACTTTGGCATTAGAAAACAGCAGAAGCTTCTCATATGGAAGGTACCTGATGCAGACTTTGAGCGCGTGGTGATGAGGAAGATAACTCTACATCATACAAAGAAGATGACAGTTCTTGCGTTCCATCCAAATCAAAGAATTGTGGCTGCAGGTGATGTGACAGGAAGAATTTTAATGTGGAGAGGATTTGGTGATAGAACATTTGCTAGGAGTAATGAGTTAGTGAATGGAAATTTGATGAGCAATGAGGAGGAAAGACCGGGGGTGAGGAATGATGATGATGCTGATTCATGCACCACATGGCATTGGCACCCTTCTGAAGTAAATGTCCTCAATTTCTCTTCTGATGGAGCATATTTGTATTCAGGTAAAGAAACATCACTTTAAAAGCATAAGCGTAGTTTAGCTGAGCCTTGCCTCATGTACAGCACAAATAGATAATGTGATGGCATGGAAATAAAAGGATAGACCAGTATCTTTCTTGGATATGATGTAAAAAGAGAGTTCGGGTATATTCATATAACATAGTTCAAGCAGTGTATTTGTTGATGGTCGGAGGTAACTGTTTATTTATCCGGGGAAAGGCTAAGGTTGATGTGGTCAACCAATGGGATATTTTCTTGTTCTGTTTTGCTGGGTGCTTGCTTATCGAACTTTGCTCCATGCATTCTTCAATGTACCATTTGATTAATGGCTGTTCCTTTTCCTTCATTAGTTTTTGGAGGTTCTTTCTACTGTATCCGTTGGTTCTTTTTGGCTTTTATATTAGTTTCAAACTAGATCATGCCTTTTTGTGATTTTTATTTTTTTCTTCATGGTTTGGTCCAGTTGGTATTTAGTTAGCCACCATCCAAGTGTTTATTGTGGTTATGACAGACAGTTTTGTTAGCATTTAGGTGGAAAGGAAGGAGCTCTTGTGGTTTGGCAGATTGACACAGGGAAGAAGAAATTTTTACCGCGAATTGGATCTCCACTTCTATATTATACGCATTCTCCAGATCCTTCACTTTCCTCTGTAAGTAGCATTTATTATTTAAAAAATTGTAAGGTTGTTATTTCGTTTGTTTTCTCTGCTGGAAGAAACTTGTATTTGTATGGCCATTTTTACTAAAATAAGGGTCTTCAGATCTCTTGTGCAGATAATCAAATTCATCTACTAAAAATGCCTTCGATGGAAATTTTGAAGAGCATTTCAGGAATTAAGGTTTGTTTCTGACTACATGCCTGCACTTATCATGATAAAGTTTAATGTGGTTAGCATCTAATCTTGGACAATGAAAATTCAGCAAGAAGCCAATTCAATTAGCTGAAACTTTACAGATAAGAAACACTGCACTAACTTGACCCACCCTTCCTTTGGTGTGTCTGCAGCATATTACGCATTTTAGTATGTCTAGCCTCAACCTAGAAAATTTGCTAAACATGTCTAAAAGCATCTAGTATTGTCCCAAGGATTTGTTTTTGCATGTAATGGCACGCCCTAGATAATAGTTATCTCTTCATGGGCCAGGTACCTCTTTGTCTGGGTTGTAATAATGTTGAAAACTTTGAAATCTGTATTATTTGCTCTAAGCTTACGAGGATTAAGCTTGATGTAATTCCCGCATAGTTTCAAAGTCTTGCGACGATTTAAATCTTTGGTGTTTGGAATCTTGAAGAGATAGTGACATAAGCTGCTGCCATCTAAGTCACAATTGCTGATGACAGCAAACTATGAGTTATGCCTTGATTTGTGAGCACGCTTTGATCAAATTCCTCCTCTCTGCCTTCTCAAGATATCATATGACATTACTGCTTTCAGGCAAGCCTTAAAAACGTTTTCTAGTCATGTGTGTTCTCCCTCTCATGTTGGGCATTACTGTAGGCGTCATTTTGATGGTAGTCATGATTTGGTTTTGCTTTTTTCACATTTTTACCATGATATTGATGATCTGCTTTTGTAACTCTTTCTTTTCTAACAGCATTTAGTTTTTACTGCTTGTGGTATTATGATGTATTTCTCAGCTTCCTTGTTCACTGCCTCAAGAGTATGAAGGTTTAAGTAGTGGAGTTGCCTTTGATCACAATGCTGGGTTGGCTGCTTTACGCACTGAAAATTATTGTATCCAGTTATACAGTCTATTTGATGACCGTGGTATTTCTGAGGTATATATATTTAGTTGAGAAAAGTTAAAATTATATTATCATCATGATAACTTTAGTTTTAAATTGAAATGTTCACATATAGGAATTCCATGTCTGCATAAATAGCTATGAGTTTTGAAGATTTCTAAATATGCCCTGTCAGGTTCAAGTCTGTGAGAGAAACCATCAACCTGGAGATGATGTAACGGTAAATAATTTCTCCTTTTTATTGTGATCTTCATCATATTGCTTGGATTTGGCTATACCGTTTGTTTTGTTGCATTTGATTATTGACATGGTTGATCTTTTAACATCATGGATACAGCTAGTTGTGACTTTAGTGGCTCTTTCCCAAGACGGATCTATGATGAGTACTGCAGAACTAAAGCTTGCTGAAGACGGCATTGGGGGTCTTGTTTGTCTGAAATTTTGGGCATCTGGATCTCAAAATAAAGAATTCAGCTTGTCAACCATTATTTATGAACCGCATAGGTTTGGCCTTGGCTTAATTACCGAAACAAAATGAGAAGTGTATAGAATGTTTTATGGTTATAATAGTCTGTTTTTCAACATTTGCTATATTTATAAAGGACACTAATTCATAAGCATTGTCAAAGTCAAGTTCGTTATTTTCTGCTGACAGTGATTACTGGGCTTGCTTTTATTAATTTATTTTGTTTGGAGCTGGAATATATTGGTTAGAATCTCACTTCTGTGATGAATGACATAAATTTGTTATTTTGTAGGGATGCGGGAATTTCTGCTATTACTTTTCACCCTACCCGTCATGTCGCTGTCAGCTCATCTTATGGTGGGGATTTCAAGGTGATCTTTCAATGACTGTAATTCTAATATTTAGTTGTCACTTGTCAGTTTAATCTCAAATTTACGTTTTCTTTCTTATATGTCAGGTTTGGGTCTGCAGTGATGAGTTACAACAGAAAGATCCTACGCCACAAAATTCTGGCTGGAGTTGCCTTGCTGTTGGCTCATATAAGTATGTATATGCTTCATTTTCTCCTTGGGGACTCTGAATTTTTTGGTTTCAGAATGCGCATTAAGCATTTACATGACCCCCAAAAAAAAAAAGGCTAAGACAGAGATTGAAAATCATTTTCTGAAGGAATCTTAGTTTGTTTTTTTGGTTGGTAATATCCTGTTAATTAATTTAAATTGCTTTGTAGTTTTTTTTTAATTAAAAAAGAAAATACTAAATACACTTCGTCTTGTAGGAAAAAGGCAATGACAGCAGCTGCATTTTCTGCCGATGGTTCGGTTCTTGCTGTTGCAGCAGAAACCATAATCACATTGTGGGACCCGGATGAGAATCTTCTTGTTGCTGTTATTGGAGAGACTCTTGCGGTAATTCTCTAAACTATGTCGTGTACAAAATTATAACATATGATAAATGGTAATGATGTGTGGTAATGTTTCTGTTTTGTTACTTTCCTCTGTTCTGGTAATTAAAACCTGGATGTCAGGGAGACATTAAGCAGGATATCTTTTTAAACAATAATAGAAAACAAATAGAAAACCAAAAAAATCATATGACAAGTGTTTTCCCTAATCAAAAATAGAAAACCAGTCTACATGCTAATGCAAATTGCTAGGAAATGGAGCAGATTGAGAAATTGCTTCTGTCTAGTGTACTTGTCAATTCTAGTGAGATTTGTTGGCAGTCTAAATCTGTCTCTTGTTTTCCTTCTGAATTGTCTGATGGAGTACTAAATCTTTATATATTTAATGGGCAACTAATGAGTTGGAATATGGGAATAAAGATAGAGAAATGATGACTTGGAAGTGCAAGCACAAAGTAACAAGCGGGGAAAGGAGTGTCATTTGGAAATTTGGTTTACCATGTAGGAATTAGTTTAGCCAATTTTACTTGTAGGTAACGCTCTGGCTATTTCATTCTTGAATGCATTGGTTTCTCTCTCTCTCTCTCTCTCTCACACACACACACGCGTGCGCGCATGCGCACGCACACACACGCACACTCTTTCTCTCTCTCTCTCTCACACATTCTCTCATATTACTCTCAGATTGTGCACCCTTCTTTTTTAATTTAATTATTTTGTGCAATTTAATTCAGCCAATTGTGGGCCTGTCATTTGTTGGGAAGTCCGAGCATCTTGTGGCTACATCTCGGGGTTTGAGGCCTCAACTTTCTATCTGGAGTATGTCAGAGCTGTCTTTATGTTGGTCATATATGCTTCACATAGAAGGTTAGACACCATATCTTTTTATGCTGAAATCTCTTAGTAGTTGATTTTGTTTGTAGGTTTAAATTTAACAGCTTGTCTGTACTACAATGCATTATGGATATGGGTATATGAGTCTGATTTATCATTTGATGCTTGTATTTTTTGGGTGACTAAGATAAGCCTTAATACTGGTCGAAGAGAGTGAATTTGATTTTTCTGAGAAAAGGTTGTCATTTGGTTTGTCTGAAAATTTTTGTTTCCTGTCATTAAGAAAAAAGTAGCTAAGATAAAATATGAACTTTTTTTGGGGCAATAGTAATTAATAGTTTATATGCTTTCATCTTCATTGTATCTGATTATAATTCTGACTTTGAAAATGCACATTACTTTTGCTGGTTGAAACGTTTATATCTTATTTATTGTTCTTTTGGGTATTGACTGTGTTATGTAAACATGACGCAGCTGTAGCCTGTGCGGTAGATTTGTCATCTTTTGCAGTTCTTGCCCTTCTTCCTGAATCATCTAAAAGCAAGGTGTCAAATGGAACAACCTTTCATGGGAGAAATGGTGTAATCTTACTTTTCAATGCAACAGATCCTCTTCCTATGGCTACCTGGGCTGTGAGGAAGGTATATGTGTATGCACCCAGCCGGTTATAAATAAGTTTTATGATTCTTTGTTTAATTATTTAAGCAAGCATTTGCTATAGCCCTTTTATTCTATTCACCAATTTCTGATTCTTTTTCATATAAGTTTTGGTAAACCTTACATTCGCTTATCAATTCCTCCTTAAGTTGTGCAGTAAAATTGGTTAAGTTATCACTTGAACATATCCTTTTGTGGTTGTTTTTTCTATATTGTTATGGTACAATCATTACTAACTCATGGTCCGTAAATGAAAAGGATACTGCCATCCGTTACAATTCAAAAAAGGGAACTTATAAAAAACTTCTTTCACATTAGAAATTAGCGATTATAGAATGTTATAGAATCATTGATCTTTTTAGACATCTTTCATTTCTAAAATTATTTGTTGGCTCAGAATGTTTCTTCCAATGACTTGTAAATGTTTTATAGAGGAGCACATCTAGTATGTCAATATATTTTGGAGTAAAACCTTTGTAGCAATGCAGGTTATGAATTTATTGACCACGCTGCCTGTAATTAAGTTTAAATTAGCATATGTTCTAAAAGAAATGGTGGATTCAAGATGGGCAAGATGAGAAGTGGAGTATCCTTCTAATTCTTTAGACAAACAGTTACGGAGAAGCTGTTATAGCCATGAGTTTGGTTTGATATTCTGCTATATAAAATTGTGTAGTTGCAATACCAGTTATCCTTTGTGTCCCATAATTGGGTAACAAATCAAGCACACTAGTTTAATAAATAAAAAATATAGTGACTGCAGGATTATTTAGATTCTTGGTATCAAAAGCATACTTAATGGAGGCATTTTGGTATTCTATGGCATGTATGTTAACCCAAAGGTTGAGCTGAGTGGTAAGAAGAATCATTGATTGAGGTCAAGGGTAAATCTCTTTTGAGTCATTTACTTGCGAACATATATTCCACATTTTTCGGTTAGCAAGCTTCTAATGCGTGGATTTAGTTCCTGATTAGAACTCGATAGACAATAGGAAGGTCAAGAGAACTTTGGTTAGTTAAAATTAAAAAAAAAAAAAAAAAAAGCTAAACTATAACATGTATATTTTCTTCCTTAGCAGTATGCGTGCATTCATGATATAATGCTTAGCGAATCTTATCTACTACATAACAAATCGGATCAATGTTGAATTCTGATATTTGGTTCTCTTAATTTAGGCCAAAGGAGGTGCCCTTTCTTTTCTTCAGGTAAACCCATCTTTGATGCGAGAGAATATTTCAGATGGAAAGCCATCTCAAGTGTTGCTTGCATACATGAATGGTGATCATGAGTATGTCCTCTTTGATCCATATGGCAAAGAAACACATGAGCGGAGCCTGATCCGCCAAGAGGATCTTGTGGCCCCTGAAGAGATGGGTATGTCTTCCTTGATATGTTATACCATTATTGATGTTGAGTCTTCCTTGATATGTTATACCATTATTAATGTTGAAATATTCAACATCAATTTTGTGATTTTACTTGAGCATGCCTAATAATAGCATCTTTCATACTTGGAAAATCTACAATTTATTTTTGAAACACATAACCCAATTTCACTTGTGCGCTACGGATGGAAAATAAATAAATGCAATTTTTTTGTTGTTGATTCAACAGCCCTCTTAGTTATTATTTCTAGGGATTTTCTTTTCATTCTAGCATACAAGCGTCCTCCATCCATATGGGTTTGACCTTTTTTTTTTTTTTTTTCCCTCTAAAGCATGTGTCGTTTTTGTTATTGTACTACAATTTATTGGGGAAATGGTTTTAAGGCTTTGAGTTTCTCCAAAAAGTAAAATTGAGTGGAAAAAGCACTTCCCACGGCTCAACATTATTCCTTTTCTCTATTGTCTTCATTTTTTTCTATTCTTGTCTTTGCAACAGGGCGATTTGGTTATGCGTCTATTTATGGTGAGTTACCGGAGTTTGAGGTGAAGAAAAAGCAAACTTTATGGACCCCGTCTATCCCGTCTGAGAGACCTTGGGAGACCATATTCAATGGGTCATCACATAATCTTCCACCTCTCACCAAATTATGCTCAACATTTTTGGAGTCATTATTGGAAAAGAGGAATGCTGTTGTGGAGTGAGATGATTAATACAACTATTAGTTATGTATTCAGTGCGGTGATATCAGGAGGCGTAACCAGACGTGTTTGAAACCGAGAAACCTGCATGGTTTTGATGCTGACAACTGTCGGATGGTGCAAAATGGTAAAACAAGTTGCCTGAATCTGGGTCAGTGATTCAGTGACGGCAGCTGTATTAAAATTGTAGAGAGCCTGAATTTTGGCTTTCAAAATTTTGGTAGGTGTCGTTTCCAAACTTCGATATCCATACTGAAAGGTTTTGATGAGTGTTAGTGAAAATGTTGAAGAGAGATTTCATGTGAAATTAAAGGATGTAGGCTGGTTGGTTTGGAAAAACGTTGTAATTATATTGAGAGCGAGGTAGTATAGTTATTTTGGTGAAGACTTGTCGCTTTGATGAAAATTGTATCAACTGGAATACGTTCAAGTAAAACCTAATTGTTGGAAATGTGAGTTACCTCTGAATTTGTTTCGTAGCAATGTCCATGAATGCATTACGTGAAATGGATTTATTTGTGCATCGTTGTTTAGAAGCTTTATTGTTAACAATCCAAATCGAAACTTTAATGTAATACAGAAAAATTATTAATTTTATTGGTGAAAAAAATCGAAAGTCTTGTAAAGGATAAAATATATAATATTGTATTAAAATCGTTTGTCAAATAATACTCTTTTTCTTAAATTAATATTGGTCTTCTGGATCTAATCGTGTTTGATTGTTACTGCATGTAATGAAATAAATTTTAATGTAATGAATTGGCTAATTAAATCTGTAAAATATTTAATTATTTATTCTCAAAGTAAAGTGAACTCCAATATGCTATCCATTGAAACATTTAGATTTAAATTTATAGAACATTAAATTTAAAATACATATCAAAAGAAGGAAAATAATTAGAAAAATTGATAAAAATACCTTACTTTAAATTTAGAGGTTTCTAGATGAATGATCATGTCTGAAAATCTGCTTGCTTGTTATGCTCTACTCGAGCACTCGACTGAGGCTATTACATGCAAATTTTAGGGTGTGTTCTTTTTTGTTTCTAGTGTTTTTGTTTCCAAAATGATTTAGAAAATGAATTTCATGGATTCGGAGAATGTATTTTAGGTAATTGATATGTGTTTGGAAATGTTTTCTGAAAATGGAATTTTAAAAACAAAAACAGGATATGCGTTTGGAAATGTTTTCTAGAAATGGAATTTCGAGAACAAAAACACGATATGCGTTTGGAAATGTTTTCTGGAAATGGAATTTCGAGAACAAAAACAAGATATGTATTTAGAAATAAATTCTGGAATTGTTCTCTATTCTTTCTTGTTTTCAAATCCAGTTTTTTGTTCTGCACATTTTTCAATACAATTTCTATCCAATTTCTACCACATATTCTTTTCAAAATTCAAAAAAATTTAAAATCAACTATATATTCCTAAATTCAGTTGAAAATCAAAGTACCGGATTTATAAAAGAACACGCTGAAAATTTTTAAAAGAAAAACCAAATTATTTTTCTTTAGGTAGCTCAGTGGTCAGAGCAAGCTTTGGTTTTTTTAAGGGAAAAAACCCCTACTACCCCTGTTAGATATTGAGACGAACAAAACCACCCCCGTTAGATGGATAGGAACACATAGACCCCTCATTTTGGAGAACTTTCGAATTATTTTAACAGTGTTAGGGCAATTTTGGTATTTGTACTTCCCTTTCTACTTCCTCACCTACGCAAATTTGTCGCTCTGCTCTCGCTCGTTTCACAGCCAACCTTCAAAATCGCCACCAACCATAACCTTTTCTTATCAGACAAACACATTCAAGGCCAAAAAAAACCAAAGACAACACCAAGGAAAAAAAACCTAGAAAATAAGAAGGAAAAAAAAACCAGAAAACTCTACTGCAAGAGTAAGCTACTGCTCATCGGCGAAACCAGAAAATCCAGATAATTCAAACAATCACAGCATTGCAGCAGTCACTGGTCACGGTCATCGGTCACACACAGCGACCACCCTCTGGCACCAAATCGTAGATAGGGACCTACCCTACAACTTTCCTTTCAATACCCACCCTAAACAATTGTCGGGAAGCCTGAAAATTTACAAAAATCAGATCTGGCAACCCCACAACCACCGCCGCCGCCGCCAAAGCATCAGTCGCCACCACCCCTTCCGAAAGTCTCATCGGCCTCTATCTACCAAAACCCAACTAACTTCACTCACCGTTAGCCATTGGAAAACCTAGAACAACCGCAAAAATCAAATCGGCTCCACCACCTCTACCACTCTTCCCCACTGCGCAGCTGCCATCACCGCCCATTGGAATCGCTTCTTCAGCGACCGTACATCAAATCCCAAGAAGCTTCATCGGATGTTCATCACCGCAGGACGACCGTTGGGTTTGTTGCGGAGACTTAGATGATGGA
Source organism: Boswellia sacra (assembly GCA_013180625.2). Classification (NCBI taxonomy): domain Eukaryota; kingdom Viridiplantae; phylum Streptophyta; class Magnoliopsida; order Sapindales; family Burseraceae; genus Boswellia; species Boswellia sacra. Next base: position 351,747 of record SNVD02009882.1, read on the forward strand.
TTGTCTCGGTTTTGTTCCTGGTTCATTATGTTACGATGAGAATTTGGCAATGCGGGTGATTTTTTTTTTATTCTTTTTGGGTCAAGTTAACATTATTTTCTCACTAATTGAATTTGAGTCTCAATATGAAATCAAAATCCATAGCAGAGACGAGAGTGGAGGGGTAGAGGAAATGCAAGGCCTCGGCGGCGACAGGGCAGGGTACAAGAACAGAGAAGGCGAGAGGAGAAGGTAGACGAAACGGAAGCCGTCGGCGGCGACAAGGCAGGATAGATCAGATCAAAAGGCGAGAAGGGAGGTGCAGATGGAAACGCAGGGCTCGGCGAAAATGGGCAGGACTGAAGAACAGAGGGGCAGCGGAAATGAATACTGTTTATATATCTGAGTAAAAAACCGGGGGTAAAAACGGCAAAATTTTTGTTTTATGAAAATGAATTCCGAAAACGTAAACGCACATGTATCCCGGAAATGAATTATTTTGGAAACGAAAAACGATTCTCCGAAAACGTTATCGAACAGAGCCTTAGGGACAAGATCAGTTTTGCAACTGGGACATTTTTTTAATTTTCCCAAAATGATTGGGCAGCGCATCTAACATCACTTCTTCTTCCATTAAATTCTCTTTGCTTCTCTCTTTCACCCCAGAATCACGCAGGGCACGCTAGTGCCGCGACCAGTGGGCATTTCCTTACCGACGGGCGACTGATATCAGGTATTTATGCGATTGAAATCTTTGGTTGAGTAGACTTGTGTTAATGATTTTGAGTTTTCTTGATTGTGTAATTGGATGGGGTTTAGTTTATATTCATGTGTTGGGATCCTCATACAGTGGTGAATGCTAGCTTTAGTTATTATGTGATAATATGATAGTACTATGATATGATTAGCTAAACTTAAACGTGGATTAATGTGTTGGGATGGAATGCTCATTCAGTGGCTTAGTGTGGTGTGGTGTGGTGCGGTGCATGCTTGTTTTACAATTACAAAACAATTTTATATGATTTGATTTGTAGTTATTATGTGACGATATGGTAACTAAACTTTAGGAGTCACTGTTAGTGATGATGCCACAAATTGCCTTGCCTTGTTTATAGAGAGGAGTAACTTCACTATTCAATATTCTTCAGGCCTGTCTCATTGGCAACCATGGACAATTACTTAACACCCCAGTCGACATTCTCTATTGGCGTGCGGTTTGTAACTCATTCAGACGTTTTTTTCCCCTCTCCCTTTAGGTGGTTTGAAGATTCCACTTCCTCCTGACATAGAAGGCTTCCTATTCACGCTCAAGTAGTTAACTGTTTATATTGTCCAACCCCTTAAAGACATTCCCCATAGAACATGGTTTCTCAAGTGCAAACAGTTTGGATCTGGCGAAGTCGTATTCCAAGATCTACAAGGAAAGTGCTGTTTTGAGGAGGAGGAGGAGAAGCTATCCAAAGTCCATGCACTTGTTGGATTGTCGGGTTAAAGAGGTAACTTAAGAGTACAGATTGAGCAACAGTTCTTACAAAGGTTTGATAGTAGATGAATCTTATTTCAGTGAAAGAGTGGCTGTTTCTTTTTGTTTTCACTGTTTTGATGAGATTGACTATGGGCTTGTAATTATGAGCAAGGATAACATTTACAAAAAAATTGATGGTGTGGAGAAAGGGAGACAAGGACTGGACTTTTTTGGACTTGTCCTGTGAGGATGTTGTTTATCATAATGGAAAAGTTCATGCTTTTGTGGAATCTGATGATCTTACTGTAATAGTGGATCATAAATCTTTGATCATTTCGCTAGTTGTGGATCCACAAAATCTAAGGCTACCAGCTTATTTTTGGAAGAAGCGCTATGTGAAGTCATCTGAGGATTTGTTATTGGTTTGTGTGGATGTTTTACAACTTTGCTTCATATACTCTTATGACGGGCAGTTCGATCTGATTCTTTCATTGTTTTTAAGCTTGACGAAGAGAAGCATGAGTGCGTGGTTTCAGGCAATGAATTTGGAGGATAGCATGTTGTTGTGTGGTGATTGTTCTTTTTCTATTTTAGCTAAAGAGTTCTTGGGATGTTGATAGACCTCCAATTAGATTCACATATGCTAGGCGACATAGCAGGCAGTAAAGCATTGAAGAAATAGGGGCAAATTGGTGAAGCTGGGTTGGTTAGCAGGGAATGATGACTTCCTTTTTTTTTCTGTTATGTCTTTTTTGTTGTTTTGTGCTGAGCTGTTTGGCTGAGCTGGTGAAGTTAGTCAGAGTATAAATAAAAAGGGAAAGAGAGAGAAAGGAGGACATAGAGAAATCTTAACAAACTTTTGAAAGGAGAGGAAATCTCTTGGAGAGAGGCAAGGCTCTCGAATCACCTGCCAAACAGCTACATATACAACATGAATTCTTTAATCTACATACTATTAGCTCTAATTTTCATTACTAATTTCTAAATTCTATCCAAGATTCAGTGTGTGTGTGAGTGAAAAAAAAACAGAATCATATCAATTTTGGTATCAGAGCACCGAGATCTTGAGATGGCTAAGAAGGGAGAAGCAAGAATGGATGTGATTGAGGAAAAACTTACTCAGTTTCAGGGAGATATTGGAGTTGTCATGGAGGGGATGACTAAGGTTCAACTACTTGAACAAAATCTGGCGACTATGCTAGAGAAGCTGGAATCAATGGCGGAGAAGTTTGAGAGTAAGTCAGAAAGGACCTCTGAAATGAAAGGCAGGAGTGCGAGGCTCTCGTCAGGGAGTGCTGGCGAGGGATCATCAGCTTCTCCTCCAGGGTCTGGGGGTTTTAACAGCGGCGAAAATCACAGAGTAGATTTTCGACCACCACGTTGGATGGAGATGCCAATATTTGACGACGCGGATCCCGATGGATGGATTTTTAGAGCCAAGAGGTTATTTGCGCTGAATTGCTTGACTCCGATCGAGAAAATAGAGGCAGCAGCGGTGTGTTTCAAAGCTGAAGCACTGTCGTGGTTCCAATGGGAAGACCGCCGTCTACCGATGAGGATCTGGGACGAGATGAAAGGTCTGAGTTGGATCAGTTCGGTTCTTTGTAGGAGGGGTCGAACTATGAAAAACTCCTGGCGTTGAGACAGATCGATACTGTCCGAGAGTACCGGCGCCAGTTTGAAGCGTTGGCGTCGACTCTGCACGATTTCTCCGAAAATGTCCAGGAGGGAGGCTATATTAATGGGCTCAAACCTGATATATGGGCCGAGTTGAGACTGTTACAGTCGAGTGGGCTGGCCCGATTGATGGAATTGGCCCAGAGAGTGGAGGACAGAAATCTGATGCTGAGTAAATACAGAATTGGAATGGGCAGTATATCAGGAAAAGGGACGTATGCACATTCTGGTACCAGTCTGAAGACACAGAACAATTTACCCCTAGCATCCAGCTGGGCAGTGACCAAGAAACCACTTCATAATCCTGGAGCTTCATTCAAGAGACTCACAGATGCAGAGTTGCAGGAGAAGAGGGAAAAGGGCCTATGCTACAGGTGTGAAGAGTAATTTTCTTCGGGTCACAAATGTCGGTTTAGAGAACTCCAAGTGTTAGTGATCCAAGAAGTGGAGGATCATCAGCTTGGAGTAGAGGCTGTTGCTGCTGAGGATAACAGGGAAAAACCAGTGGAAACAGATGTGGTGGAGCTCTCTATGAATTCTGTCGTGGGACTCACTACCCCTAAAACAATTAAATTGAAGGGGACAATCAGAGATGAAGAAGTCATTGTACTGATATCCTGGAGCTACTCACAATTTTATTTCACAGGCCCTGGTGAGTAAATTAGATTTACCAGTTAATGATACAGAAAAATATGGGGTTCTTTTGGGGACAGGGGACCCTATCAAAGGGGTTGGTGTTTGTAAGGGAATAACTCTGTCAGTGCAGGGAGTAGAAGTGGTAGAGGATTTCCTACCCTTGAGCCTTGGGGGGTCTGACGTAGTGTTGGGGATGATGTGGCTACAAACTTTGGGAATTATAAAATTCAATTGTAAAGAATTGACCATGGAATTTAAGGTTAATGGTACTGCGGTGGTTCTTCAAGGGGATCCTAGTCTTAGTCGAACTCAGGTGAAATTCAAGAATATTATGAAGGCAGTACAAACTGGTGGGCAGGGAATATTATTGGAATTGAGTGCTCTTTCAGTGACACAAGGCACTGTCTCCAGTGCAGTTCCTAAGGCAGTGGAGAATATTCTCAATGAATTTCAGGATGCTTTTTCCATGTCTCCTGACTTACCACCTCCTAGAGGAAAAGAACATGCTATTGTCCTTAGAGAGAGATGCAAACCGATTAGTGTCCGACCCTATAGATATCCACAGATACAGAAGGATGAGATTGAAAAACTGGTACAAGAAATGCTGGCAGCAGGGATAATTAGAGCCAGTAGTAGCCCTTTTTCTAGCCCGGTATTACTTGTTAAAAAAAAGGATGGCAGCTGGAGGTTCTGTGTGGACTATAGAGCACTAAATCAAGCCACTGTACCAGACAAATATCCAGTTCCCGTGATTGACGAACTCTTGGATGAATTACATGGGGCTTGTGTATTCTCTAAACTGGATCTCAAATCAGGTTATCATCAAATACGGGTTAAGCTTGAAGATGTTTACAAAACAACATTTAGAACACATGATGGGCACTACGAATTTCTGGTGATGCCCTTTGGCCTCACAAATGCTCCATCGACATTTTAGGCATTGATGAATGATATATTCCAGAAATACCTACGAAAATTTGTTCTAGTTTTCTTTGATGATATCTTGGTGTATAGTAGTAACATGAAGGATCACCTACAGCATTTGTCGGCTGTTTTGAAAATTTTGGTTGATCAGCAACTGTTTGCTAATCAAAAGAAATGCTTTTTTGCTCAAAGCGGCTTGGAATATTTAGGCCATGTGATTTCTAAGGATGGGGTTGCTGTTGACAATTCTAAAATTAAAGTAATGGCGCAGTGGCCTGCTACTAAAAACTTGATAGAATTGCGGGGCTTCTTGCGGTTGACTGGGTATTACAGGAAGTTTGTGTCAGGGTATGGGACTTTGGCTGCTTCGTTAACAGAACAACTCAAGAAAGGTGGTTTTAATTGGAATGAAAGGGCCAATGAAGCTTTTAACAAGCTGAAATTGGCTATGACTACAGTTCCTGTGCTAGCTTTACCAAATTTCTCAGAACCTTTTTGTATTGAATCTGATGCTTCTGAAGTAGGAATTGGTGCAGTATTGACTCAAAGGAACAGACCAGTAGCTTATTTTAGCCATAAACTTCCTCCAAGTCAGAGGCTCAAGTCAGTCTATGAAAGAGAACTGATTGCAATTGTATTGGCAGTCCAAAAGTGGCGGCCATACCTCCTAGGCAGAAGATTTGTGGTTCGAACTGATCAAAGAAGTCTGAAATACCTCTTGGAACAGCGGCTGGTTAGTGTGGAACATAAAAAATGGCTAACCAAACTATTGGGATTCGACTTTGAAATTCAGTACAAACCTGGCTTGGAAAATAAGGCAGCAGATGCCTTGTCCAGGCATCCTGAATTTACTGCCCTGTCGCTTTTAGTAGCCTTTAATTTTGATGATGTGGACAAGGAACTCGAAGAGGATGCAGAATTGAGGGATTTGAAGGCTGCCTTACTAGCTGGAACCACTAACCAGGAGGGATATGCAGTGGTTCAAGGGAGGTTACTATATAAGGGGAGGATTGTTTTAAGTAAGAAGTCTCCTATGATTCCTAAACTACTTAAAGAGTTCCATGACAGCCCTATAGGAGGACATTCGGGGTTACTTAAGACTAAGCGGCTTTCTAGGAAATTCTATTGGACAGGCATGAAGAGAGAAATCAAGGCCTATGTTGAATCATGCAGTGTTTGTCAACAAAATAAAAATTTGGCACTCTCACCAGCTGGTCTCCTCCAACCCCTACCAATTCCCAATCAAGTTTGGGAAGATCTCTCCACGGACTTCATTGAAGGTTTACCAAAATCGGAAGGATATGACACTATACTGGTTGTGGTGGATAGGTTGAGCAAATATGGGCATTTCTTGCCCTTAAGACATCCTTTCAATGCTTAAACTGTAGCTGACCTATTAACTAAACAAATTGTTAAACTCCATGGAATTCCACGTTCCATTATTACGGATAGAGATCGAATCTTTCTCAGCTTATTTTAGGCTGAAATATTTAAGATGCAGGACACTCAGCTTACACGGAGTACAGCCTATCACCCTCAAACTGATGGACAATCGGAGGTGGTGAACTATTGCCTAGAAACATACCTAAGATGCTTTGTGGCTAGGAAACCTAAACAGTGGTCTAAATGGCTGCATTGGGCTGAATATTGGTATAATACCACTTACCATACCTCAACCAAGACTTCTCCTTTTAGGATCCTCTATGGAAGAGATCCTCCCCCATTGGTTCGATATGGCCAGTCCTCTACTTCAGTTGCATCAATAGAGCATTTACTTGAAGAAAGGGATGCTGTGCTGGATGAGTTAAAGGAGAATTTACAATCAGCTCAAAACAGAATGAAAGAGTTAGCAGATGGAAGGCGACGTGATGTTAAATTCCAAGAAGGGGATCTAGTTTATCTTAAACTACAACCCTATAGGCAACAATCTTTGGCTAGAAGAAGAAATGAGGAGCTGAGTCCAAGGTACTATGGACCTTTTTCAGTAGAGAAAAGGATTGGACAGGTGGCTTATAAACTACAATTACCATATGGATCAGCTGTGCACCCTGTTTTCCATGTCTCTCAACTTAAGAAAATGGTGGGGAATGCTCCTGTCTCATCTCTTCTTCCCAACCAGTTGAGTTCTACTATGGAATTGGTGCTGGAACCTGAGGATGTTCTGAATATACGCCACAAATCAAACAGCTCTGGATCTACTAGTGAAGTTCTTATTAAATGGAAAGATCTACCAGATTTTGAGGCTACTTGGGAGCAATTTGAGTTGGTTAGACAGCAATTTCCTCACTTTCACCTTGAGGACAAGGTGCATGCTTGGGTGGGGGGTAATGATAGACCTCCAATTAGATTCACATATGCTAGGCGACATAGCAGGCAGTAAAGCATTGAAGAAATAGGGGCAAATTGGTGAAGCTGGGTTGGTTAGCAGGGAATGATGACTTTTATTTTTTTCTGTTATGTCTTTTTGTTGTTTTGTGCTGAGTTGGTGAAGTTAGTTAGAGTATAAATAAAAAGGGAAAGAGAGAGAAAAGGGGACATAGAGAAATCTTAACAAACTTTTGAAAGGAGAGGAAATCTCTTGGAGAGAGGCAGGGCTCTCGAATCACCTGCCAAACAGCTACATATACAACCTGAATTCTTTAATCTACATACTATCAGCTCTAATTTTCATTTCTAGTTTCTAAATTCTGTCCAAGATTCAGTGTGTGTGTGAGTGAAAAAAAAAACAGAATCATATCAGATGTCAAAGGAATAATGTTTATTTCAAAGAGATTTTTGGCCATCCTAAAATGCCGGACTTGTTGGATAACACTCTATGGCTACTGGCAGATTTCCCTGCATATTATTCGGAGATATTATGGCCAGTGCTGACTTGGTTGAAGCAAGGTGAGTGTTCTTCACCATCTGGTTTAAATTTCAGTTCACTTTTCATGTTATTGCTCACTGTGTATTACTTATATCATGTGGACTTGTATTTATATATATTTGTATTCAGAGGAAACGCCAGACTATTATGAATTTAAAAATCATCAGCTTGTTTACTCCTCTTATTGAATTTTTTAATAGAAGCATCCATGCTAGTAAGTCTTAGACTGTTGTCAAGTGAGGACACGGATACATCTGATCCAGATTATGAAAAGCAACGTAAAAAGTGACATTGGTAGAAAAGTTCTAAAGATGGAGTACAATGTAAATGTAGTAGGACATCCACATGTGAGATAAACATGTTAATGTTGGGTTCCTCATCATGCTTGTGTTACATCTTGTGGATGTAAATCTGATAAACGCTGTAACAGAGAAGATAGCCACGTGCAAGGAGAGTTTTGAAGAAAGGAGTGACAATTGTTGAATGGCTCAAGTATGATGTAACCTGCTTCAGTAGTTTCTCTACTATACTATCGTGTTGAAGATTTTAAAACTGCTCGTCCTGCAAGGACTATCCTTCCAACTTGTGTAAGTCTTTAATCCTACCGAGGCTATGTCGATGATTTCTTGTTGAATTAGTTGAAGTCTGCTACTGCATTATTGGATTGTCAATTTTCTGGAAATTAAAAATTTACTTTTGGTAAGGGCAGAGGTGGTTTCAAAGTAAATTGCACTGTTCAAGTGATGTCTAGCACTTCGATCTACTAGAATTCTGGATAATGTCATGGAATTTGGCTTTAAGATGCCCTTCTGGAATCTTTGGACAAGTGAATAGTACTATACATCATTTCTTCTGCTCTTTAATTTGACTAACATTTCCACCTGTGGTTGCGTAAACATTTCTATTGTTCTGGATTAGTGGGTCTACTTTGCAATGTTTTAATAGTGGTTAGCAATCCTGAAAACAAGGACGAAAAAACTCAAGAGATGACAGCTTCCTAGTTATGATAGATGAAGAAAGAAGGAATTCCCCGCAATTCAGAAGACATTGAAACCCAAAGAGATGTCCACAATTGAACTCTGTCTCATAGGAAGGACATGTCCTCTTCCAACTGATCATCAATAATCCTCTCAAAAATCGTCCGATTTCTTTCCAACCAAACTACCTGAAAAATAGTCATCCTTGCACAGTTCCATAAAACAAGGGCTTTTTTCTCTCCCCTAAAGGTACAATGATTCTCAACCAATAAAGTAAAATAATAGTTTGGTGCAGCCTAACCCAACTTAGCTTTACAAAAAAGAGAGTTCCATAACCACAAAGCGTCAATGCAGTGAAGAAAAAGATGATTACTACTTTCAAGCTTTTTCTTGCACAAAATACACTATTGAGGAGACAAACATTGTTTAGGATTTCTTTTTCGTAGAATATCATTAGTGTTGATCTTATTGTGAGCTAATGGACCACACTAGAATTTTGACTTTGCAAGGAACCTTTGCTTTCCAAATCTTCAAAAAAGGCTCAAAATTAGAAAGAGATAGAGTCATCCACCAGCCAATTAAAGTAAGATTTACAAGAGAATTCACCTAATTTTGACAAATTCGAAGCTCTTGTGTCTGACTTACTTTGATTAAGAGAAACATCCTCAAGAAGAGCAAGAAGATCAGCTTGGACAACCATTTCTCTGTCATTCAAATTCCTTGTGAAATTAAAATTCAAATGATGACACTGATGAGAGGGCAGGGAAGTCAGCTTACTAGCAAAATTGCGAGGCCCGGATAACCTATAAAGTCTTGGAAAGAAAAAACATAAAGGAGAGTTGCCTAACCCTTGATCCTTCCAAAATCTGATGTTGTCCCCTTTTCTAACCACAAACCTCACATTAACGAGAAAAAGACAACTGCTTTGAGAAATAACAGTCTATGGACATCTACTTGAACCCCTTAAAGCAACATTAGAATCTCACCCATTGTCTTGGAGTCCATATTTGCTGCGTATAACAGCACGCCAAAGAGAGTTTTCTTTCCTTAGGAAATCTGCACAGCCATTTTTGTAACAAAGCCAAATTCCTTCTAATGAGATTACCCACCCTTAGCCCCCCTTTGCTTAGAGGCTGAGAAACAATCTTCCAGCTGATTAAATGACTTTTCTTTTCTTCTCCAACACCGTCCCAAAGGAAGTCTCTCATAGATTTCTCAATTCTATTAGCAATATTAATAGGAATCTTGAAAAGAGATAAGGAATAACTTAGAAGGCTTGATAAAGCTGCTTGAATTAGAGCAAGTCTCCCCCCTTTGAGAGGAAAGCCTTTTTCAAAACTTCTAGGCTTTTTTCCACCTTTTCAACCACAGGAGCCCAAAAAGACTCGACTCTAGGATTGCCGCCTAGTGGTAAGCCCAAATATTTCAAAGGTCAGCCACCCACTCTACAACCAATGATTCTAGCTAGGAGATCAATTTTATCCTCTTGAGAATTTATCCCCACAATAACACTTTTGGATGGATTGATTTTGAGCCCAAAAAAGCTATAAAAAGTTTCCAAAACTGAGTGAAGATTTAAAAATTTTTTCTCATCTCTTGAATAAAAAAAAATGGATCATCAGCAAAATTGGATCATCAGCAAATTGTAAATGAGAAATCACAATGCCTTGCCTACCAGTGGCTAAACCTTCCACAAGATTAGTTTCAATAGGTTTGTCTAGTAGACGGCTTAAACAATAAGCAACCGAAGTGAATAAAAAGGGTGAAAGGGGATCACCTTGTCTAAGCCCTCTAGTAGCCCCAAAATCTCCTCGAGGACGACCATTGATGGAGACAAAAAAATTTGTGCTCTTCAAGCACCCTTTAATCCAGGTTCTTTATTTACTACCAAAACCCTTTGCATACAAGATAATATCCAAGAAGCCCCAATCCACATTATCATAGGCTTTGGCAAAGTTGATCTTGTACAAGATTCCTTTTTTTCTTCTTCCTAAATTCTTCAACCACCTCATTAGCAATTGAAACTGCATCAAGAATTTGTCTCCCCTTTACAAAAGCTGCTTGAGCAGCTGCAATGGTATCTCCCAAGACCTCTCTTAGCCTTGAAGAAAGAACTTTGCTCACCACCTTGTAAAGACTAGAGACTAGGCTAATAGGTCTAAAACTCACCAATCTTCAAGGAGTTAGTTCTTTATTTTGGAATCAAGCATATGAAGTCTAATTATCAATTGCATTAATTACTCCGTTTTGCCAAAAGTCTTCAAAAAGAGCCAACAAATCTTCCTTCATAATCTCCCAACATTCTTGATAGGGAGCCATAGAGTAACCATCAGGGCCAGGGGAATTATTTTTGTTGCAAGAAAAAATGGCTCTTTTAATCTCTTTGTCCTCGAATGGCCTTTCAAGCCAAGAGGCTTTATTCATGTCCAATTAGGATTGGCAAAATGATCCGCCGGGTCTGGGGCCCTGGTGTGATCTGTGTTTTAAGGGCGGGTCTTGACCCTTTTTTTTAATTTAGGGGCGGGTTTGGGTCCCCAAAGTTATTGACCCGTTCGGGGCGGGTCTAGGCCCGGGTCTACCCTCTAACCCTGTTTGACCCGCCCCGCCCCGCCCCGCCACGCACCGCACCGCCCCGCCCTGCCTTGCACAGTATTAGGACGTATATGAAAAAAATTAAAGTATTTGAACTTACATATAATTTTTAGGGGTGATTGATATGAATTATAATATTTTAGAATACCGTGTAATTTTACTAGACTATAGCATCAGTCATCAAATTTTTCTTCAATTTCCATGTTTTATTAGATATTTATGATAGCAAGTTTGTTTTCTTCTTGCATGTTTGTTTATTTTTTTAGAAAAATTGAAAAAATGGACATGATTAGGGGCCCTTAGTTAAATATGAAGCAAAAAGGCAAAAAAACAAAGCTAAAACAAGCAACCTGACAAAACGCCCGACAAAACTCGACAAACTCGACAAAACTCGACAAACTCGACAAAACTCAATAGAGCTCAACACAAGCTTTCACTCGACATGTTGAGTGTCGGATACATGGTTTGAGATATCTATATGTCGGTTTTCACGTATCTGACACTCGACATGTCGGATGAAAGTTTGTGTCGAGTGTCGGATGATGCATCCGACACGCGATGTCTTCAAAAATAGACTAATATCGAGTGTCGGTTGTGAATCCGACACGACTCGACATGTAAGTGTCGAGTGTCGAGTGTCGAGAAATCCGACACTGGGAAAATTACGTTTCTTGGTAGTTTCAGCAAATTTTTTGATTAATTCTTCAGCATTTGAGTATTTAATTTCTCGCTGTTTGAATCAACTTTTGCATTTGCGATTGCTGCAGCTCTGCTCTTTTCTCTGCATTTCATTTTCCTCTGCTCTTTCTCTGCTCTCTTTGGCAATCTGATTTAGACAATTAGTTGGAACTCTTACGTTTGTTGCAGCTCTTTTGCTCTCTGCTCTCTCTTTTACAGATTTCTGAGCTATTTCTAGGTAATTTACATTTTTCACTTTTCCGTTTCTGTTCAATTTTTGTTTGATTAGGGTTTTCTCAATTTACTGTGTTTGCCTCGCAAGCATTTGAAATTTCTATCTGTTTATTGCGAGATAATCAATTTCATCACAGTATTTATTGTATTTATTATGGGATAAGCATTTGATTGCTGCAATGAATTTTTCATCGAGTCCAGGTCTAGGACAATGTCTTTTTATATATATGATATGTAGAATTAACCTAGATGGGATATGATATGTGAACATGATTCCATCTAGTTGTTAGGATAATCTATGTGCATGTAATTATAGATGTGATTTTTGTAGGTAAACAATATCTTCACAATCAAAACAAGAAGTGGGGATGTCAAATGCCCTAAATTGTAGAGGTGATTTAAACATGGATAAAGATTCTGAAGATGTTGCTATATCCACTAGTAAGAGACGGCTAGAAGATGATGATGATGAATTGTCTCAACATAGTAAAAAGTCTAGGACAACATCACAAGTTTGACAACATTTTACAAAGTTAGTTGTTGATGGAGTACCAAAAGCATGTTGTAACCATTGTGCCACAAAATTAGTTGCTAGGACGTCGGATGGCACCTCCCATTTAAGTAAGCATTTGAAGAGATGTCATCGAGCTAATCAACTAACCAGGGAACAAAGCATTTTGAAATTCCAAAAACAAAGTGATGGAACTCTTACAAACTTGGTATGTCATGATAAAGATGCTTTTGATAAAGATGTTTGTAAGAGTCTGGTTGCAAAAATGATTGTTTTGCATGAACTTCCATTGCGGTTTGTTGAGTATGAGGGCTTTAGGGAAATGATGAATTATGCCCAACCTTTGTTTGGTACCATAAGTAGAAACACATTGAAGAATGAAATATTCAAGTTGTTTGAAAGTGAGAAAGGGAAGACAATGGAATTATTGGAAAACATACAAGGAAGGATAGTTATAACAACCGACATGTGGACTTCTAGCAACCAAAAGAAAGGATATATGGTTATAATAGCCCATTTCATTGACAATTCATGGAAACTCCGTAATCGGATTTTTAGGTATGTTTAAAAGTTGCAATTTTATCTTACTTTATTAATTTGTTTATATTAAATATAGTTTCTAATAATTTTATGTTTATAATTGTTAGGTTTGTATATGTGCCAGCCCCACATACGGCTGAATGTCTTAGAAAAGTGTTGGTTGATTGCTTGTATGATTGGAATTTGGAAAGGAAATTATCTACTTTACCTGTAAATAATTGTTCTACCAATGATGTTATGATAAAGCAAGTACTTGATAAATTGGGTGATAGGCATTTGATGTTGCGTGGGAAACTTTTTCACATGCGGTCTTGTGCTCATATATTGAACCTAATAGTTAAAGATGGGTTAGAAGTGATTAGAAATGGCATTGAGAAGGTTAGGGATAGTGTTGCTTTTTGGACATCTACACCTAAGAGAATGGAAAAGTTTGAGGAGAATGCACATCACTTGAAAGTGATATTTAATAAGACATTGTCTCTTGATTGTAAAACTAGGTGGAACTCTACCTACAAGATGTTGAGTATAGCTTTAGCCTATAAAGATGTGTTTGTTCGTTTGAAGGAGCGTGATAGTCAATATATAGATTTGCCTAAGGAAGAGGAGTGGGCAGTAGCAAAACTTGTGTGTAATCATTTGAAAAAGTTCTATAGGTTGACTGAAATATTTTCTGGAACAAATTATCCCACAGCAAACAAGTTTTTTTCAAAAATTGGTGAGTTAAGATTATTTTTGAGCTCTTGGCTTACGTCTCCTTCTAAAAAGATTAAGGAAATGACTAATGCAATGACTGAAAAGTTTGAAAAGTATTAGAATGTTATCCATGGAGTGTTAGCTGTGGCTGTGGTTTTAGATCCTAGATGTAAAATGGTGATGGTAGAGTTTTTATAGAAGAAGATTTAAGGAGATGATGCTTTTGAGCATATTGAGGGAGTACGTACTATTTGTGAAGATTTGGTGATAGATTATCAATGTAGACTTAGTTTACGTAATGAGTCAAGCGAATTTATTGCAAATTTACCAAATCCAGGAGGTGTTAGTGTTACAGGAGACGGTGTATCAAGTGAGTTTGATATTGAATAAGAAAATTTAAAGAAAGCACTAATATGGGATTGCAAAAGAAGTCTGAGCTTGATATTTATTTGGAGGATCATGTAGTTAGTGGTCCTGACTTTGATGTTTTATTTTGGTGGAAGATGAATAAAAGTAAGTTTCCTGTATTGTTCACTATTGCTAGAGATGTTTTGGCTATCCAAGTATCCACAGTTCCATTTGAATCCGCTTTTAGCACAAGTGGTAGAGTTTTGAGTTCACATCGTAGTAGACTTCTTCCTGACACATTGGAGGCATCAATATGTAGCCAAAATTGGTTATGGCTAAAAACGCGAGGTATAAGCTTCAATATACTATGTTTATTTTATTGATTATTATAACTTTATTGAATTTCCTTATTTAGTTATTAATTTGGTTATTATATGTTTCTAGGTGTAATTCCTCAAGAAGAGATGCTTGGAGAGGAAACATTGGATGATGAAGGAGGAAGTTCAATGACATCTTTGTGAGGTTGTTTCGTTGGAGTGTTAATTGTAGGAAGTTGATTTTGTGTGCTATCAACTTGTTGGTTTGGTTTCGTTAAAGTGTTGACATTATTTTATTTACTTGTTACTATGTTGGTATTGGTATGTTTTTTATTGTTGTGAGTTGTTTACTTAGATGTGTTTATCGTTGTCGTCATTTACTTGTTGATTTTGTTTGTTGTTGACTTGGTATTGTTTGTTGAATTATTGTTTACTTGGAAATTTTAGATTTTAAATGGAATAATGGTTTTTTAGTTGTTGATGCTTGTGTGTATGTATGATTTTAGTTTGAAGATATATTATCTTCAAACTTGTTAAAAAATTGGCATAATTGTGTACTTCACATAGAATGGGGGTGGTTATGCAATTTTATAGGGGTGGGGCAGGGCTGGGCTGGGTACTACCCGCCCCGCCCAGCCCCATTGCCAACCCTATGTCTAATGGACACCAATCGAACCCTTGAATTGAAATCTTACTCCGTTATCCTTAGAGTAAAGATTTTTGAAATACTCTTTTAAGTATTTCCTTCTCAATGCTACCCTCATCTTCCACCATTTCACAGTTGCTATTTTCAAGTTTAGAAATAACGTTTCTATTTCTTTTCCCATTTAAAATTCTATGGAACAATTTGGAGTTGTTATCCCACTCTTTTGCCCACTGAATTTTAGATTTTTGCCTCCAAAGAATTTCTTCTTTTAGCAAAATCGCGTGAAACTTGAATTTCAAGGTTGCTCTCTCGGCTATAACCTCTTCATTAAGTCAATTTTCACCCTCGAGATATCCAAAACAGCCAGCCTAGCTTCAATAGCTCTCTTTTCCTGATTAATGTTACCGAAAACTTCATTATTCCAAACTTTGAGCCTCAATTTAATCAATTCAAGTTTTTTAATGTATTTAAAACCTGCCCGTCCTTCAACTTCGGTTTCGTTCCACCAAACTTCAAAAAAATTTTTAGACAGGTTGTGTTCCAACCACGTATTTTCAAACCGAAAAGGACAAAGGCCCTATTTCAAAGAATACTGGAAAAGAATTTTTTTATCTTTATTGGCGTGAAAGTCTTAACCCTACCCATCGTTGTCCTCCTTTCCATTGCCTGGTTCTTGAAATAGACCATTAATAACGAATTTCCCCTCTTATAAGAACTCATCTTTTTTGGACTCCACATCCTTAATGCTAACTTCCTTTGCCTCTGTCAATATTTCACTATTGGAATTGCCAAGATGCTGCCATTTTCCTTGTTAAGGATAAACGCAACTTCCTCAAGGGTCAAAGGCGGTTCTTCAAAATAATCATTTTTAGAAACCGAGAGAACTTTAGCCTAATGATCTCAACCCTCTTTTAACTTCGGTTTGACTTTTAACAGAGAATTACATGACTTCGTGTCTGAATTAGATTCGCCTGCATAGTTCGAGTAGCTTAGATTTACGCAAACGACACTCGACGTCCCTTCGTTTTCAAGACATTGAGAGTCGGTTTTGTGAATCTAAGTGGCTTTAAGCTAGGCAGACAAATCCGACAATGAAACTAAGTCGTTTTGGGTATCCACATACAACAAGTCTGACACTTAACAATACCATACTATCGGATCTCGGCCACTTCGGATGTCGAATACTCAAAACGACATAGTTTCATTGTTAAATTCATTTGCCTAGTTTCGAACAACTTAGATTTACACAATTGACACTTGACGTTCGTTCGTTTCCAAGAAATTGAGTATCAGTTGTGTAAATCTAAGTTACTCAAAGTTAGGTAGATGAATCCGACAATGAAATTATGTCATTTTTTAGTATCCACATACGATAGGTCCGATGCTTGATAAAGCCATAGTGTCCAATGTCGGGTACTCAAAATGACATAGTTTCATTGTCGGATTCTTCTGCTTAGTGTTGATAGTTTCATTGTCGGATTCTTCTGCTTAGTGTTGAGCAACTTAGATTTACACAACCGACATTCGACGTCCCTTAGTTTCCAAGATAGCAGGTGTCGGTTTCATGATGATCGACAATTGGTTGCCAGATTCAAGTAACCGACACTCATTAACATGGAACGACATGTCATCGAGCGTTGGATACTTGAACTATCAGGAATCAGACATCGGTTTTCGTGAAACCGACACTCGATGACTTGAAAACGAAGGAACATCGAGTGTCGATTACCAAATCTGACACGCGATAGCGGAAACCCAAATGCGATTGAGCGTCGAGCGCCAGAGCAGAGAAACGATCCGACACTCGCTATCATCTACCTTCGCTACGTTTATGTCAGTTTTCACCATTTTTACACAAACCCATGTTTCAAATCTTCCCAGTCATATCCCATGGACACAAACAACATCAAACAAGCACATAATAACATTCCAAAACTCCAATACCACAATCATTAATATCAAAATCCAACCAAAATCCCTAATTTTTACAAATTTCAAAATGTTAAAAATGCAAGGCATTTTCCTCTCTATTCCTTTGATTGACATGAATCTAACTGTCATTTTCATTTTAACATCATGAATATATGCTCAAACAATCAAGACAGAAAACAAAAAACAAAGAAAAGTCGAAAACTTACCTTTTGTGTTGTTTCTTCTCCTCAGGTGGAAATGACCATTCTTGCTTATGTGCAAAGTGTAAGAGATTTGTAGATGCAAATCCTCCGGTTGTGTGGTGATTGATTGGAAGCGTTTCAAATTTTTGGGAAAGGTGGAGTGATGGAAGACACGGTTATGGAAGAGGAAGCGGAGAGAATGAAGGAAGTTAATATCCAATGAATTAGTTGAATATAAAAGGGTATGTAGGTCATTTTATGTTTAAGAGGTCTATGGCATCAAAATTTTGTGGGAGTAGTCTATATTATTCGGTCCCTTAATTTGGTCTATTTTTTTAATTTCTTCTAAATATTATTATTTATTAAAAAGTAAGTATTTTTAATATTAGTTAATATAAGTTTAATAATATTTATTTTTATACTATATTTTGATTATAATATTATAAATTATAATAAAAATAAAAATTTGTAAAGACTTGAGATTATTAAGTCCCATGATTCCACACGAGATTATTTGTCCTATGAAATTGATACTATTTGAGTTAAAAATAGTCTAATCTTAATTTTCTCTTAAAAAGCCAAACAAAGAATTGGATAATTAAACCTTAAAATAGTCCAATCCACTCTTTGTGCCCCTTCCCAAACGAGCCATTGGGGGATACCTGTAGTTAAAGAACTGATCTCTTCTTTGTTTCCACATGGCCAACTTCTTCTGCTAAGATTATCTTCAACCTTTTGCTTGGGGTACGAAAAATTTGTGCATTCCTTAGAATCAAGCATCTTGAACTCATCAATTATTTTTCACTTTGGAAACCGCACCGCTGTCATTAATATCCACCGATGAAGAAATAAGGCCTGATTCGAGTTTACCTACTTTGATACGAGCAAAGAAAGGGTTTTCCACGGATTCTGTCTTGATGTGAGAGCATGGAAATAAAATATAGACCAGTAACTTTCTTAGATATAATATAAAAAGAACGGTCAGATATATGCATATCATAGTTCCAGCAGAGTCTGTGCTGATGGTCAGAGGTAATTGGTTATTTGTCCATGGAAATGCTAATGTCAATATGGTCAACCAATTGGATATATACCTGTCCAATTTTGCTGAACGTGAATGCTTGCTAATTGCAAACTTTGCTCCATGCATTCTTCAATGTTCCATTTTATTAATAGCTGACCTTTCTGTCATTTTTTTTTCTCATGGTTTGACCCAGCTGGTATTTATTTAGCTGCCTTCCAAGTGTTTATCCTGCTTATGGCAAACAATTTTGTTAGCATTTAGGCGGCAAGGAAGGAGTTCTGGTGGTTTGGCAGCTTGACACGGAAGAAGAAATTTTTACCACGAATTGGATCTACACTTTATATTTTTTGTATTCTCCAGATCCTTCACTTTCCTCTGTGGGTAGGATTTATTATTAAAAAAATTGTAAGGTTGTTATTGCATTTGTTTTGTCGGCTGGCATAAAACTTGTATTTTGGCTGTTATTACTGAAATAAGGGTCTTCAGATAGCTTGTGCAGATAATTAAATTCATCTACTAAAAATGCCTCTGATGGACATTTTAAAGACCATTTCAAGAATTAAGGTTTGTTTCTGATCAGCACGCCTGCACTTATCATGAGAAAGTGTAATGTGGTTGTTTTTCTAACTTGGACAATGAAAATTCAGCAAGAAGCCAATTTGACTAGCGGGAAACTTTACAGAGGTGTTGATTCGTGGAAAACATGGACAAATTCTGTATAAATATTTTTCTTATGTATAAATAAGTTTTTTTGATAGTAGTCATGATTTGGTTGTGTTCACATTTTTACCATGTTATTGATGCTCTGATTATGCAACTCTTTCTTTTCTGACAGCCCTTATTTTGTAATGCTTCTGGTATTATTATACATTTTTCCGCCTTGTTGACTGCTGAAGAGTATTAAGGCTTAAGTAGTGGGGTTGCCTTTGATCACAGTGTAGGCTTGGCTGCTTTATGCGCTCAAAATTATTGTATCCAGTTTTACAGTCTATTGGATGACCGTGGTATTTCCGAGGTGAATATCTTTAGTTGACAACATGATTTTGAAATGATATTACCGGCATGATAACTTTAATTTTATAATGAAATGTTCACGTGTATGAATTCCATGTCTGTATAAATAGCAATGAGTTTTGAAGGTTTCTAAATATGCCTTTCATGTTCAAGTCTGTGAGAGAAACTACCAACCTGGAGATGATGTAATGGTAAATAATTGCTATTTTTTTTTGTTGATCTTTATCATATTGCTGGGATTTTGCTATACCATTTATTTTGGGACATTTGATTACTGATATCTTTGATCTTTTAATATCATGGATACGGCTAGTTCTGACTTTAGTGGCTCTTTCCCAAGATGGCTTTATGATGACTACTGCAGAACTAAAGCTTGCTGAAGACGGTATTGGGGGGTCTTGTTTATCTGAAGTTTTGGGTATCTGGATCTCAAAATAAAGAATTCAGCTTGTCAACCATTATTTATGAACCTCATAGGTCTGGCCTTGGCTTAATTACTGAAACAAAATGAGAAGTATATAATATTTTTCTACATTTCTTATATCTATAAAAGGACACTAATTCATAAGCATTGTCAAAGTCAAGTTCGTTATTTTCTGGTGACAATGATTACTGTCTTGCTTTTATTTATTTTATTTTGAGGTGGAATATAGTGGTTAGAAACTTACAGCTGTGATGAATGACATATATTTGTTATCGTATAGGGATGCTGGAATTTCTGCTATTGCCTTTCATGCTACCTGTTGTGTTGCTGTCAGCTCATCTTATGGTGAGTATTTCAAGGTGATCTTTCAATGATGGTAATTCTAATCATTAGTTGTCAGTTTACTCTGAGAATTTACATTTTCTTTCTTATGTGTTAGGTTTGGGTTTTCAGTGATGAATTAGAGCAGAAAGATTCTATGCCACAAGATTCTGGCTGGAGTTGCCAAGCTGTTGGCTCATATAAGTATGTCTCTGCTTCATTTTCTCCTTGGGACTCTATTTTTGGCGCCAGAATGTGGAATACATAGCATTTACGTGACAAAAATAAATAAATAAATAAACAATGCTAAGGCAAAGAGATTGAAAAACATTTTGTGAAGGAACCTTAATTTTTTGTTTTTTTTCCTTTAATACCATGTTAATTAAATTAAGTTGCTTTGTAGTTTCATTTTTTCTTTTTTTGGGTAAAAAATAAAAAACTAAACACACTTCACCGTGTAGGAAAAGGCAATGACTGCGGCTGCATTTGCTGCCCATGGTTCTGTTCTTGCTGTTGCAGCAGAAACCATAATTACATTGTGGGACCCAGATGAGAATCTCCTTGTTGCTGTTATTGGAGAGACTCTTGCCATAATTCTCGAAACTATGATGTGTACAAAAATATAATGTATGAACAGTGGTAATGACATGTGGAAATGTTTCTGTCTTTGTCACTTGCCTCTAGGCTGGTGATTAAAACCTGGTTGTCAGGGAGACAATAAGCCAGGATATTTTTTTAAAAAAAATTAATAGAAAAAAAAGAAATAAATCATATGACAAGTGTTTTACCTAATCAAAAAGTAGAAAACCAGTTTATGCGCTTATGCAAATTGCTAGGAAATGGAGCAGATTGAGAAATTGGTTCTGTTTAGTGTACTTGTCAATGCTAGTAAGATTAGTTGGCATTCTAAATCTGTGTTTGGTTTACCTTCTGAATTGTGTGATGGAGTATCAAATCTTTGTATATTTAATGGGCAACTAATGAGTTGGGATTTGGGACTAAAGATAGAGAAATAACTACTTGGAAGTGCAAGCACAAAGGAGATAGAAAAGGGGGAAGGGTTGCCATTTGGAAATTTGTTTTACCATACAGGAACTAGTTTAGCCAATTTGACATGTAGGTAAATAATGCGGTTTAAGACTCTGGCTATTTCATTCAGGAATGAATTGGTCTCTCTCTCTCTTTCTCTCACTCTCTCTCTATGTTACACTAAGGTTGGTAGACCCTTCTTTTCTAATTTAATTATATTATGCAATTCCATTCGGCCATTTATGGCCCTGTCATTTGTTGGGAAGTCTGAGCATCTCGTGGCTACATCTCAGGGTTCTAGGCCTCAGCTCTCTGTCTGGAGTGTATTCAATTGTAGAAATTTTGTATTGAGTAGGAGAAAATAGTTTTTTACAGTGTTTTGCTAGGCATTCGAGAGGCCTAGCTCTCTCCCAATGAAAGAAAACAACTGATTTACAATACTGACACTTCCCCTCCTTGGTTCCTCTTTATTCTAGTGTCCCCGTAACAGAATTTTAACAAACTCACTTTCTCTCTCTTACTTTTTGGTAACTGCCTGATTTCTCATTTCCCAAAGTATAACTAATTCCCTCTCTTAGCCCGCCTAGTGTATGTGAACCTAATGGGTGGTCTATCAATACCCCCTGCCCCAAAATTCACCTTGTCCTCAAGGTGAAAATCTGGAAATTGATTCTTAATAAGCTCATAAGGTTCCCAAGTAGCTTCAAAATCCGGAAGGTCTTTCCACCGGACCAAGACTTCCAAAGCATGAGAATCATCTAACTTCCCAGGCCGCACTCCTATCACTGCTTCTGGTTCCAACAAGAATTCCAACTCAGCAGTCAATTGTGGAGGAAGTTGGGTTGCTACTGCAGTAGTACCAAGAGCTCTGCGAAGCTGAGAAACATGGAACACAGGGTGAATAGAAGCTGTCTCAGGAAGTTTGAGCTTGTATGCCACCTTGCCCACTTTAGCTAATACCTCATAAGGTCCATAAAACCGAGGAGCTAGTTTAGCATTGCGATGTGAGGCTAAAGATGTCTGTCTATAGGGGCGTAACTTGAGATACACCTTTTCTCCGACCTCAAACTGCACATCGCAGCGGTGTTTATCCGCTGAAGCTTTCATCTTTTGTTGGGCTCGATCAAGCTGCATTTTCAGTTCATCCAACATAACATTTCGCTCTTGAAGATGCTGGTCTATAGAAGAGATGACTGTTCCATCAGATTCGTAACGTAACAAAGGAGGAGGATCTCGACCATAGAGGATGCGAAAAGGGGTCATCTTGGTGGCTGTATGAAAAGAGGTGTTGTACCAATATTCTGCCCAAGGCAGCCAATGAGCCCATTTCCGCGGCTTAGAATTAGCGAAACAACGCAGATAAGTTTCCACACAACGATTGACCACTTCTGTTTGTCCATCCGTTTGTGGATGGTACGCTGTACTCCGTTTCAGCTTTGTTCCTTGCAATCTGAATAGTTTTTCCCAGAAAGTACTCATAAAAATTTTGTCTCGATCCGAAACGATCGACTTAGGAATGCCATGGAGACGTACTACTTCCCGAAAGAATAACACAGCCACCGATTGTGCAGTGAATGGATGCTTTAAGCCAATAAAGTGACCATACTTATTCAATCTGTCTACCACCACTAAAATAGTGTCTACACCCTCAGATTTAGGTAGACCCTCCACAAAATCCATTGTCAAGTCATCCCAAACTTGGTCTGGAATTGGGAGAGGCTGCAATAACCCGGCTGGAGACAATGCCAAATACTTGTTCTGTTGGCATGTAGAACAGTTGGCTGTATACGTTTGAATGTCTCTCTTCATGCCTTCCTAATATAAATTGGATGTGATCCTCCTGTAGGTTTTCAGAAAACCCGAATGCCCTCCTATATAGCTGTCATAGAACTCATGTAATACCAAGGGAATTAGGGAAGAACCCTTAGGCAGCACCAAACGATTTTTAAAGAGAAGGTGACCTTGCACCAAGGAATAACCAGGCCTGGAAATCGGATTCTGCTGTAAGGCAGTCACAATCTGTGTTAATTTGGGGTCTGAAGCCACTTGAGTTTTAAGGTCTTCCAATTGAAGCACTTGAGGCACTGTCAAAGCCATTATAGAGGGAGGAAATTCTTTCCGAGATAAGGCATCAGCAGCCTTATTTTCAAGGCCTGGACGATAGACAATCTCAAAATCATATCCCATTAGCTTAGTAAGCCATCTTTGGTACTCCATACACACCATTCTTTGATCCAACAGAAACCTCAAACTTTTTTGATCTGTCCTAATGATAAATTTTCTGCCCAGCAGATAATGCCTCCACTTTTGCACTGCAAATACTATAGCCATAAGCTCACGTTCATAGATAGACTTGAATTGAGCCCTTTGTGGTAACACTTGACTGTAATAAGCAATAGGACGTTGCTGTTGCATCAAAACAGCCCCCAATCCATGGCCTGAAGCATCTGTCTCCACTATGAATGGCTGTGAAAAGTCAGGTAATGCAAGGACCGGAACTGTGGTCATAGCTTGCTTAAGCTTGCAAAATGCTATTTCAGCCTCCTCATCCCATGAGAAGCAGTCTTTCTTTAGCCTATCAGTCAAAGGTTTGGCTATGGTTCCATATCCTTGAACAAAGCATCGATAATACCCGGTAAGCCCCAAAAATCCACGTAATTCCTTGAGTGATTTCGGACTCGGCCATTGTAACATAGCTTCTACCTTAGACCTATCAGCTGCTACACCATCACTGGAAATAATGTGGCCAAGGTACTCCAATTTGCATTGGCCGAATATACATTTCTTTTCATTGGCAAACAGTTTGTTTGCAGCCAACACCTCCAATACACTCCTCAAATGTGCTTTGTGCTCCTCCATGGATTGACTGTATACAAAAATATCATCAAAAAATACTAAGACAAACTTCCGTAGATACTCCTTGAAAATTTCATTCATTAAAGCCTGAAAAGTGGCAGGGGCATTAGTCAGCCCAAAAGGGATGACTAAAAACTCATAGTGGCCCTCATGTGTCCGAAATGCTGTTTTTGGAACATCTTCTGGTCTCACACGAATCTGATGATATCCAGACTTCAAATCCAATTTGGAAAACAGTTGTGCCCCATGCAATTCATCAAGCAATTCATCAATTGCAGGGATAGGAAATTTATCCGGAACAGTGACCTTGTTGAGAGCTCGGTAATCAACACAGAATCTCCAACTCCCATCTTTTTTTTTAACTAGTAGAACAGGGCTGGAAAAAGGACTGCAGCTTGGTTGAATTATCCCTGCTGCCAACATTTCTCTGACCAATTTTTCAATTTCATTTTTTTGAATGTGGGGGTATCTATAGGGTCGTTCACTCACAGGAGAGGTGTTAGGTTGCAGAGTAATAGCATGGTCTCTAGCTCTATGGGGGGGCATTTCTCCAGACCATTGGAAAACATGGTTATACTGCTGTAACACCTCAGAAATTGGGTCAGGTATAGCCTTTTGGAAGGGTTCAGTTTCTATGTTCAAGGCTGCCAACTCCAGTAATACCCCTTCTCCTTGTCCTTTAAGAGCTTTCATCAAAGTTTTAAGAGAAACCAGTGACTTACTCAAGCACGAGTCTCCTTGCAATGTAACTTTTACACCTCCTATACTAAACACCATGATGAGGGCTTTCCAATTCACCTGCATATTTCCCAAAGTTGCTAACCATTGCATCCCCAGGATCACATCTGAGCTTCCTAATTGCAAAGGCAAAAAATCCTCTACAATTTCAACATTCTGTAATGATAATACAACCCCTTTACAGATTCCTTCCCCTTTTACTGTCATCCCCGTCCCCATCAATACCCCATAGCTACTGGTATCCACTCTAGGAATGCCCAGCTGCCTCACCAAATCCACCGAAATAAAATTATGGGTTGCACCACAGTCGATCAATACAATTATCTCGTGATTAGAAATCCTACCTCTGATCTTCATAGTATGAGGTGAAGTTAGTCCTACCACCGAATTGATTGAAAGCTCCACCGTGTCCCCAATTCCTGTATCCTCTGTGAACTCAGCTTCAGTATTCCTTCCATCCTCATTCCACAGCTCTGTGTCATCACTGATAATTAGGACTTGGAGCTCCTTATTTCTGCATCTGTGGCCTGGAGAGTATTTTTCATCACAACGGTAGCACAACCCTTTTTCTCTTTTCTGTTGCAATTCTGAATCAGACATTCGCTTGAAAGAAGAGTCAGAATTGAGTACTGGAGTTCGTTGCACTGGTAAAGGGCTTCTGTTAAACGGAGGAATGGTAATTCTCGCGTTAGAAGCCATGGAGTTGGGCGGGCTTTTGTGGAAAGCCGGAATGGAATTGCCTTTGGCCTGTTTCAGCAGCTGGTTTCGGTCCTCCACCCTCTGGGCCAAGTCCATAAGCCGGCCCAGTCCACTAGGCTGTATCATGCAAACTTCAGCCCTGATTTCTGGCTTCAGGCCATTAACGAAACTTCCTTCCAGTACCGAATCGGAGACGTCGACCAGAGGAGCGGCCAATACCTCGAACTGGCGCCGATAATCTCTCACTGTTCCAACTTGCCGGAGTGCCAGGAACTGTTCACAAATCGTTCCCTCTTGAGATGAACGGAATCGATTCAACATCAATTTCTTTAACTCCTCCCAATCTCGAACCGGTCGACGCCGATCTTCCCATTGAAACCACGCCAACGCTTCCCCTTCCAAACAGAGCACTGCCGCTTCCATTTTCTCCGTCGGATTTAGGCGATTTAGGCTGAAATATCTTTCCACCCTAAAAATCCATCCATCTGGGTCAACTCCGTCAAAAACTGGCATCTCCAATCGCCTCATCCGGCCATCGAACCCCCATCCAGCCTTGTGGCTGTTGTCGCTGCTACCCTCCCCTTTCTCCTGTGTTATATGCGACTTTCCCATGGTGAAGATGGAAGGCCCTTCTGGAGTTCGAGAAGGCTCGGCAGTGGTGTTTGATCCCAAGGGGGATCCCTCCAATTGCTGCACCAATCGATCCACCTTGTTTAAGACTGTCAACTTCTCAAGGATCACAGCTAAGCTCTTCTCCAGAACCGGAAGTCGTTGAAGATCATCCTTCACTGATTCCAATTCTTTTTTAAGTTCGCCATGTACGAGTTCCACCCTCTCCTCTACAGAATCCAGACGAGCAGTAGATGTATTTTTCCCAGCCATGCCCAGGTAAGTGCTCTGATACCACTTTGATAAGATCCTTAAGAATTCAATTGTAGAAATTTTGTATTGAGTAGGAGAAAATAGTTTTTTACAGTGTTTTGCTAGGCATTCGAGAGGCCTAGCTCTCTCCCAATGAAAGAAAACAACTGATTTACAATACTGACACTTCCCCTCCTTGGTTCTCTTTATTCTAGTGTCCCCGTAACAGAATTTTAACAAACTCACTTTCTCTCTCTTACTTTTTGGTAACTGCCTGATTTCTCATTTCCCAAAGTATAACTAATTCCCTCTCTTAGCCCGCCTAGTGTATGTGAACCTAATGGGTGGTCTATCATGTGTCAAAGCTGTTGTTATGTCGGTCATAGTTAGACTCCAGTTATCTTCATGCTGAAAATCTCTGAGTAGTTGATTTTGGTTGTAGGTTTAAATTTAACTGCTTGTCTTTACTACAATGCATTATGGATATAGATATATGAGTGTGATTTATCATATGATGCTTGTATTTTCGGTTTGACTAAGATAAACCTTCATGCTGGCCAAAGAGAGTGAATTTGATTGTTTTGAGAAAAGGTTTATCATTAGGTGCATTTCCATATTGCGCGTGTCCGAAAATTTAATTTTCGTAATTAAGAAAAAAAAGGTAATTAAGATAAAATATGAGATTTTTTTGTAGCAGTACTAATTAATGGTTGAGCTTCCATCTTCAGTGTATCTGATTATGATTGACTTCGAAAATGCAGATTACTTTTGCTTGTTGGAACATTTATATCTTTTTTATTGTTCATTTCTCTTGTTCTTTGGGGTATTGACTGAGAGTGATGTAAACATGATGCAGCTGTGGCCTGTGCAGTAGATTTTTCATCTTTTCTAGTTCTTGCCCTTCTTCCTGGATCATCTAAAAGCAAGGTGTCAAATGAAGCAACCTTTCATTGTAGAGACGGTGTAATCTTACTTTAAAATGCTACAGATCCTGTTTCTGTGGCCACCTGGTCCGTGAGTGGAAAGGTACATGTGTATGTACCCAGCCGATTATAAACAAGTTTTATGATTGTTTATTTAATTATTTAAGCATTTGCTGTAGCCCTTTTATTCTATTTACATTTATGATTCTTTTTCATTGAATATTTGGTAAACCTTACATTCGTTCATCAATTCGTCCCTAAGTTGTACAGAAAATTGATTATATTATCACATAGGCATAAACTTTTGTGGTAGTTGTTTCTATATTGTAATGGTACGATGTTTTATTACCTGACGATCCATAAGTGAAAAGGATACTGTCACCCGTTAAAATTTAAAAGAGGGAAGTTAAAAAAGACTTTTTTTACATTAGAAATTAGAGATTATAGTAGGTTATAGAATCATTGATCTTTCATTGCTAAATTTATTTGTTGGCTGAGGAAGCTTCTTCAAGTTAAGTTGATGATGATGACCTGTGAATATTTGATAGAAGAACATGTGGAGTACGTCAACATATTTTAGTGAAAAGCCTTTGTGGCAATGGAGGTTATGAATTTATTGACCACACTGAATGTAATTTAGTGTAAATCAGCATATGTACTAATAGAAATGCTAGAATCAAGATGGGCAAGTTGAGAGCTGGAATATCCTTGTAATTCTTTAGACAAACAGTTACGGAGAAGCTATTGTAGCAGTGGGTTTGGTTTGATAATCTGCTTTAGAAAATTGTGTAGCTGCAAGACCAGTTGTGCCTCTTATCTCCCATATTTGGCTAACAAATCAAGCGGACTAGTTAAATAAAAGAAGATTATAATGACGACAGGATTATTTGGATTCTTGGAGTCGAGGCATCCTTAATGGAGGCATTTTGGTGTCTCTAAGGCGTGTATATTAGCCCAAAGGTTGAGCCTAGTGTTAAGAAGCATACTATCATCGAGGCCAAGGTTTTAAATCCCTTTGGGCCCATTTTCTTGCGAACTTATATTTCACAAATTTTTTTGGCAATCAAACTTGTAATGCGTAACTCAATAAACAACGGGAAGGTCAGAGAATTTTAGGTATTAAAAAAGAAGAAAACAGAAGAATAAAACATAAAAAACGAAATTAAGTGTAACACGTATATTTTCTTCCTTAGCAGGATGTGTGCGTTCATGATATAATGCTTTTGTAAGTCTGTTGTGCTACCTAATAAATTGGATCAAGGTTGGATTCCGATCCCTAGTTATGCAGGCCGGAGGAATTACTCTTGCTTTTCTTCAAGTAAAGCCACCTTTGATGCCAGCGAATCTTTCAGATGGAAAGCCATCTCAAAGCATTGCTTGCATACATGAATTGTGATCATGAGTATGTCCTCGTTGATCCATATGGCAAAGAAACAAACTAATAAATAAATTAAACTAATACCAAACTTCCAATGGTTTGACTCCCTTTGGGGTTTTTTGTGGTTGTTGGGGGGTGTGGGGTGGATGGTGGCTGGGGGTGGTGTTGGGTTGTTGTGGGGTGGGGTTGTGGCGGTGTTTGAGGTGGTTCAGAGTTGTGGATAATTGGATGAGATAAGTTTCATAAATAAATGTGCTTGTTTGGTTGGTTGGCTTATGGCAAACCAATTAGCAAAATGTATTGAGAAATCTGCTGTTGGATGATTGTCAGAAAGTCTAATTCAAAGGTTGCGAGTGTTAGTTTCAGAAACTAGTTGATTGCACTTAGTAGTTTGGTCAAACCACAAGGGTGTCCACAAAACCTCCTGAATAAGAATATGGCATGGTAGCTTAGGCCTTGGAGCCTAGAGATTTGAATCGCTGGTCACACCAATCAGAAAAGGATTTGACCTAAAAAATATTATCTTCTCATTTTCAATTATTCTTTCTTCACCTTTTGACCATCACCTTTTTTCAATAAGATCTCGTTTTCTTCCTCTGTTTTCCTCTTCAAAAGTAATTTTAGGTAATCAGACCAATGGTACTGTTGGTTTTTTTTTTTAATTTAAGGATAACATTATACTTGAAAATTAAAAAGATATCAAGGGATCAAATTGATATCTTTTGACTTCTCGGTTTGACTTTTGAGTAAAGTTATGTCGATCCAAAAGTATTTTTACACTTAATTTTTTAAGCAAGGAGGTAGACGCGTTATCGCAAAGGGGGCTTCAACCCCCATTGAGATTTTTTTTTTTTAAATGAAATTTACCTATTAATATATTCCATTATTCATAAAATATATAATAATATTCCTTTCTGTTTCAACTACATGAACTACTGACAAAATAATCAAGGCCGGATCGAGTCGAGGGTTAGTCCAGGCTGGATTTTTACGATTTATAAAAATGCCCCTCATATTATTAATATAATGTATTTTATATTATTCTTTAAAATGTTTTACTATTACAATAACATGAAATTTCACTTATATCAATACATGAAATTTTGTTTGGTGTTTAAATAATTAAATACTAATATATGTAATGATTATATTTGCACAAAATATACTATATAAGACGTTGAAAGTGTGACCACTATCTCTTTTCTCAATTTCTAATATCTTACGGTGGTTCTTCTTTCCCACTTCTATTTCACTTGATTCTCTCTTAATCCATCTTCCTCTATCTCATTTATCTCATTTCCACTTTCCAATATATTATATAATCATTTTATATTTTATTAATTACTTGCAGTATGAAGTTAATCATCAATCAATTTAATTTCATTCTGTTATACTTAAATTACAACATCTATCAAATTGTTCACTCATCTTCAAGCTTTAACGGGCTCATCAGCCTAACCAGTTAATTAATGTTTTTCTCCATTTTTTTTGTCAAATCTCTATCTTTCACTTTAATTATCTTTTAGCAATCAAACTAAAAAAAATTAGGTATTCAAAGGTTATCTCTTAGCACTTATGTTTTAGATAATTAGATTATTTTTAAGTAATTAGTTTGAGATTAAATTTTAAGATTAATTTAGTTTTAATAATGTTATTTAATTTGTTTTCATAAATTAATTTTGATGTTTTATCGTGTGTAACATATTAGAGGATAATTATTTTTCAGGTATTCAATCTAAAGCATATTTTTGTTGTAGAGTTGATTTATGGGTTTTAGAATTAGTATTAATGTTTTGTTTTATTAATTGGTTAGTAATATATTATATAAGAAATAGAATATTGCAAGTTTAATTAGATGACCAACAAAAACATATTTTAGTAGATATTATGGTATAGACTATAGAATATATCATAATATTGAATTGTTTCTAGAGCGTACAAGCGGCTTCACAATGCAATAATGTAGTAGTGTGGGACTGCATCATGTACGTATGTCCTGTATCATAATGTAGTGGTGGGATTAATATTAATTGAATCATTCAAATTTACAAGCAAATTAGTAAGCATACACTATAATTCAATACTAATCTCTTTAATTTTTAGGGGTAAGGTTTCTTGCGTCTCCTTTTATCTAGGAGTAAAATTTTAATTTTTTATTAATAAAATTTTCTTGTACTGTCGAGGTTTTTTTTAATTAAATTCAACTCGGGTTAGGAAAAATTCCTAGATCCGCCCATAAAAATAAGGGTGTATTTTATTTCTAAATTCACTAAATTGATATCACTCCTTTAATTTCTGTTATGCCACTAATAGATATTATACTTAGATCTTAATATTAGATATCTTGACCTGTAAAGTTAATTTGTAAAAATTCTAAGCACAATATGGAATATAAAAAAGAAAAAAAAAAGATAGACAATTAATTTTAGAATAATACTGGCTTTACAAATTTTTGTATAAACTCTTATATATAAACTGATGTGTCATAAGGTAACTGGAGTAGTAAATATACAAGATCTACTCATTTAATGAAATATGATGTGTGAATAAATGACCAATGTCACATTAATTTATATGTAGAGTTTGCAAGAGTAACACTACTCTTAATAATTTTATTTAGTGTATCTAAAAGGAGAAGCAGTCTAATAGTATTGATGATAACATTTTCTTTTTTTCTTTTGTAATAACCGTGGGTCTCCAACATAGGCCCCTCCCTAACTATTCCCACGGGGCTACATTAAAAAAGCCCAAATCTAATCCTAGGGAATAGTGAAGCTTTATATAGTCTATCTGTCCAGATGCAGCTAGTTCGTATCATCAAAGATATGTCTGTTTCACCAAGCCTCTCTCTGAGACAATGCCCAGATCGTTACACCTTTCACGCAAGTCAGACTCTTAAGTTCATTTAGTATATCTAAAAGGACAAGCAATGTAAGAATATTGATGATAACAATTTTTTTTAATAAGCGTGGGTCTCCAGCTTAAGCCCCTCCCCGACTAATCCCACAGGGCTACGTAGGAGAAGCTTAAAGCCAATCCTAGGGACCAATAAAGCTTTATTGGGTATTTCTGTTCAAGTTCGGGTAGTCTGTATCATAAAAAACATGTCTATTTCACCAAGCCCTTCTCTGAGAAAATGCCCAGATCGTTACGCCTTTCATGCAAGTCGAAACTTAATTGGTAAGGAATTTCGCTACCTTAGGACTGTTATAATTACAGCCGTCGTTCCATGTGACATCAGCCACTAGCTCTTCTATCATTAGGTCACTAACTTCCTTAGCCTTCCGATACTAGCCAGGTATCAGCCCCTATATATGGTCTTAATGATTTTGTAGTGACCTGTGTTTTTAAATAGTCACCCAAGCCTGGGCACTACAACCCCTTCAATCAGAGTAACCTATTCTCCCAAAGTTACACAACTATTTTGCTAAGTTCCTTAAAGAGCATTGTCTCGTGCCCTTAGGTATTCTTTAACTACCCACCTGTGTTAGTTTCAGGTACAAGTACCCTTTTGTTGATTTAGTTTCAGGTACAAGTACCCTTTTGTTGAAGGTCATTCAGGCTTTTCCTAGGAGTATAGCATGGGTTTCTTTAGTGTCGTAGCGCCCTGTACTTGAATATTAGCTTGCGACATTTTTTTCTACGCCTTCTTATCCTAGAAATGCTGGGCACCTTGCGTCCTTGAACCGATAACCATCTTTCAGCTAACATGGCCTTCTCCGTCTATTGGGACCAAGGGGTAGTATAGGAATACTCACTTGTTGTCCATCAATTATGCTTTTTGGG
Source organism: Boswellia sacra (assembly GCA_013180625.2). NCBI lineage: Eukaryota > Viridiplantae > Streptophyta > Magnoliopsida > Sapindales > Burseraceae > Boswellia > Boswellia sacra. The sequence continues at coordinate 383,997 of SNVD02009882.1, forward strand.
ATCATCTTAGGCCCTTAATCACCCCTGTGGAAGAACTTTGTAGAGGAACCCTTGGGTTTTTAGGGTATTATATTCTTACCAATGCATGTGTTACTAAAGCTGACATTCTTGCTTTCACTTGGTCTACCTTTATCGATGCTTTTTTACATCCCATAGCTTCAGAAGATCACTTAGCCCCATTCATCTTTGATGCAAGAGCACTTGATCAATGAGCTATTATGCACTATTTCAAGAGTGGCTGCTTCTAGGCAAACCTCCTAGCTGTCTATGTACCCTTACTTCCTTTATCACTAAGTCATTTAAGGGCCTTAGCTGGTGGTCCAAGCTCTTTCCCTCTCAACAATGAAGCTCACATCACGCATCATCTCATTGGCCGACCTTGAACCCTTTTATTTTGAGGTCATCTCTGGTATTAAGAGTTTGCTTGGATTTGCTACCACTTTTGCGGCCTACACTGAAACAATGCTTTACCTCTAGCATGTACAGTCAACTAGTTCGGAATTCCATTTAGTTTCACCAAACTTCATCCTAGTCATGGATAGACTATTCGAGTCCATAAGCAATGACAATTGCCCATGAAGACTTGTTTTTGCTACAACTCCACCATGCATTCTAATGCCAAGTCCTAGAGATAATAGTGTAATCTAGCAACGCGACTTGAATCCAGGGCCAGGCGCCTAACCGCACATCCTACTATGTAGCAATTTAAAATATAAAACCACATCAAGAATAATATATTAAACTAAACTACAAGTTATTATATTTATTTTTATAGCATTTTTACCTGTAGTATTGTAGTGTAACTTAATCAAAGCCATCCCTACTAAACAAAATTTCTAAGTATATTGATTATTAATTTTTGAAACAAAATTTTATCTAAAATAAACCAATAATTTAACAAAGAAGCTACTCATTCCAAATTTTTTCAAGCATGAATACTTTTCTTTTTTTTTTTACTTGTTTTTAAAGGGAAAATATTACAAATAACCATAAACTAAGGCCTGATATTGATATAACACTCATATTTTATATAATATTATCAATAACCATACTGTTAACTGATTTCAGTTGAATTTAACACCTAAAGGATAAAAAAGTAACTTAAGTAATTTGCATAAGTAGTTTCATGTTCATTTTTTAAAATAAAATAATCTTATAAAACTTCAGTGAAAAAAACCATGAACAATAAAATACATAAAATAAATATATTAACTACCAACTGCACCTTCAAAACATATGCTTTCCTATGAATTTAGTTGTTTGAATAAAGTTGATTGGTGTTCTAGATTAAAATAGTTTTGGACTTTTCTGGGGGTTATTATAATTTTTTATATTTTATTTATTTAATTATAAGAAAGTTTCTTTTAGTTTTCAGATTTATTTTAATTAGTTTAAATAATTTTATTTAATTTTTTAGCATTAAAATACTATTTATATTTTAATCTGTTTATTTGATTTTTATTATTTTAATTCATCCTCTCTTGTTTATATATGACTTCTTTATTTTTAATTTGACTTTTATTATGTATCTTTTTTTAGGGTTTTATAATATGTTATTTAGAAGTTTTATATTTGTTGTCTTTTAGTATAAGTTACCAATGAAATTTTATAACTCTTTCATTTAAATGCTAAACCGATTATAAATTATTTAAATAATGAAAAATAGTATTATAAGTTATTTCAATAATGAAAAATAGAATGTTGAATGGTATAATAGTTATTATATATATTTTAAATGTGAGGAGAGTTGTTTGATTAATCACTTAAGTCTGAATCTATTCAAATTTAAGTTATTCAGATAAATTTTTTTATTCATTTTGCTCTCCAATCACTTAATTTCAGGCAACAAGAATAGAATTGAAAAAGTGAAAAAATTTCACTTTTTCCTTTGAAATATCTAAATATCTAGAAAAACTATAATTACCCCTCTTTATTAAATCAACATAAAATTTCATTTAGCTTTCAATTAATTTAATTTTTTCAATAAAACATATTTAATAAAATATTTGAATAATAGAAATTGAATATGCATTTTATATTACTTGCCGGTGATCATGGCCATCACCGGACAGTCATCATCGCTACCGTCGGCCACCGTCTGAGTCGCGCATCCAATGACACATTTGGCAACACCATGACCAGCTCTGCTTGATCTACAAGTCTATCTGAGTAGTTTTAGAGGATATGACGACGTTTTTCCAATAAAGGCCAAGAAAACCTTCGGCCAACCGAATATTTATGGGCCTTTAATGGCCAAATGTCATCATATCTTCCAAAAAGACTCCGATAATCTCATAGATTGAGCAAAGCTAGTCATGGTGATGTCGAAGGTGTCACTAGATGTGCCACATAACAGGCGATGGGCGATGGACGGCAGTGGCGGATGATGGTGGCGTTAACTAGGTGATGAAAATGTGAGTGATTTTTCTAATTTGCAAGATTATGTAAAATTATTTATTAATATTATTTTAATTTATTAAAAGGTAAAATTTTTGGTATATGTCTTAATTTATTAGATTAAATATGAATTTTTGGTATATGTCTTAATTTGTGAATTTTTAATAGTATTATTATCAAGTTGTTATATTATCTTTTACTATATTTATAATTTATTATATTAAACAATGACAAGATTTTTTTATAATAGGTAAGCATGTTATCTATTTCCATTAATATTTCAAATTAATTTTGTAAACTATTTAATTTGAAGATGTAAAACATATTAAATGAAAATATATTTTAATTTCCATAGCAAACAAAGATAGATATGTCATATTTAAATCATTTTGACATATTATAATTATTTTCAAAACTTGAAAATCAATAAATTAAAAATTATAATATACTTACATAAATATATGGATTTGATTTTATTATAATGGATTTTCTATATACTATACTATTAATATATTCCTCTTTTTATAATACATAAGTTGATTATTATACTAGATTTTTCATATTTTAATAAATATATACTTTTATAATAGGTAGGTTCATAATTTATTATGACTGAAATTTTGATCTATTTTTTTAATTATTTAGCTTTTAAAATTGACACCATAATAATCTCAAAATCTTTTATTTTCTATGATAAGGATAAAAATGTCACATTTAAGTTAAGGTGTCCACTTGACTCTTGTTTTCAGTTATATGAAAAGTTAAAAGTAAAAATACTATACATAAAATAAATTATGTCCTATTAAGTGCTAAGTTCTTTTAAGTTTTAAGTGATTAAAACAAATAGCCACTAATTTAACAGAGTTTGTTGGTAACAAAGTGACTGATAATATTATATAAAACTTGAGGGTTATTTCAATATTAGGCTCTAGTTTAGCGTTATTTGTAATATTTTTGTCCTTTTTTTAAATGTGTTAGATAAGAAGTAAAGACTTTCAGGACTATTGAGAGAAAATGAAAAAAATGTGGCATTTAATAAGTTTTTTTAAAAAATAAATATAGCTTTCAGACCTATAATCCAATGGTTGTACTACCAAGTCCTCTTGGGCCCTGTTTAGGGGCGGACTAGGCATAGGATTAGACTAATTATAATGCTATCCTTAGTCCTATCCTAGTGTTTGGCTCAAATTGGCAGGGTGGGACGGGATAAGCATTAGTCTCAACACCCTCTCACAGTTTCATCATTTTGGGACTATTTAAATTTTTAAGTTTGATCAAATAAAATATAATGATAAAAAATATAATATAATAACAATTTTGAATTTCAAATTATATTTAAATATTTAATTAATTTTATCTAAAAAAATTAATCTTAATTATTTATTTATAAAGATGATGTAATAATAATGTAACAAATAACCAATAATATTAAGTTTAAACTTAAATTTTATATAACAATTAATTTATAGTTTAAATAATATGTTAAATTATTATTTTTAAAGAAATATAAAAAGATATTAAGTATTTTTAACATCTAAAATAAAAATATTTTATACTATTATTTTATAGAAATATAAAAAGTATAAAATACTTATGATCTAAATGTTAAATTAATTTTTATTTTATTTAAAATTGAAAAAATAAATTATTTTATATTTAAAATTAATTTCTTAAAATTACCATCTACTAACATATTAAATAATATTAAAAATACTTAAAACATAACATATAATATAGTTACATTTCATAATTTTTAATTATATTTAAATATTTAATTAGTTTTACCTATAATTTATCTTGGTCATTTATTTATAAAAATGATGAAATAATAATTAAAAATAACCCAAAATGTTAAATGTTAAATTTAAAATTTATATAATAATTAATTCCTAATGTAAAAAGATATTTCGCATTATTATCTTTAAAAAAATAACAAGTATTTAAATATTTTTAATCTAAATATTAAATTAATTTTTATTCAAATTAAACTTGAATAAAAATTAATTGGTTTATATTTAAAAATTGATTTCTTAAAAATTTTCTATATACTAATATAATCCAGTCTCGTACTACACTAAACATAAGACAGTATTATTTACAATCCATCTCAATCCAATCCAGTTCTAATTCTAATTTCAATCTCAGTCCAATGTACTCCAATCCAGATTTCCAAACGCAGGTTTGATGTAGTATAATAATAGTATTATTATTATTATTATACTCACGTGCAAAAAATAAAATACCATGGAATTGCCACGTGATTTATTTTGTAGATTGGGAACCTACGGTTGCGGTCTCTCAGAATGTTTGTTGTATTTTTGGACAGGTTGTTGGTATATTACTTCTTAGAAAAGTAGATAATAGATCTAGTGGTCTTGTCTGCATGATAACCCCCTACCACTCCACTAGATGCAAGCCACGTGCCCCGAAAAATTCTTGTCCATTATCCATTTGTTGAAGACACTGCTCCTCATTTATTACTTATTGTTATCGACAGTGGTAACTATGGGATGCGGGTAGTATATGAATTTCAATTACTTTTTTCAAATATCATTTATTATTTATTATTTATTATAATTTTCGAATATAATAATAAATTATATATACATATTTTTTAAATGGCTAAAACAGTAATATATGTCGACTTTCTTTTGAACTGTGTGAGTCCTGTACTCCTGTTTTTATTTAATCTAATTTTGAAAGAACTTGAAATAAAATCTTTCGATTGCATATATTCGATATCCTGGAGGGCATATAAATATATAATATGCACACAAAGGAGTTGATATCCTGATACCTAACTTTTTCAATTTGTTATTTTTTTTTTATTAAGTTTATACTTTCTAATGTTTTGGTCCATAACTAACCTTCTAGAATGAGAGACCGGAAGGCAAAGCCCTCAGCATCTTAATAATTCAGACAAAAACGTTCAGTGTTAAGCCCCAGCCAGTTAGCAGCTAGACTATAAAGTTTGAAAGTTAGTGCAACAAACTATTGTTTCACCTCCTGCACAACCCTATAATCGTGCTTCATTTTGCTCCTCAGTTAACTTGCAACAATGGCAACACAAGAAGCAAAATGTTTCAAAATGTGTAATTTCCAAGTGCTTCTTCTACTGCTTCTGGCTTTCTCTACCATTGCTTCTGCAGCAACTGTTGTCAAGTATCTTCCTGGGTTTGATGGTGAACTTCCCTTCTCTCTCGAAACCGGGTAGGGTAAGCTAGCATAGCTAGCCAATGCATTGTGCTAATGATGTTCAAAGTTTATGATTTGTTGCAGATGCTTCATTAATTTATTTGAATGGTTTTGTTTTCGTTCTTACTTTGTAGATATATTGGCGTTGGTGAATCCAATGAGAGTCAGCTCTTCTACTATTTTGTCAAGTCGCAGAGGAGTCCTGCTTATGACCCTGTTATGCTTTGGCTCACCGGTGGCCCTGGTTGCTCTGTTCTCTCTGCATTCTTCTATGAAAGTGGTGAGTTGAGTTCATTACTTTCCATTTATGTTTTTATTTGTCTTGTAAGTATTTTTAAAATTGTTTTTGTTTAGTAGCACTTAATTTCAACAAGTGTTTTGTTGTTGGATGGTAGTTCTAACAAAGCAAGGGTATTTTTGAAAGTTTAGGGGCGCTTTTTAAAAATAATTTTGTTGTGAAAATGGGAAAATGTTTTGGTAGCTTTCACCAAAAAAAAAAAAAAAAAGAAAAAGAAAATATTGCAACGATTGCTTTCCTGACCCACAAAAAGCTTTTATGTATTTCAAATAAATATTAAAAAGGAAAAATGAAAATAATTTTCTTGCTTACAGTTTCAAAAATACTTTTGAAGGCATCTTAAATGTATTTTAAATTATATATTTAATCATAAATAAACAATTTGGCAACCATTACATAGTACTGTTTCATTCTTCAATTGATTAGAATAACAAAATGGGGAATCTCTTTGACCTTCCAAGATTCCAAATGCTTTTTTTTTGTTTTAATTTCTCTTCTTATTCTTTTGCAGGTCCAGTAACTTTTGATTATGGTAATTACAATGGAAGTTTACCATCACTGCATCTAAACCAATATGCATGGACAAAGGTTCTAAATAATTTCAAATCAATTATGTGATACTTTTTCCTCAAATTTAACTACTGGCAGTACTGTTTCCTCTTTATGTTTCACTCCTGAAAGTGATTTATTTATTTGCCTCTCCAGGGCCTAAACATCATCTACGTAGATGCACCAGTTGGTACCGGATTCTCTTACTCAACAACCCAAGAAAATTACTATGTTAATGACACCAAATCCGCAGCTCAAACCTATGAGTTCTTGAGAAAGGTATTTGAAAGCCCTTTTGCAATGAGATTAAATAGAATTTTCTTAAAATATTTTAATCATTAATTAATTAATTGTTGGCCAGTGGCTGATTGAGCATCCAGAGTTTTTAACAAATCAACTCTTCATTGGTGGTGATTCTTATTCTGGCATACCTCTTCCCATGATAGTTCAACATGTACTTGATGGTAATTATATTAGTTATTTAAGTTTCTTATAACAATCAAACCAAGTCTTGTTCCATTTTTTTTTTTGGAAATTTTAAATTTGATTAATTAATTCTTGGGTTGCTTGCAGGAAACCAAATGGGATGGGAGCCAACGATGAACCTCAAGGTAATTTTTATGTTTTGTTTTCATTTGTTTTGCAATGATTTTTATATAATATATGACCGTATAGAAGACATGATATCCTTGTTCATCTGAGAAGTTAAGACTTTTAGGCGGTCATCTTTCTAAATTTAGATTCTTTAAAACGTTGACAGGGATACATTCTTGGAAATCCAAAGACTGATGATTTTATCGATTCAAATTCACTAGTACCAACTGCTCATAGATTAACACTCATATCAAATGAACTCTATGAGGTATAAATAACATTCTCTGTCTAACCATATGACTACTCTTCTTAATTTTAGTTTCTTCTAAATTCAACAAAAGCCCAATATATTTATTACCACAACATCCTCGTCTTGTGCTAATTTTCCAGGATGCAAAAGATTACTGTGGAGGAGATTATGTTAACATTAACGCAAGCAACACAGAGTGTGTAACAGCCATCAATGAATACGATGAGGTTAGTGTTAAGTGACCACTTGACCTAAAAATTATAAACACAAGCTCACTTCGTTAATTTGGCTCTGATTAGGCACTAATGAGTATACGCAACCATTTGATTTTGTAGATGGTTCTTGAAATAAATATCATGAACATTTTGGAACCCAACTGCCAAACTGCTAAGCCAAGAAAAGGTCTTAAAGGAAGAAGATCAGTTGAAGAGATAGAACCTGATGAAATTCCTCTTGAAGAAATTAAAAATGGTGGCGCATATTGGTGTCGCGTAATCTTAGCTCTCCTTCACATGTTTTACCTGTTTGCAGGAGTAAGTTGTGGCAAATTTTGTCCTGATGACTGACAACAGGCACTGTACTTTTTTTCAGGATTATAATTATGTGCTATCTGGAATTTGGGCTAATAATAGAGCCGTCCGAGACACTCTAAATGTTAGAAATGTACGTGTATCCTATTAGTAACTTATCAATCCTCTCTCATGATTTTTTTATTGCCTAAATCTTCTTAACGTATATCCTTAAAATACGTATTGATACTGTAAATAATTGAAATATCTCGATGGTTAGATTCAATATTTTTTTTTTAATAAATTTTAACGACAAGAATTTTCTTTAATATGTACTAGGATGTGTATATAATAGCAAAGTATTGACTGACACTTTGTAGTGATTGTTTATTACATTGGCGTGGAAATTTATTTATTTATTTATTTTTTTATGTGAAACAGAACACAATTGGAGTGTGGAAGAGGTGCAACGCCACATTAGCCTATACCAAGACTGTATCAAGTACGGTTCCTTATCATAAAAATCTCACTAAGACAAGCCTGCGAGGTCTGGTATACAGGTAATACCAGAATTTTTCTGTAATTTTTTTTCTGAATTTAATAAATTTATCCCAATAGTCTTGTTTATTTTAGCAATTGATTTAATAACAAGCACTAAAGGATCATCAAAAACTAACCCAACAACTACTACGCTTCTAATTTGTGTAAAATTTAATTACTCTTACTTAATCACTTTTAATTGATTCCATTGTTGAAACTCTTGCAGTGGCGATCACGATTTCTCTGTTCCATGCATTGGGACACAGAATTGGATTCATCTGCTTAATTTGACCACCAACGAATACTGGCGGCCGTGGTTCGTCGACGGTCAAGTTGCCGGGTGTGTTCAATTAATTATATAAATTCATTAGCAAAAAGATTAATATCTTCTCCGAATAAGATTTTATAGGATCAGAAAGCTCTTGTCACATATGGGTATTTAATATAAATGTGGTTTATTAAATTTTTAGGATTTTAACGGCTATGTAATCTATCTTGTGCAGATACACAGAGAAGTTCATAAGTGATGACTTTACTTTGATATATAACACTGTAAAGGTTAGAAAAATCTTTTTTCTTTTTCTTTCTGCAATCAAAAGAACATGCTACAACTTAAGAGTTTTTTAATTGTATTTAGTTTCTAAAAATTATTTTCATAAAACAAACCAAAACAATAACATTTATAAGTTTCTGTTTTTCATTGTAGGGTGCTGGCCATGTTGCTCCAGAGTACAAACCAAAGGAATGTTATAAAATGATTGATCGGTTCTTTGCTTATTACCCAATGTGATGAATGATTAATTTTTAGCTTAAGAATTTATGATCAAACTTTGTATTAGCAAAATTTTAGTTGCTAATTTCTTATTTGGGACATGAATAAAATCTTGGGATACTAACAATGTACCCTCTGAGGTTAAGCGAAAATACAAATTCCCCTTATAAGATTTGAAATTACAAATTGTCCCCTGATTTTTAAATTCTAACGTTAAATTAAACGGAAAAGGAGGAGAGAGAAAAAACTCTTCACAATTTTATCAAAATAGTCTCATGTTCGGTCATTTGATATTGACAATTTACCCCCTGAGATTAAGCAAAAATACAAGTTTCCGTTACACATTTTGAAATTGCAAATTGTTCCCTTATTTTTGAATTTCGACATTAAATTAAGTGAAAAAAGATGAGAGAGATGATAATATATGCTATTCGACCAAAATGCCTTTATATAAATACAACACCTTCACTCACTTTTCTAAAATCACCTAAACACCCTTGCCTTTCTTTCTTCCTCCGTCTCCTTCTCCGTCTCCCATTTACCAGCAAACTCCATCACCTCTCCCTAGTGCTTCACCATATCTTCCCCCCACACTGCCATCATCTAGGGGTGGCAATTTGAATCATGACACCCGAACACAATACGAATACGACACGAACACGACACATGATTAATAAATAGGTTGAATTCATGTTGAGGGTTTTTAACACACCAACCAGTTTAATGACATGAATAGTTAAATATATCTTATCAATTATTAACATGCAAGCTCATTTAATGATATAATTTTTACCTTCTTATAACATATAAATTATAAAACTGAAAATTTATATTATAAAATAAATTAATTTACATAATAATAAATTGTAATGATTTTAATAATTTTTTATACTAACAATTATTTATATTCTAAAAATAATTTTAATTGATATAAATATATAGAATATGATATACTATGCATAAATAGATTAAAAAATTAAGTAAATTATATTAATTAAATATGACACGATTCCAACACGTGGGTGACATATTTAATAACCGTGTCGAATCGACTTTTCATGTCTTGTCACAAACAATTAAATGGGTCGACACACATGACACGATTTGCCACCCCCACGATCGTCGTTTCCTTCTCTTCATTGGCGAAATTGCTTTCGTCATCAATTCCTGCTCTCTCTCCTCTATTAGAACTCATCACTGCTTAATTTGGGTTTGTTAGCTAAAGCTTGAATCAAAGGATGGGTTCAATTTGGTTCAAATTTACTTTTTATTATTTATTCAATAAAGTTTTAAATATTTTTAATTATTATTATTATTTTCATCTTAATTTTTTAATTATTTTTATCCTCGAGAGGGGGAAATTTGTATTTTCTTTTAAGCTCATGGGTTAAATTGTTAAATATCCCTTAATTTTATCACACGAGTTTTATTTTCAATAATACCCCCACTTCGTTTAATTTAACGTCAGAATTCAAAAATCAGGGGGTAATTTTAAATTTTAAATCTTGCAAGGGATAATTTGTATTTTCGCTTAACCTTGGAAGGTAAATGTTAATATCCCTAAAATCTTTAATTACAAAACTTTAGGAGGAATTTCTGTGATTATAGTTTCTTCAGACTTCAAAGGAGCTAATAGAGTCAAAGATTTGCTCTAATTAGCGGTGTGCAAATTGCCTATAACCTGAAAAACCAAATTAATTCAAATCAAAATTTGTGGGTTAGTTTCAGTCTCAATTTTATTTGGTTGGTTTGGGTTACATAAAGATAACTCAGATTTTGGATAGATCTGGTTGGGTTTAGTTTTTCAAAACAGACCAAACCCGCCCAAAACCCGAAGTATTAATTTTCATAAAAGAAATAATTATTAGTCATACGGTTTTATATTTCTTTACATCTTTTGTGGATTGTACTAACAAATTTAAACATTTTTATTCTTTATTTGCTTAGAGTACTATTTATTTAAATATATTAATAATTTTTATAATCTTTTCGTTTTACATATTTAGGAAATGTTAAATGTTTGATTTTAGTAGTTTAGAAGATGTTAAATTGTTGATAATAAATTATTGAGGTTTTATTTGCATATTTTTATAAACTTTAGTCACAATAATATGTTAATAAGAATAGTTAGTCTAAGAGCAATGCTATATCTACAATTAAATTTACAATTGACTTTTTATAACTTGAGTTGACAAAAGTTCATTGGAGGAGTAAAAAACAAAAATAAATATGAGAAGTTACAAAGTATGACATGATAATTATATCTCCAGTAGGATTTTGCCAACTCAGGTTATAGGAGAGTTGGTTATAAATGTTTTGTAGGTATAGTATTATTATAGTTCTAATATATTGCTTCATGGATAAATAAAATAAAATTAATTATCATTGTTATCATTTTAGGCTTACCTAATTAACCCAACACAAACAAAACCGCTTTATTTGGCTTGGTTTGGCTTAGGTTTTCAAAATGAATAGGTTGGTTTGGATCTTGTTTTAACCAACCAAAAATTTTTGGATTGGTTTGAGTTAGGTAAAAACACACCCAAACCGGCCCGTGCACACCCCTAACTATTATTATGGCAAATTGATGGCCATGGAAATAAAACCAATTGTGAATATTAATTGTTTTATAATATATAAAAAGGGTTCGACAATCTGAATTTAAATATTTGACTTAATGTTTTAAAAATTACGGGTCATTGATTTATTAGAATCCTACGGATGTGAATGGGAAGTTATGAGGTGGTTACTTTTAATGCTGACTCATAACCTTTCAACCATTGGATTGCAATAGTTTCAATGGAAATAATTTGTGTCAAAAAATTTCAAAAATTTCTCCTATCTGGATGTCCAAAATATGATTTTTCATTCGAACATTATATATCAACCATTGGATCAACACAATGGTTGAGATTATTTTAGTGGTTGAGACCTCCAAAAAAAAAAAAAAAAGAAAAAAGAAAAAAGTGAAGTCTTCATTGCATGTCCCCATTCACTACAAGAAATTTTCATATATTTGACATGAATTTTTTGATTTATTTGACTTTTTCTTTAAAAAAAAAGGTCAAATATAGCATGGTCAAATATATCATGAACAAATAATATAATGATGAGTGAGCTATCATTCCCACGAGGATTGGTTATTAACTACTACTAGACTTAATCTAACTTTAATTTTATTTGAATAAATAACAAATTTAAAGGGATTAATTAACTAAAAAATGGAATAAAATTTAAACACTAAATAAAGAAACTAGATTTAAACCAAATTGAGATAAATTCAATAGATTAAGCTCTAGGGTGTCAGGTTTCACTTAAGTTATCTACTGTATTATTCAATCCAATTTAATTAATATTCATCAATCTTGTTGCCAACCAATTTCTCTAGGGTATTTATTATTCTTTTTCAAGCAATAACAATGTATAATTATAGGAAGAATCACATATCTGTCTCATCTAATAACCTATAATTATCCTTTAAGCATAAGAAATCATATAGGGATGCACAAATCATACTTATATTTCTATCTCTTGTGAGTTTATGGTGAATCAATCAAAGACTAATATAAATTAATTTTTTAGTCTAATTTATATCTCAAATCATGCAATAGTTGGTCAGACCATCACAAGCATTAAACACATGAAAAATTCACTCAACAAGAAATTGAATAAATACTAATATATATTGAATTGAAATAATAGAGTATCAAACTTGGCTACATCCTAGCCCTAAAAAAAAGATTTAATTCATAATGTAAAGAAAAATAATGCAAGAAAATCGAGTAGCATTCATGAATTGCAAAAAAGGAAGAAAGACTTAGGGAACTTGAAGATTCCTGGAAGATTCTCCTTGAATTGTGCCTCCAAGGGTTATAGATTGCTTCCTTGCCTCCTAGGCGCCTCTAATGACGCCTATGATCCCTTACAGAAGACCTGAAGACCTAAAACTTGTGTATTTATATTCTATAAGAGAAAGAAGTCGAATCTGAGTTGAAAGAGAAATCCTGAATTTTTCTAGAATTGCACTCGTGCAGGAGCGCAGCTATAGTGGCACAGGAGCGCCAACTTTATGATTTTGGAAGCTTTGTTGTTATTGATATCGTGCCACTATGCCACTTTTTGTTGCGTTGGAGCACCAAGTCTCTGATTTTGAGTTTATTTTTCCGTATTTCACACTGCTACGCCATCTGCTCTGTGCAAAAGCGCCAATCTTCTGATTTGGAGATCTAGATTTTTCCTCTTTTGGCCTTCTTTACTCCTAGTTTTGATGTGCTTTATTAGGAATCCAATTTCTTTCCAAAGAATCTGCATTTAACTAAAATAACATATTATTTTCTCATTATTTTACTCAAAAACTAATCACAAATTAAATTTAAGTGTATTGATTTAGTGAGTAAAATTCATTAACACCCTTATTCAACACTCTTTTAGTGGATTTCCATTAGATGTTTGTCACATCTTAAGTTAGTGACAAATATATACAATTAAAAGCCCTCTTCCCACTCTGTCACGCTCTAAAATCTCTTATTTAGATACTTCAAGGGTGATTGATTAAGAAAATAATAACAAGACATCATCAATATCTCACTTTTTCTTTTTAAACATTTTCCAATTCATACATATATTTATACATATCATACAAATCCATTACAACATCAAGTTATTTGTTTAAGATAAACTTTACATACACTGATGACCACACTTAGAACATAGGTTGAGAATCATATAATAAAATTTCCTATCACAATTTAGGCTAGTCAAAACTTTTTCCAAAATCATCGCATGCATGTAAACGCCCAGACTCCCTAGCAAAGCTCTAGAACACCACTAGTACGAATATCTTTTTTTGTGTTCTTGTGGAGGGAGAGGGTGAGCATATAGTCCAATAGGAAAGATTCTAACATTATACAAAATCATAAGTATTCAAATTGTTACTCAATTACATAGTTACACAACCCATTATAATAAGTCAAGCAATCATTCTCATTCACACATCAAGTTATCACTTATTCACTTAACAATCAAAATCCTTCATCTAATGTTTCCCTTAGACTCGTATCCAAACAGCCCATCCAAAGTCTAACATTTCAAGTTTATATTCGTGTTTCTCTTGGATCTGTATCCAAGACGGCCCATCCAAGGTCCAACACATCAAGTTTATAATCGTGTTCCCCTTGGATCCGTATCCAAGACAGCCCATCCAAGGTCCAACATATCAAGTTTATATTCGTGTTCCCCTTGGATTCGTCCCATCCAAAGTCTAACATTTCAAGTTTATATTCTTGTTTCCCTTGGATCTGTATCCAAGACGGCCCATCCAAGGTCCAACACATCAAGTTTATAATCGTGTTCCCCTTGGATCCGTATCCAAGATGGCCCATCCAAGGTCCAACGTATCAAGTTTATATTCGTGTTCCCCTTGGATTCGTATGCAAGACGGCCCGTCCAAGGTCTAATACATCAAGTTTATATTCGTGTTCCCCTTGTATCCGTATGCAAGACGGCCCATCCAAGGTCCAACACTTCAAGTTTATATTCGTGTTCCCCTTGGATCCGTATGCAAGACGACCCATCCAAGGTCCAACACTAAGAATTTCATATCCGCATTCTCCTTGGATCCGTATCCAAAGTGGTCCATCCAAGGTCCAATGCATACACTTAAAAACCTTTCAATATAATTTCCAAAATAAGTCTCAAAGCAATACAGTTTTTATGAAAAATCCAGACCTGTCAAGAGGGGCCGGGTCAGTTTTGTAATTTCCCTAGACACTCAACACTTCCATAACTTGACACTCGACACTTATGTAACTCGACACTCGACACTTCCATAACCAGACACTCGACACTTACATGTCGAGTCGTGCATACAACACTCGACACCAGCCACTCCACTTTCGACACTTACATGTCGAATCGTGCATCCGACACTCGACATCTGCCACTCGACTTTTGACATTTACATGTCGAGTCGTGCATCCGACACTCGACATCCGCCACTCGACTTTCAATACTTACATGTCGAGTCGTGCATCTGACACTCGATGCTCTACACCTACATGTTGAGTCGTGCATCCGACACTCAACCCTTAACAGTAGATGTCGATTTGTGCATACGACACTCGACACATTCAAAACAGACACTATACACATTCAAAATAGACACTTGGCAACATTCATAACAAACACTCGATACATTCATAACAGACACTCGACACGTTCAAAACAACACTCGACACATCTACTTGACACTTATGTGTTGAGTCATGTTGGATTAAATATCAGTCTCAAATTATACAGAGTTGTGAACCTGTTTGAATATGTCGGTTGAACAATATCATTTCCAGATTTCAACCTCCAATTTCAAAAATTCACCAAAATTGCATTTTAAATCCAAATTCAATGAAATCAGTGGCTATTTAAAGCTTCATATGTCTATTTTCCTAAACAAAAGAAAAATTGTATAAATCACAATCCAGAAAAATGCAGGAGCTCAAAGAACATAGGACAATCACATAAATCACAACTTCCATCAAGAACAACATTTCCTTCACTTCATACGCACATAATTTCATAAGTAATTCATCATCCAAGCAACAAACAATCAATTTAACCATAAATCATATGTATTGCAACCCATATCAATTAAGAACAACAAAAATAGATAACACGATTTAAGCATAGTGTTAGAAAATCACTACCTAGTTTCCAAGCCTATACACCTCTTTAATTTTTCCCTTCTTTTCCTCTCTTTTCTTTCCTCTCTTTTTCTTCTTCTCCTTCTTCTCTCTCTCTCTCCCTTTAGCCGTAAGACCCTCCTCTTCTTTCGCCAAATGAAAGAAAATATCTCCTCCCCCCTTTGGAACCCTAATGTCTCTCTTATATATATAAGGCCTTAATTCATAGGCCTAAGTCCACTAATTTTCCAAGCCTATTTAATCATTACCAAATTCTAGGGGTGTGCATGGTACCCGCCCACCCGTCCGAACCCGACATACCCGTCATGGTATGGTGGAGGTAAGGTAGGGTATAAAAAAAATATAGGGTGTGGTATGGTAAATATTTTGAAAACCCTGCATGGTATGGTATGGTGACGGGTATTTTTGTAAAAACCCGAAAATACCATACCATACCATTCATTTTTTTAAAAATAAGAATTATACCATATGTCAATTTATAATTGGTTATATATAATTTGTATGTGTGAGTATTATATACACTAATAGAGTATATAATGAAAAGAGTAACCCTAAATCCCTAACCCTCTATCATTTTGCTTGAATTTTAAAGTAGTAAATAATATAATTGCTTGAGTATTCGTGTTGTCATAGAATATGTAGTTACATGATATTTTTGTATTGTTATAGATACGATGTTACTTGATTATTTGTGTTGTTATAGAATATATAGTTACTTGATTATTTGTATTGCTAAGTATATGTAATTGCTCGATTTTTTTTTATTTAGTATAAACTTTATGGATCATAATATTAAACAATGTCAAAATAAGAACTCAAAGTGTCAAAATCTTTAAAAAAAAAGCTATAAATAAACTTTAAAATCATTAAAAAGACATGGTAAAATATTATCTAAATTCTAGTCAATTTGGTCAACCACCTGAAAAATACCATATCATACCCGCACTTACCCTACCATGCGGAGATGTGGTATGGTCTTGTATTAAAAAATGGTATGGTATGGTATAAAAATAAAAAATCCGACATACGTAGGGTATGGGGATGGTATGACAATACCACACCATACCCTACCATATGCACACCCCTACCAAATTCTAGCACAAGCCCACAACTATAATCCAACCCAATTCTCATTTATTTGAACATGGTTTTACAACTACTTCATGGCCTAAAGCCCATCAAATTCACATAAAATTACTCAAATACCCTTAGGCATAGTTTCTAAATTTTGTAATATATATATATATATATATACATACATTTTTTTTGGAACTCTACACACTCACCATTTTACTCTCCCGCACTTACAACATCTTTTTGCCTTAGCCTCTCTTAAGTCCTTTCTTTCTCGTCTCGACTTCTCTAACAATCACTACACCAAGCACCACCACTGTCACCATCACCATCACCATCACCCCAGCCCCATTGTTGCCGCACTTTCCTCCATCTGACGTGTGTCAGAACCCGCAACGATGACTTCTCCTCTGGGTTTTAATCCTAGCTTAGGTTGTTCAAATCAAATCAAACTTTAGTTTTTTTTCCTTCTATAAATTTTCTATCATTCTCTCTTTCTTTTGTGTTTCTTCTTCTTTAAATCCCTTGTTGTCGACTTTCTCTAATACCAATGATGAGATATAAAGTTAATGGTTAGTTACAAAGGATATAAAGCATAACTATAATATAAAATGTAACAACAGTAGAGTAAAAGTGCATAGCAGGTTTACTTTGTTCGATTATAAAAAACTTACATCCACAGGTAGTAAGAATTGCAATTTACTATATTGCCTTTAGCTTACATGACTCAAGAACTATTATAGTGGTAGAACCTCTATTCTCACTCACATAGTCTATGCAAAACTGTTCTTCCCTAAGAACACAACACTAATAATTCAAATCTTCTGTTACAGCATTACAACACAAACTATCGAATTAAACTTAATAGACGAACCAGCGTAGACACATGTAGTTACTTAATTGATTTAAGTATTAACAATCTAATAAACCAAATAGCTTTCCAGCTACAAAAAAAATAAGACGCACCCCAAACACTAGCTCTCAACCTTCAATAAATGCCCTCACAATGCATGGATTCTTCAATTGTTTAGAGCCTTATTTATTGATGTAGCATGGTTTATTTTTACATTAGGCATAATTAAGTCTTTTTAATAATTTAGTTATTTAAAATTTAATTGAATTAGAAATTTTATGATTTAGGGATTTTGACTCAATTAGAGATCTTAACTTTTCCTAATTTGATTCAAACCTAAATTGTTAGTTTAGGGATTCTAACACAAATAAGGATTTTGACTTTCCTAATTTGACCCCAATTCCAATAAGGTTAGATTAGTATAAACATATATTTTCATTATTATTTTGTTGGACATTGATTATTTGATATATTAAAAAATTATTCAAACATATTGTTGGTTGATCATGTGTGAGTATGAGTGATTATTGAGTGTGTGTTCGATTTTGGTTTGTTCTTGTTACGGGTTCCCTGTCAAATTAGTATCAGAGTCTAACTCGACTCCGCAAAATCATCCTAAATTTAGTAAGATCATTAGTCACTATTTGTCACTATTTATCGTCGGAGTTACTATTCATCATCGGCCACCGACGCATCATCCATCACCGAATACATCAAATCGCGGGCCATTTTCATCATTCTTCCCTTCATCACCGTCACCAGAATCCTATCGAAAACCCCTCAAAATACCCAAAAACCATTCATTGTTGTCACTGTTCATCACCGTCGACTGACGAGTGGTGTCTCACCTCCACCACCAAGTCAAAGATCAGCCCCTCCCCGTCAATTTTCTCTTCTTGACTTACTACTAATTCCTACCGGAAAGTCTTCAAAACTCAAAAAATCAGATTTTAGGCTTGCTTGGATAGTATCAGTAAGCCCTTGAACCTCTGAAGAGTTACTGGAGTCCTCTAATGTCTCAAAATTGGCAGTTTAACTCGTTTTTGTGCAGCAATCCATACCTTTGATTTTTACAGTTTAATCTCAATGGCTTATTGGGCTTATCAAAGCAACTATGAATGTAAGAAACATGAGATTGCCTTCAATAAACGTTTAGATTTTTATGGAATTCGTTGTAGTCCTTATGTGAAAATTATTCTTCTTGACTTCTATTGTCTTTATGTTAAAGAGATTATTCACTGGTTTGATAGCTTGGAGTGATATTTTTATGATGTAGATCTTTCAGAAGATATGATGGTTGATTGTGGTGTGACACAACTTAGAGATTTTGCTTTTGAATGGTGGATGGTTAAACACAAAATCTAGGAATAACGAGAAAACTTCCAACATGGGATGAGATGAAATGTTTAGTAATTGATACTTTTATACCTTCACATCTTAGGTCTAGATATATGCCGAAGCGTCAAAAAGTGGTAAGTTATCGATATCAAAATCATGAGTATTGTGATAAGAAAGTTAATTTGGATCGATTAGATAGATTAATTGTCTAATACCATGAGTTTTGTAAGAACTTACCTACTGTCACTCAAACACCTCCCCAAAGTGGTCATTCTTATATCTTTACCTCATATCCTTGTGAGAAAGTCCAACCTACCAAGTGTAAACTTATAGAAGATAAAGTTCCATGTGCAAGAGAAGTAGTTGAGAAAGATGTTGAGAAAGTAGCTATGGATGATGAAGTTCCAAGTAAGATTGATCATGAGGTTTAGATTCATGTTGAAGTTAAGATTGAAGAGAGTTCTAGTGAGATAAAGCTCATGGGTGAATTCGAGTCTATGCATGTTGAGATTTCAAGGTTGAAGAGCATCCTATTGAAATTGTGCTAGTGGATGATGAGAAGCCAATTGAAATCATTCATCCGTCTAAAAAAGAAGACTCCACATCAAAGATTGAAGTTGAAGTCTCCAAATCGAAGATTGAAGTTGAATTATCTCATGAAGAAAAAACTTTTGAGTCTCTAAAACTACTTCAAGAAGTTATTTCCAAGTCTAATACTGAAATTGATTTCTTGGGAGTCTCTACTGTGTTGGATAAATGCTCAAACCAAGGCATGCTTATCTTTATTTTGACATCTCCTATGATGTTGATTGCTTCTTCACCAATATTGACGTCTATCAATGCAATATTACCTAGTTTTCAACCGTTATTATCTATGCTTTTGGACTATCGTGAAGTACAGACTTGGATCGATGACTTTCCTATGATTATGCAAGATAAGACTTGGTGCTTTATCGTGTTTTGGTAACATCGACTTTGAGCAACTCGTCAGGAGTTGAGTTTTTTAAGCAGGGGAGAATTGATGCAGTATGGTTTATTTTTACATTAGCGATAATTAAGTCATTTCAATAATTTAGTTATTTAAAGTTTAATTGAATTAGGAATTTTATGATTAAGGGAATTTGATTCAATTAGCGATCTTGACTTTTCCTAATTTGATTCAAAACCAAATTGTTAGTTTAGGGATTTCGACTCAAAAAGGGATTTTGACTTTACTAATTTGACTCAAATTCTAATAAGGTTAGATTAGTATAAATATAGGTTTTCAATATTATTTTGTTAGACATTGATTATTTGATAAATTAAAGAATTATTCAAATAGACTGTTGGTTGATCGTGTGTGAGTGTGAGTGATTGTTAAGTGCATGTTCGATTTTGGTTTGTTTTTGTTACGGGTTCCCCATCATTTATACATGTGCGTCCAACAACTTTCCTTATTGCCTTTGGTTTTCTTCTCCTGGAGGAACGAATTTTTTTGGGAAGAAAACATTATTAAGAGAGTTAGGAATTGGACAGAGATCAATAAATATACTTCCTATACATTGAGGATTAATAGTGTAATGTCCTGATGTAATTTGACTTATGTCCTAAATTGAATTCCAAGTAAAATAGGACAATGTCAATACTCGTAACTTATTGAAACTATCCAAACTAAAGGTACTTGTATTTTAGGCAACAAAGTAAGACAATAATTATTCTCATACTGAGAAAGCGTTTAAATAAGTCTTTCTCATAAGATGCCAATACATATTATTCACGTGTAATCCATGCACACGTGAACCCAATAAAATCTTATTTTATTTTAAGCTTCAAATATAATAATAAATTATATTTTTTTTAAATTATTAAAATACACTAATGTACTCCATCTTTCTTTTGAGCTAAAAGTCCTGTCCTGACCTTTTTTAATTTAATCTAATTCTGAAAGTAACTGAATTAAAATGTTTCAATTAAATATACTCTATATCCTAATGTTTATATAAATATATATTAGTGAATTTCATTGTGGCGCAAACAAAATTTAATTTTGTCATAACTTTACCACGAGCCCTTGCGCCCAACATTTTCAATTTGTTCTTTTTCTTTTTCCTAGGTTTTATACTTTCTAATGTTTTGGTCCATATCTAACCTTCTAAAAAGAGACCGGAAGGCAAAGCCTTTAGCAGCTTAATAATTCAGAAAAAATCTTTCAACATTAGCTGGCTAGGACTATAAAGCTTGAAAGTTACTGCAACAAATCCTATTTCACCTCCTACACAACCTTATAATCATGCTACATTTTGCTTCTCAACTTGCAACAATGGCAAGACCATAAGCAAAATGTTTCAGAATGTGTAATTTCCAAATGTTGCTTCCACTGCTTCTGGCTTTCTCTACCATTGCTTCTGCGGCAATTGTTGTCAAATATCTTCCTGATTTTGATGGTGAACTTCCCTTCTATCTCAAAATCGGGTAAGCCAAGCTAACAAGCTAGCCAATGCATTGTGCTAATGATGTTCAAAGTTATAATTTGTTGCAGATGCTTCATTAATTTATTTGAATGGTTTTGTTTTTGTTCTTACTTTTTAGATATATTGGTGTTAGTAAATCCAATGAGAGTCAGCTCTTCTGCTATTTTGTCAAGTCACAGAGGAGTCCTACTTATGATGGCTCACTGGCCGCCCTGGTTGCTCTGGTCTCTTGGCATTCTTCTACGAAAGTGGTGAGTTGAGGTCATTACTTTTCCATTTATGTTTTTGTTTGTTCTGGAAGTGTTTTTTAAAAATGTTTTTGTTTATTAGTAGTAATTAACTTCAACAAGTGTATCGTTGTTTAAATCAACAATTATTTTGTTTATTAATGACAGAATGTTCATAATTTTGTTTGGAAAAGGAAATATATTTATTACGTATGAAGCTTCCCTACCCCACCCCCACCCCCACCCCCACCGCCCCGCCCCCGTCCCCCCACCCCCCCAAAAAAAAAAGCAACCAGTGCTTTCCCGACCCACAAAAAGTTATTATATATGTATTTCAACTAAATACTAAAACGGAAAAAGGAAAACACTTTTCTTGCTAATAGTATCAAAAATGCTTCTAAATGCATCTTAAGTGTATTTAAATTAAATAGTTAGTAATAACCAATTTGGCAAGCATTATATAGTACTGTTTCATTCTTTAATTAATTAAAATAACAAAATGGGATTCCCTTTGACCTTCTAATATTCTAAACGCTTTATTTTTTTATTTATTTCTCTTCTCATTCTTTTTGCAGGTCCAGCGCAGTTTTGATTATGGTTATTACAATGGAAGTTTTTTTTATTATGGTTATTACAATGGATGTTCAACATCACTGCATTTAAACCAATATGCACGGACAAAGGTTCGATTCCAAACAATTTGAGATCAATTATGTGACCTTTTAGAACACATATAACCACTAGCAGTACTGTTTCCTCTTTATGCTTCATTCATTAAAGTGATGTATTTATTTATTTGTTTCTCTCCAGGGCCTAAACATCATCTATTTAGGTGCACCAGTTGGCGCCGGCGTCTCTTACTCAATAACCCAAGAATATTAGTATGTTAATGACACCAAATCCGCAGCTCAAACCTATGAGTTCTTCAGAAAGTGTGTGAAAACCTTTTCACATTGAGATTAAATAGAATTTTCTTAAAATATTTCAATCACTATTAATTGTTGGAGTGGCTGATTGAGCAATTTAGTTTTTAACAAATCAACTCTTCATTGGTAGAATCTTATTCTGGCAGAACTGTTCCCATGATAGTTCAACATGTACTTGTGGTAATTAAATTAATTATTTATGTTCCTACTAACCATCAAACCAAGTCTTTTGCCATTTTTTTGGAAATTTCAAATTTGATTAATTAGTTCTTGGGTTGCTTGCACGAAACCAAATGGGATGGGAGCCAATGATGAACCTCAAGGTAATTTTCATGTTTTTTTTTGTTTTCTTTTTTTTTTTTTGTTTTCATTTGTTTTTTGATGATCTTTATATAATATATGAATGTACAGATGACAGCATATACTTGTTCATATGAGAAGCTCTGACTTTTAGGTGGGTATCGTTCTAAATTTAGATTCTCTAAAATGTTGACAGGGATACATTCTTGGAAATCCAGACAGATGATTTTGTTGATTCAAATTCACTAGTACCAACTGCTCATATATTAACACTCATATCAAATGAACTCTATGAGGTGTAAATAATCTCTATCTAATCATATGACTACTCTTCTTAATTTTAATTTCTTCGAAATAGAACAAAAAATTCAATATATTTTTTATCACAGCATCCTCTTTTCTTGTGCTGAATTTCCAGGATGCAAAAGAGTGCTGTGGAGGAGATTATGTTAACATTAATGCAAGCAACACAAAGTGTGTAACAGCCATCATTGAATACGAGGAGGTTAGTGCTAAGTTACCATTTGACCTAAGAGTTATAAACACGAGATCACTTAGTCTACTTGATATTGATTTGCCACTAACGAGTATGCACAACCATTTTATTTTGCCGATGGTTCTTGAAATAAATATCATGAACATTTTGGAACCCAACTGCCAAGTTGCCAAGCCAAGAAAAGGTCTTAAAGGAAGAAGAACAGTTGAAGAAATGGAATCTGATGAAACTCATCTTGAAGAAATTAAAAATGGCGGCACATGTTGGTGTTGGGTAATCTTGGCTCTCCTTCACATATTTTACTCCATTTGCAGGAGTAATTAAATTTTATCCGGATGACTGACCACAGCCACTCTACTTTGTTTCAGGATTATAATCATGTGCTATCTGGAATTTGGGCTAATAATAGAGCCGTCCGAGATAATCTTTATGTCAGAAATGTGTGTGTATCCTACTAGTAACTTATCGATCCTCTTTCATGTTTCTTTTTTTTTTTTTTTTAATTGTCTAAATCTCCCTAACATATATGCTTCATACACATTACTGTTATAGATAATTGGAAGTATCTCGATGGTAATTAGATTCTTTTTTTTAATATATAAATTTAATGAGGTGAATCTTCTTTTATGTACTTAGATGAGTACGTAATAGCAAAGTAATACCAGACGCTGCATAGTGATCATATATTACATTGCGATGGAAATTTAATTTTTTTATGTGAAACAAAAAACAATTGGAGGGTGGAAGGAGCGCAATGCCACAATGGCCTATACCAAGACTGTATCAAGTTCGGTTCTTTATCATAAAAATCTCACTAAGACAAGCCTGCGAGCTCTGGTATACAAAGTAACACCATGATTTTCTGTAACTCTTTTGTCTTTTCTATTGAATAAATTTATCCTAATAGTCTTGTTTATTTGCAATTGATGTAATGACAGCACCAAAGGATCAACAAAAACTAAACTACTAAGCTTCTAATTCTAGTATAATTTAACTACTCTTTCTCAATCACTTTTGATTCCATTCTTGAAACTCTTGCAGTGGCGATCACGATTTCCCTGTTCCATTGATTGGAACACAAAATTGGATTCATTTGCTTAATTTGACCATCAATCAATAATTGCGGCCATGGTTCGTCGATGGACAAGTTGCCAAGTATGTTCAATTAATTTTATAAATACATTAACAAAAAAATTAAGATCTTCTCCTAAGATGAATTAGTGGTTCAAAAAGCTCATCACACATGGTTAGTTTTATATAAATGTTGTTCATTATATTTTTAGGATTTTAATCACTATGTAATCCATCTCGTGCAGATACACAAAGAAGTTCATGACTTTACTTTGATACACAATACTGTAAAGCTTGGAAGAATCTTTTTTTTTTTTCTTTCTGAGATCGTAAGAATATGATATAACTTAGAGTTTTTATTTGTATTTAGTTTCTAAAAATTGTTTTCATACAACAAACCAAATCAATAACATTTATAATTTTTTGTTTCTCGTTGTAAGCTGCTGGTCATATTGCTCGGAAGTACAAACCAAAGGAATGTTATAAAAGGATTGATCAGTTCTTTGACTATTAACCAATGTGATGAATGATTAATTTTTAGCTTAAGAATTTATTATCAAACTTTGTATTAGCAAAAATTTTAGTTGATAATTTCTTAATTAAGGCATAAATAAGATCTCTATTCACAAAACTTAAAGAGGAAATTTATGTCATTATTGCTTATTCAAACCTCAAAGCAGCTAATAGAGTTGAGTTAAAGTTTTTCTATAATTAAGGTATTGCAAATTACTCTTTACCTGAAAAACCAAATTAATCCAAATCGAAATTTATGCCATAACCAAAAGATTAAGTGTCTAAGAATCGACAATGGAGAAGAGTACATCTCATCAAAGTTTAAAGGAGTTATATAGTAAGCATAGCATAGTAAGACATCTAATGGCTCCAAGAACTCCACAACAAAATGAAGTGGCTGAAAGGATGAATCGTACGCTCATGGATCGTGCTAGAAGCATGTTGAGTTATGCTGGGCTGGAACAATGTTTTTGGGTAGAGGCTATACACATTGTGTGTTACTTGGTAAATCATTCTCCAGTACTACATTAGAATTACAATATTTCTAAAGAGATATGATCTAAAAAATTGGTCAATTATTCACTCCTTCGTATATTTGATTATGATGCTTATGGTTGGACTCCTTACGAGTACAGGACTAAACTGGATCTAAGATGCAGAACGTGTGTTTTTCTTGGTTTTGTAATTGTGAGACCTTACTACCCACAAGGTTATTATTAGCCAAAACATTGTTTTTAATGAAGATTCAATGTAAAAGAAAGAGCAACTAAACTTACAAACAATGGAGATAGTAAAATTTGAAACTTCACATGAAGTTCAAATGACCAACAAGTTGATGAAGTAGTTGAAGGCAATGATAATGACGATGACCCTGACTTATAAGAGGATGAAACTCAAGGAAATCAAAGTTGACCTGTTAGAGATCGAATACCCACAGTTCGACTCTAAGATTACGTCACTGCTTATGCTTGTATCATTAAAGACCATGAGTCTTGTTCATATCAAGAAGCCTATGAATCTAAAGATGTTACTCAAGGGAGAGCGGCTATGGAAGAGGAGATGAAGGCTATACATAAGAAGAAAACATGGAAATTAGTTCAATTACCCATAACGAGAAAGGCTATTGGTTGTAAATGGGTTTACAAGCTTAAGAAAGATGCTAATGGGAATATTAAAAGATATAAAGCTCGGTTAGTGGTAAAAGGATTTTTTCTCCAGTTGTTCGTTTAAGTACTTTTCATACTTTGTTGAGTTGGGTAGATACACTTAATTTAGAACTTGATAGTTATATGTCAAAATAGTACTTGCATGGGAATCTTGAAGAAAAGATTTGTATGACTCAACCTGAAAGCTTTTTTGAACAAAACAAAAAGAATCTGATTTGTAGGTTAAGCAATTCACTATACAGTTTAAATCAGGTGCCAAAAGTGTTGGTATAAGCAATTTGATTCTTTTATTATGAGCTAAGGATTTTGAAGATGTGAAGTCTATCATTGAGCCTACTTCTATAGTCAATGTAATGGTGACTTCGTGATCTTGTTAGTATTTGTGGATGATATGTTAGTTGCTAGTACCAATTCAAATGTTATTGCAACTTGAAAGCTCATTTCGCTACGGAGTTTGAAATAAAAGATTTAGGACCTAGTAGTAGCATTCTTAGGATAACAATATTTAAAGACGAAAAGAGCAATAAAGTTTGGATTATTCAGAGAAGTTATTCTCTTTTTGTTTTAAGAGGGTTATTAAAGTGGTGTGCGGACTCATGCTTGGTGATAGGGACCATCACTTTGATAAAATCTCTATTGGATGAAATGCATGCTCTCTTTGCTTTCTATTCCTTGTTTTTGTTATGTATAATATAATAGTTGTTTTCGTTGTGTTTTTCTTTTTATCATGATTTCATGTTTTAGAATACTATTTTTTTGTTTTAATTATGCCATGATTGGGTGTTAATATGCATGTTCAGGTTTTGCTATGTTTTCATCATTTTATTAGTACTTTCTTCATTTTATGATTTACACTTTAAATTCTTTTATTAGCTTGCTTTGATGCCTTAAATCGCTTATTTTGTTTACTTTCATATTGCTTATTTGTTACTTGTTCGGAGATGCTCTTTACTTGTTTTCCTTCACTTTTACAAACCTTTATAAGATTGATGTAATCCTCTACCCATTTTCTCATCTTTGATCAGGAATTGTAACTCTATTCTCCACACTTCTTTGAATGATTATAATTGTTTTGAGATTGTATCACTTCACATGTTTAAACAGATAAAAATTGGATAATGTATGGCTAAAACAAACCAACCTAATTGGACTAAAAAAACAAATAAGCCATTCTAATTTGTTATACTCTAGTAGAGGTCGGATTTATATCTGGATAGGTCTAATACTAGTACCTAACCTCCTGAACCCATCTATGAAGGGATAAGGGTAGTTTAAGTCCTGAAATAATGGATTAGGACTTTACCATCCATAACCAGGCTTCGATACCAATTTGTTGTGAAGAAGAGCGGCACACATACTCACAAGTAGCTTATTATGAAATTTATCTAGGAGATTAAACACACTCTCAAGCAAAAAATAAAGTAAGAACATAAGGACATAAGAATTTATACTGGTTCAGACAATAATATGTGATCCTACGTCTAGTTGCTAATGATGATCAATCTACTATGATAAAAACAAAGAGATAAAAGAGTGTTTATAAGGACAACTAGAAGAGATTTAGCCTCTCGCACTCTAAGAAGGCTTCCAATCTTTCTAAAGCCTAACCCTCATTATTTTCTCTCTTTTTAGCTCTCTTCTAACACTGAAAAACACGTCCCCTTTTTATAGTCCAAGGCTTATAAGCCATTTACTTATGTAACAAGAAATCCTATTTTAACTAAAAAAAAGTTTCGCGCTCCTACGCAACATTACTCTCGTGGCTGCGCGAAAACTCTCGCCAGAAAATCCGCAAACCCAAAATTCGCATCGCTGTGCCAAATGATCTGTGCCGTTGCACCAATTCTACGTCGCTGCTCCAAATGATCCCCACCACTATGCCAACTTTCTGTTTTCACATGTCTGATACTGCATCTAATGCAGATTTTAGTTCACCTGCGCCATTTTTCTACCTGTACTACACAAGTTAAGCCACAGACTTCACAATATGTAAAAGCCCACTTGAATTAGGAAACAAGCCAGAACTCCCAACAATCTCTACCTTAGTGAGTACTCCATCTAAATGACAAACATGATGAAAAACACATTCACAATCATTGCATCTATTCAATAATGTAGTCATGAAGACTTCACCAAAAGTTGTTTCTTGGGAATCACTACTTTTCTATTATATATATAAACCTATTTGAATTAGAGAACAAGCCAGAAATCCCAATAATATCTACCTTAAGTATTTTGTCTATAAACATGGTGAAAAACACCTTCATAATTATTGTATCTATTTAGTAATGCAATCATGAAGACTTCACCAAAAGATTTTTTGTTAACATCACTACTTTTTCTATTATAAATATGTAAAAGCCTACTTGAATTAGGAAACAAACCAGAATTCCCAATAATCTCCACCTTGGTGAGTATTCCATCTAAGCGACAAACATAATGAAAAACACATTCACAATTATTGCATCTATTCAATAGTGCAATCACGAAAACTTCACCAAAAGTTATTTCTTGAGAATTACTCTACCTACAACTTAAAACTATTGTAATCCATTTTTTTTGTATATACTCAATCTTGGAAAATAAAAATCATCTTCTCATAATTCATAACTTGAAGCTCTAATACTACTTGTAAGGAACCAGGTGTTCAACCTAAAAAACTAGTCTTTTGGGTAAAGAGGCTAATCCTCTTTTTAACCGAAAACCTCTATCTATAACTATTCAATGTGGGACTTCATAGGAACCTGTAGATAACATTTGTCATCTCTAAATGTCATTGTTCTCAAAATTACTTAATGTTTTGAATTCAACATAAAATAATTATCCCATCTATACGACTAATTATCATTCACACTTTAATTACTTTCAAGAAAACAATTACATGCTATCTGAGATATGGGTAAATGACAGAAGTGTCCGAGAAGCTCTTAATGTTAGAGAGGTATTTACACAATATTGTTGTTCCCTTGCTAATAATCATAGGCATTTATTAAAAAGATTCTCGGTCTCACACATGGATATAAACTTTAATCATATAATGATTAGATTAGATGTTAATTACCACTTAATTTTAAGAATTATATAAAATAGAACACAATTGGAGTGTGGAAGAGCAATACCAACTTAGCCTATGCAAAGACTGTACGAAATACTGTTGGATTTCATCAAAATCTCACCAAGACAAGCCTTCAAACTCTTATATTCAGGTCACACCTCCAACAAAGTAATTAGTTTCTTCCATCTTATTTCAATACTAGTTTAAATTTCATATAAATAGTATACTATTTAATCTCCTCCATTTTTATTGTTTCTATTGTTAAAATTTTTCAGTGCGACCACAATTTAGTTTTTCCATATGTTGGAACTCAGAATTGGATTGATTTTCTTAATTTGAGCATCAATCAATACTAGCAAGCGCAGTTCATCAACCATTAAGTTGCTGGATAAGTATATATAAATATATATTATTTTTTCTCAACTTTTTTATGTATATAACTTTAGGTTTTAAGAGTAACATTTGATATACAATCATCTTATATAATCATTTTCATAGAATATGATATGACATAACATTAATGGATGTCAAATCATCATTACAATCTTTTTCATTTATTACGAATGTTATCAGCTAATGAAATTATCATATTAAGTTATGTGAGGATGATTTCATGTTTTATTTTATATATATTTGATTTCTAATAATCACTATGTAATTATTCAGTCTGCCTCTACAGATGCTGTTGTGACAGTCCACAAATCGTACAACCAAATTTCACCCAAGAATCAAACAATACCAAACATAATAGAGATATTAGCAACAACAAACAATAACAAGCAAAATTATAATCAAGAGACGACACCAAGAATTATAGTGGTTCGACAAATTATGCCTACATCCACTTTGGAAGACTACAGAGAATTATTTTACTATGAAGAAAACAAGATTACAAGGTTTACAATACTCTTTTACGCCAAGAAACACTCTTTTCTTAGCCCTCACATTCCCCAAGAAAACCCTACAAGAGAATATTATGAACTCTCAAAAATAAACAAAAACAGTACATTTATAGCTTCCAATCAATGTACAGTAACCACCTTTGGCACAGCAGCGCCAAGCACTTGGCGTAGGAGCGCCACATTTCTGCCTAAACACACTCATGTGTTCTTTATTTTGGCATAGTAGCACGGATCACCGGGTGCAGGAGCGCCAACTTTTTGTCATACCTGTGCAGGAGTGCATGTCACATGATGTAGAAGCACAGATCCATGTTTGACACCAACTTCATGTGATTTGAGAGCCAATTCTAACAAATCTACACCTTGGATCTCAAGTCCTTCATCTCTATAGTACACTGCAGTCCCCTTCAACAGAACATCATCAGGGAACCCTATCCTAGACCTTTAACAGGTCTAGACAATATGAGAACTTACTCAACGGTACTACCTTCGTAGCTATGTCTGTTGGATTATCTTTCGTCAAAATCTTCTCCACTTTAATATGCCCTTTTGCTACAACATCACGAGCAAAATGCAACCTTACATCAATGTGCTTAGTACGTTCATGATAAATTTTATTCTTCATTAGATGTATAGCACTTTGACTATCACAAAATATAGTCATATACTCTTGTGAAACTCCAAGTTCAGCTACCAAACCCATTAACCACAAAGCTTCCTTTATAGCTTCAGTAACAGCTATATATTCAGATTCCATAGTCAATAAAGCAACAACGGATTGCAACTAAGCTTTCCAACTAACACATCCTTCACCTAATATGAACACATAGCCTATTTGAGACCTCCTTTTATCAAGATCCCCTGCATAATCTACATTAACAAAGCCTTCCAAAATAGTTCATTCTTGTTTCATTCGACCAAACATCAATCCTCTACTGATTGATCCTTTTAAGTATCTCAACAATCATTTTACTGCTTCCTAATGAACCTTGCCCAGATTTGCCATAAATCTGCTGACAACTGACATAGCATGCGCAATATCTGGACGAGTGCACACCATCAAGTACATGACACTTCCTATTACGTTTGGATACGAAATCCTGTCCATTAGAAATTTCTCCTCGCCTGTCTTGGGACACTAATCAAATGAAAGTCTAAAATGCACTGTCAATAGTACACTAACACTCTTTGCACCACCCATATTAAATCGATGCAAAACTTGTTCAAGATAATTTTTTTGAGACAAGAAAAGTGTACCTTTGTTTCTATCTCTATAGATGTCCATCCCCAATATCCTCTTAGCCTACCCCAAGTCTTTCATGTCAAACTCAGTTTGCAGCAACTCCTTCAAGTCTTAAACTTTTGAGATTGTCTTACTGGCTATGAGCATATTATCAACATACAAGAGCAAATAGACCATATCTAGACATGTATTCCCTCTATAGTAAACCAAACTATCATAGGAACTCCTCGAGAAACCCTTACTCATAATGAATGTATCAACTACAAATACCATTGTCTCGGGTTTTGCTTCAAACCATACAACGATTTCTTCAACAAGCAAACACAATATTTTTTACTTGGAAATTCAAATCCCTCAGGTTGGCTCATATAAATCTTCTCTTCTAACTTACCATGCAAGAATGCAGTTCGACATCCATCTGCTCAAGCTCAAGATCAAAACATGTCACAAGTGATAGAAGAACCCTGATCGACGTGTTTTTCACCACTGGAGAAAAGGTCTCATTGTAATCAATCCCCTCACATTGTGTAAAATCCCTTAGCCACTAGCCTAGCCTTATATCTAGCCTTCTCACCTTACAACCCTTCCTTGCATTTGAATACCCATTTACACCAAACAAGCTTTTGCTTTTTAGGCTTCTCTACAATCTCTCATGTCTTATCCTTTATCAAGGAATTAATCTCCTCTATCAAGGAATTAATATTCTCTAACATTGCCTCTTTCCTGTGGACGAAATCATCATAACTCACGGCTTCAATGTATGTAAGTAGCTCATTCCTATCAATCACAGTAGTTGTATTTAAGGCATAAGCCACAAAGTCAAAGTATATATACCTTATTGGAGGTCTAATCTACCTCCTCTCTCTATCCTTCGCCAGTCTATAATCTAGTTGTGGTAGTTGTTGTTGCTTAACCTCAAGTGCATCCTCAATATCTTGTTGATGAATAACACTTATAGGCTCCACCTCAAAACCAAAGTCTGCGACTTTGAACCAATTGCCTCAGGTTTATCTGTCCTATAAACTCTACTATGCTACACAGCTAATCCTGGAATTTCTTCCTCATTGAAGACAACATCTTCACTAATGATTGGTTTTGATACTCCCTGAGTTGTATACCACAATCGAAAGCCTTCTTTACCTTCAAGGTAGCTAACAAAGATACATTTCAATGCTCTAAGCTCTAACTTCCCATCATTCACATGTGCATATGCTGTACAACCAAACACTCTCAAGTTGTCATAATTTGCTGGTCTGCCACACCACACCTCCTCGGGTGTTTTACAATCAATAGCTGTAGAAGAACTTCTATTTACAAGATAAGTTGCTGTACTCACAGCTTCTACCCAGAACTCTTTATCCAATCCTGCATTAGATAGCATGCACCTAATCATCTCAACCAAAGTCCTATTCATTCTCTCAACTAAGCCATTTTGTTAGGGGGTCAGCCTAACTATTTTATGCCTTACAATCCTATGTTCTTTGAAATACGAATCAAACTCATGACTACAACTATTATTTGTCCTAAGTTTTTTTTTACACTTTTACCAGTCTGAGTTTTTACAAGCTTTTTCCACTATCTAAATTTGTCAAAAGCTTCACTCTTATGTTTCAACAAGTAAATCCAACTTTCATAGAATAATCATCAATCAAGGACAATAAATACATGTTACCACCATGAGACAGCTTGCTAGCTGGACCCCAGAGATCTGAATGCACATAGTCAAAAGTACCCTTTGTAGTATGAACACCCGTTGAAAAGCGTAGTCGACATTGCTTCCTAAAGACACAGTGCTCACAAAACTCAAGCTTACCCACTTGATCACCACCTAGTAGCCCTTGACTACTTAATTCTTTCAACCTCTCTCACTGATATGACCAAGCCTTTGATGCCAAAGCTTGGTTTTATCCTTATCAGACGATATTTCTTCGACTGCTAGTTTACCAGTTATGACCTCCCTTGTAACACATACAAGCCATTATGAATCTTGGCTTTCATGACAACCAATGCTCCCTTTGTCACACCTAATACTCGAGATGATGTCTTGTACTCATATCCCGTTTTATCTAACGTGCCAAGGAAATTAGGTTCCTCTTTAATCCAAGAACATGCTTCACTTCCTTCACGATTTTAACAGTCCCATCAAACATTCTAAATTTGATACAACTGATTCCCACCACATCACAAGCTACATCATTCCCTATTAGAACTTTTCCCCCATCAACTAACTGACAAGAAGCAAAAATTTTCCTTTTAGGACACATGTGGAATGTACAGCCTAAAGCAAGAATCCACTCACCATCAGATTTCATGTCTGACATTGTCAAAACCTGTGCACCCTAATAGTTTGACGTTGATGCCATAGCCGTATCACCATCCGAAACTCCGTTCTCTTTTTTATTCTTGCAATCATGACAGTCACGCCTGAAGTAACCCTCATTTTTACAGTGAAAACGTCTCTTCCCTTGCTTGACTTTTAACTTGGATCTCGACTTGCCCTTACCCTTTTGCTTTCTCTTCTTAGATCTACCCTTTGCTGTCAAAGCCTCCCCATTATTCCCAGATTTTCTCTTAGTCCTAATCTTAAACTCCCTAGATCTAAAAGCCCCAAGTACATCATCCAGATCAAGACTATCTCTGCCATATTTAATAGCAAACCTAATATCCCTGAAATCATATGGTAGAGAGTTCAAGAGAATAACTGCCTGGTCCTCATTACTAATTTTCTCATCAACATTAGCAAGATCAACCACAATATTTTTAAAGTCATCAAGATTATCTTCTAATGCCTTAGATGGGTCCATCTTGAACCTAAACAATTACTCTTTAAGATAAATCTTATTAGACAAAGATTGTGTCATATACAAAGATTTAAGTTTAAGCCAAACCTTTGCTGTTGTATCCTCTCTATCAATTTGCTGCAGAATGTTATCTGCAAGGTAGATTATGAGAGTGTTATAGGCTGTCTCCATAATCTCATCTTTCTCTTCCTTAGATAGATCTTCCTTTAGGGCAGTCTTTCCTTCGAGAGCCTTTGTGCACTTCTGTTGCACAAGAATCGCCTTCATTTTCTTTTTCTAAAGACCAAAGTCACCCTTGCCATCGAACTTCTCCATTTCAAACCCGGTTCCAACCATTGTTTCTCACTTGGGAATTTTTAAGAAAAGGTTGTATGCGAAGCCAAGCCGAAACCAAAGCTCTGATACCAGATTGTTGTAACAGTTCACAGATCGTACAACCAAATTTCACCCAAGAATCAAACAATACCAAACATAATAAAGATATTAGCAACAACAAACAATAACAAGCAAAATTATAATCAAGAGATGACACCCAAGAATTATAGTGGTTCGACAAATTAAGCCTACATCCACTTTGGAAGACTATAGAGAATTATTTCACTATGAAGAAAACAAGATTACAAGGTTTACAATACTCTCTTACATCAAGAAACACTCTTTTCTTAGCCCTCACGTTTCTCAAGAAAACCCTAAAAGAGAATATTGTGAAGTCTCTCAAAAATAAACAAAAACAGTCTATTTATAGTGTCCAGTCGGAGTACAATAATCGCCTTTGGCGCAGCGGTGCCTAGCACTTGGCGTAGGAGCGCCACATTTCTGCCTGAACACACCTATGTGTAGAGGAGGAGCGACAAGCAGCTGGGTTATCAGTTGTAGCTTAATGCTTTTCCAAAATGCCCTTGTCTGTTTAGGAAAAATTTGGCGAAATTAGTCAACTGACCTAGGTGATACAAAATACGTAAACTCAAAAGGATTAGAATGATACAAATATCACACTTCGTTTTTAAATGATATTATACGAAATCTTAAGGATAATGTATGATACCATCCCTATAAATAAATTCTATTGAAAGGGACTTGTCAGACTTTTAGGGCATGTGATAAGAGAGATTTTTAGAGACCCCAAAAATTTCGTTTCAAAGAGAGGTAGAGAAAACATAGCTCTTGATCAAAATTAAAGGTTGTTTTATAAAGCTTTGTAATTCAATTTCATTGTGAAAATTTTATTGCTATTTTTCTAGCGGATCTAGGTTTAACCTGAACTGAATCGCTTTATTTTTTGTGTTATTTTCTCTTCTTGATTATTTGCTTTTTGTTTATTAGGAATTTTATTTTATTGTGTTCATGAATTGCTTGTATCTTGAATTGTGGAGATTTTGTCCAGAGATCATAATCTCAACGCAATCTAATAACCAAAAAAAAAAACTTTGCAACCAAAATAATATAGTATTAATAGTTATATTAAATTTGAAATTAAGCCTTCAACGTTGATTTGAGACCTATATAAAAGTGTGTAAAGAAATGAATTTTATGGGTATATTAGAATAACAAACCTGAACCGAAAATGTTGTACTCCAAATATATGTTATAAAATAATTTTAACCAAAAATTCGAAACTTTGAAATCAATAAAGCAGAATTGGAATTAGAACCTTATTGTGGATTTGAAACCTACGAGAAAGTGAGTACAAAAAAAGTCTTTTCAAGAGTACATTTATATTAAAGCGATTGCTCGAAACTTAATTAATTATATGACTTAAAATTCGAAACCTGGCTATAATGCTAAACTTGAAACCAACAAAACTTGGTATCGCTAACTTAGTAACATAGAACTTAGAAACTGTTGACAAATGAGTTAACCAAGAAAGTAATTTTTATTTAATTAAAAAAAAGAATAAAATCAAATTTAAAAAATTATTTATACAAAGTTTTCTAGTTTCGTTAAATTTGCGTACGTAGGGACGCAAAATTTGAAAATTGGTTAACAAAAAGTCGCATAAGAATACTCTCTATATAATCTCTACCTAATTTTTCTGTTTTCAATACAACTTCTTGACGTTTGCTTGGTCACACATAGATATGGGCCCCGCATAAATCATATATATTGGTGTCTACCTTTCTTCTTCAGTGACTGACTGTTAGACCAAATGGTAAGCTTGCATTCAAATATTGTTTTTACTATATTATCCTTTTTTTTCTTGAATT
Organism: Boswellia sacra; assembly: GCA_013180625.2. Lineage (NCBI taxonomy): Eukaryota > Viridiplantae > Streptophyta > Magnoliopsida > Sapindales > Burseraceae > Boswellia > Boswellia sacra. Next base: position 420,415 of record SNVD02009882.1, read on the forward strand.
TTCGCAAACGATCCAGCTGCATGCATTAATTCACTTTGGAATTAATATGGAACCGAAAACATCATCCACAGTAGTAGCAAAAAAAAAAAATCTGCTTCTTTCGTCACCAAAAGCATATCCAACAGCAAAGGAACAGAGCCTCCAATTTTCTTCAATGCATCATAAAAAATGTTTCTCCACTTGCTATGCTACCAAAATGTTATGGCTTTATATGCTTCTCCTGGTTTCCTCCGCCGGTATCGCCTCCACTGGCACCGTTGTCACCAGTCTGCCTGGTTTTGACGGTGATCTTCCCTTCCATCTTGAAACCGGGTAAGCATTTATGTATACATCTCTTTCTTTGGAGAGTGAACTTTATTCAAAATTCAATTCCAATTCAAGATTCTAAGAGCAATAATGTTACATGTTATTATTGTTATGCACAAGCGGAAGCGATAACCAATAGAACAACCAAATGCACAACCACAACTATGCCAGATAATTGAATATAATAGCAATTAAAGAGGCAACCAATCAACCACAATGCAGAAATAGACTACACACCAGGATTTAACGAGGTTCGGTATAAGTACCTACGTCCTCGAGCGCCGCTGAAGAAACTTTCCACTATCTTCAAAGAGAATTACAAACTTTTGGGCTACAATACAAATTCCACAACTATTGGGCCAAACTGCAATTACCCAAATAGTTGGGTCAAACTATAATTACCCAAACAATTGGGTAATACTACAAATACCCAAAATAAAAGGGGAAAAAACAAATATTACAAACTTTAAGGTCCTTACGGAAAGGCCCTTAAACTATGAGGTCTTATATGTGAGACCTTACACCTTTAGGGGGTGGAGGATATTTCTCTTGGTACACTCATAACTCTCCTACTTGGCTTCTTTTATAAGCCCAAAGGAGTCCCAAGTATTTATATTTGAGCAATGTGGGATCCCTCACATTGCTTATAGCATTGGCTAAAGAGCCAATACTCCAACAATGCTCCACCTTGGCGATTTAGCCAATCCACCACAATACTCTTCTTTTTCCCATATTCTCTATCACAGCAG